>CAXAMN010027872.1:348354-532163 GCA_963970005.1 Durusdinium trenchii
GGTATGTTGTACATAGGTATGTTGTACATAGGTATGTTGTACATAGGTATGTGCCAAGACACTTAGGACACAGCCCATTGATTTGGAGGGGCGAGTCTTCTTTGCTTCGACTTGAGTTCTACAGCTGGCATCGGCTTCGCCTACCTAAAAGTTGATCTTCTTTGGATGGAGAAGCGCGGAAGGAATCCTGGGTGATTTGGAGTTCCAGAGCTCACATGGTAGCAGCCATTTGTGCGCAGGAAAATGATAGGTTAATGTCCCATGTTTGGGATAAATCTCTTCATTTCACCTGGGGTCAACCTCCCTACTTTTCACCCACAACCATATCACCATAACCAGTGATTTCAACCCATGGACGGCCCCTGAGTTTAACATAGTTTAACAAAAGAACGTGGTGGAAACTTCATCCCGCAGCGCAGCGCAAAAGCAGCGCCCGCAGCGCCAGTACCCAATCATCGCCTCTCGAGCACAAAACTCCATGGTGTTCTGCAGCAGGCTTGACTGGTGGCGCCGACAAACATGGACATTAGCTGACATCATATGCCATCGAAACTCGACACATGGCTGCCATGGAAAACTTGGTACACGTTGATACCATATGGAAACATATCATATACATGTACTACTAGGGCTCCTGGCCTTACTACTAGGAGCGATCGGACGCTACTAATTTACTAATTAGGGGCTCCTGGCCTTACCACTAGGAGCAAGGTTCGCTACTATGATCGGTCGATGCCAGCTACCCATATGCCATCATAGACCTATTGGACTATTGGTTCTACACGACGAGGGGTATCCCTTCTATTGATCAACGCACGAGGTACGGGCGTGACCGAAAAAACAAAAATCTATCGGGCAGAGAATCCGTTTTGTTTAACAGGATCGGCGTAGTCCGTGAGAACATGCTGGGCACGTTGCAAAAGACGGGGTCCAACAACTGCTGGATGCAATGCCAACCTTTTACAACTGGGTGCCGCCCCTTGTGGATCGAATCAATTTGTATCATCTAAGTTAAACCAAGTTAAACCAATCATTGGACCCTCCAAACTGGAGGGTGACCTGACCCTGCAGAACGCAGGGGGTTGGACCCGGACCAAACCTTCACCTTTGAGGGTCCTTGATCCTTAGGGTAAGGGAAATCTGTCTGGTGAATCCATGTCGGAATCATCACAAGCAAACCAATGCAGGAGACATTCTTCCGCGCGGGTTTTCCGGCGGGTCTGCAGACCCGCCCTGTTCACCGGCAGCTGAATCTATGGACAAAAGAGCGTCAGATGGATCAGTTTCAGTACGAGAATCCCATCTGACGGGAAAGATTGCAACTGACACCCTAGCCTGATAGGGAGGTGGAAGTTGATCTGCCAGAGTCTATTCAAAACATTTCCAGCACCTGTCCACTTGATCTCTACAAGTTCCACCTCGCATGTTCCAGCGACAAACATATTTTTTTGCTGCCAACACAACATGGCACATCGTATGAGACATCGGTATGACACATAGCAACTAACACAAAGGTTTGAACTGTGATGCTCCTAAATGCTCCTCTTGGTTGCTATGTTAGTCTGGGTAGCCCTGTATGATCCAGTATGTTCCTTTCTTAATCTGGTGCGTCGGCGGCAAATCCACGATCGTGCGCTGCTCTCAGCGTGCTCTAGACCGGAGAATGGGTTGAAGATGGGCTGTCTACGGACGCAAAGGATCAAAACGTTCGATAAATCAGTGTTTGCATCCAGACCTGTCGGGTGCTCAAATCAGTGTTTCCGACAAACCATGGAGCAAGTTCTGGTGGACTAGCTTGCAAGTTCTGGTCGCAGGTCTCTTTGAAGCACAGCCCAACGTTTTTGGATGTTTTTGGGGTGGTGAACTGCTCTGGTCACACTGCAACCTGCACAGAACATCACAGAACACCAATTTTTAAGATGTTTTTAAGTTGTCTGATCCTGAAGATTCAAAACGGATCCTGAAGATCCGCAACCCAACAAGAACTCGAATAGAAGAAAACCACAACGTCCGAGTCCAAGATATCTAACTCTACGTTCTTGGGGGATGGCGCAAACACACAAATCATCATCCTTCGTCCGAGTTTGGCGCCATGTTCGCCAACCACTGAGCACCTGAACGTCAAACCATCACCCGGACGATGGATTAGAGCAGGCTTCATTCGCACAGCACAGCTGTGGTGTGCCAGGATGCACCACTGAATGGCTGCAATTCAACGACACTACAGGCAATGTCATTTCTTCTCAACAGCTGCAGATCAACTTGAACCTGGCACCAAGCTGTTCGATGCTTCACAAATGGCGGGTTTTCCGATGCTGTTCGATGGTTCTCGGATTTCTGGAGCCTTCTGGGACCCGATTCTTCTCGGGTGCCAAGAACCTGCATCATCCCACATGTCCCAAACACTCCATGTATGGTATATTTACCTACATTGGGGTGGTTTGGGGGGGTCAATGTAGGCATATATGGCATACATGGAGTGTTTGGGTGTCACATGCATGTCTGAAGAACATCCATCAAGTCAAGGACCACCCCACCTTGGCCTCGCTGGCGCAAGTCTTCGGCCGTGGCACCAAAAAAGATGTCCTGCGCTTCCCAGGAGAAGTCCTGGACAAAAACGTGGCTTGGAAGTGTTGCATCACATCAGAATCGCGAAGAAGTTCTGCTAAAGGTATACTTGTACATGACATCTTGCCAGGCAAATGACATGGGTCTTCTTTGATGGTATCCTTGCAGGCTTGCAAAGTATCGCAAAAAGTGTGGCAGGTGGTCCTTTCCATTGGGGGTGCCTGTGGCTTGTGCCACTCGGGCGTACTTCCTGACTGCCGACGCAGCCATGCAAAGGACAGCAAGTGTTACTGCAACGTCCGAATGCCACTGTGGTGCACACCGTACAAGATGCCACTGCCTGTGCTCAGCTTTGAAGCGAGTCTCTCCCAAATTGGTAGCTTTTGTTCCGGAACCTTCGCAGGGAGCGGCTCCAGCAAGCGTCGAAAGACTTGGAGATATGCCTGCGATACGACGAGCGCCCAGAACTGGTCCAAACCACTACGATGAGCGCCAAGAAAATCCATGTCCAAAACAGGTTCCAAGCCCAGAAGTGGCAAGCTACCTGTATATGAAAACATGGTTCTAGTCATTGTAGTCTCTCTGAACATATACCAGACACATCAGGATACAGTCTGATTGCCGTGCAGATGGCCGAATGCCTCCCAGCTGTTAGCTAATGTTGCAACAAAGAGTGGTGGTTGTGATCATCCTTCCTAATCTTCCTCCCGACTGTCAGTATGAAGTTGCAAAGAATGGGCAAGCAAGAACGGGTCTTTTGATGTCTTTTGCGGATCCGAATGTATTTGGTCAACACCCTATCTGCAAGCCAGCCAGCTGACACACAGCACTCTGCTTTCAGCAGAGGTGACTTGACGGAAAAACTGTACCTGTATAGATTCTCCTTTCAGGTTGATTTCACCAACCATCAAGGTAAAAAGACCTGCGACAAGGATGACCGCCTTGTTTTTTGTTCACAGATATGACCCTTTTTGGGGTCCACTAAAGCATCCATGATTTTCCACCCGGGCACATCGTCAAAGCACACCTCCTCCTCTTTCCTTCAAAGCACGCGTGCTTTTTCTCGCGCCAAGGCCCCGTTGCGTTGCCTGCCTCTCGTCCACGTCCTCTCAGCCCGTCCACGTCCTCTCAGCTAGTGATCATCCTCCCAAACCTCTAGAAGCGTGCATATCCGACGCGTGTCCACACCACCTGGGTGGGAGGCTGTCAGAGTGCAAAAAAACTGACGCAAAAGTCTACAATGCAACTGGAACAAAGGCTGGATAAAAAGGTTGGAAAGCATAAACTTAACTAAACCCCTGCCTAATCAGCTGAAGTACAGAAAGCAAATAGCTCAATCAAACGAACATATAATCAGATAATACTGTACTTGTTTAAAAGGGCCTAAACCTGCTGAACTTAAATTTTCAACTGGCCACAGAATTCCGCAACATTATCCACGGCCAAGTCCAAAGGCGTTTCACCGAAGGCTGACTCGGCAAATGCATTGGCGTTGCGTGAAAGAAGCAGCTTCACACAGTCTAAATGTCCGCTGAAGGCAGCATAGTGCAAAGGTGTCTCGTTGATATGATCCTGTGCGTTGGGATCCGCACTCAAGTTCAATAGAGCCTGGAGCAACAGATAGGCTCTGCATCAACCAGATCTGTGGGGGTCGGTTCGAAGGGACACAGAATTGAAAATAGCCGAGGAGTCCAAGCGCTATTGGTTTAGAATTTAGTGGTCCTTACCTAGCGCTTCGAAAGTACCACAAAAAAAGGAACAAGTGGAAAAACATGGAAAAAAACAGGTTGTTCAATTTTGGTTCTTTTCTGGGGCGCAGGTTATTTCTTTAAGCATTTGGAGTGTTTTGGGTGTCCCACCATACCTTCGAAGTGCATCATGTCATGAGTACTCATGTAGCCGCTCGGGGCTCATAATGCTAGGAAGGCTGGTGAAGATGCCTGGCCTGATGAACACTTGCAAGAGTGCATGTTCTACTTGAGGCGTATCAAACTAATTCAGTTGCCAGAAAAACAATCGAGCTCAATCACATGATACGGACACAATACGTGTGGAATTACTTTGATCACAGTTCGCGGGAAACAAATGTAGCATAATTTCCCGGAATTGTAGCGGAAATTCCGGAATTGTAGTGGAATTTCCCGGAGAGAAAGTTGGACCATGGATGAATAAACCAGTTTCATTTCCTGACTGGGGCCGTCTTTTGAAGCCAAACAACATGTAAGCCAGGGAGATCAGTTTATCCGCCTTGCTACCTTCATTTGTGAAATTGATCTTTAAAAAAAATTCACTGCAGAATGATTTTCAGGATTTTAAGGTCAAAAAACATGTGCAAAAGAAAACCTGAGGTGGAAGCATAGGAGTGATTCACTGCAGTCTTTCGCGGTCTTCCAATTTTCACGACTGCTTTGCTCCTTTCTTGAAGGAAATGTTTCCCTTTTCAATCTTTGTTACCTTTCATCAGAAAAGCTTTGTTCCTGCTTGCTCGCGACGTGGAGGTTCTAGGTACCAAAAGAATTGCTTCTCATTGTTTCTCAAAGGATTTAAAATGGCTGCAGCACCAGGTACCTTTCTTTGGCCTCGGAAGGCTAGGTTGGATAAGTGAAGTTCGGATTAGTCCCGAGTAAGTGTGGGAAAACGCTGCCAAATGTAACAAAATCCATGTCAGAAAGCCATAAATAGGACTTATTTTTGCATTTACATCACCGCCTCCTTAAACTGCTCGATTTTGGGTGAGTCTGAAAAGATTCGTATCCTAAAACAACCCTAACTGTCCACCCTGTCTGTCCACCATGACATGCCGCGTTTACACCAGCATGTGTTCCTTCCCCAATGGCACGGACTCACGCAAACGCACTTTCGAAACCACATGGCACCACGACATCACACCTTTCGAATGCTTTAGTTGTTAATCTAATGAAGAATCATGATCTCAGTAAAGGGTTTTTTGCAAAGGTAAAAGGAAGAGGAAGAACCTTCGATCTGGAGGTTGTTGAATCTTTTTTATACGATTTTTTTAAAGGATCCTATATGCAAGTTTCCCAGGCGACTTGTCGGTCTTGAAGCTCTTCCATGCTCTTCCCAGGTGTCCCTAAAAGCGCACGGTCCGTATCAGTTCGGGAAGGGGCAAACTGGCCGCTGACCTCCTCGAAGAAGAACCCACACGATCCATGGTGGCGCATGGATCTGGACCCGACTTCGTTCATATCTCCAGAAAAAGGAGACATGACCCGAACACAAAAACGCAAAAACCAAACAGGTATACTTGTTGGGATTCCCATTTTCGGATAGGTATACTCACTCAGGTCTTCCTCCAGGTTGTCCTCATGTCCAGCTTTGAAAGGAGGCTCCTAGAGACTGGACCACGCGGAACCAGCGGAACACGGTCCAGCCGGTTTGGCCGCTTGGCCCTCCCCATTTGGAGTCGGAGGGGCCCAAACAGAAAAAGACCAACTGGACCAGCTTGGACAGCTTGGCTGGTCGTAGGTACAAGTGTTGAGCTTCCGGCCTGTTGAGGGTCCACTGCCACTGCCAGTTTTTGGTCAGTGGAAAATGCAGTGTCTGCAATCTTTGTTGGAGACCCCGACGAGTTCATAAGCACGAGAACTCTTAAAACGATTGAAAACGAGAACCTCAACTTGCTGTCAGGGAAAGGATGGGAAAGGCAAGAAGATTCAAACATGCTGCTGGTGGCTACAGTGCCCGAGTTCGACTACCCTCCCTAGAATTTCAACCACATTAGCAGTAGCAGGAGTTGGAAGAGTATTCGAGCAATACTATTCCCCAAACTATCCAAACCTATGCGCATGGGATCGCAAGTTACCCTGTTCCTTTGTGGGGTCTGCTGCATGAGATGCTGTGCCATGTCACCCCACCTCCAAAGCTGCAAGATTGCCAGCCGCAGCAGCAACATGCGCGGCGGTCTCTCCAAGGTGTCCTCCTAGGGAACGACTGTTGATGACCTTAGCTGAAATGGAAGATGGTGCTTCAAAAACGACAACCAGACTGTTTTCGGATCCCAGCAAAAATTCCCCACCAGTCTCAACCACCTAGACCCCCTGTAGTGCAATATTGTTTGTACACAACTTGCACTTCTGCACGATCGGTCCGAATGAAACGCTTCAACCAAGAGAAACTGATCTCCTTGGACTAAGCGTGACAAGTCTTCTGTGCCAACTGTCCATGTTCTGCCCCAATTTCATTCTTTGAGTCATTAGTTAGCAAGTTAAGCCACTTTTCGTCTCGCTCGAGTTGCAAAAGTCTGTGAGTCTGTGAAGGGGTCATTCCAATAAATGCCCAAGTTAAAACATCCGGATTTATGAACTGTTGAACAAATACATTTTTTGTGAAATAGTTGTGCAGTTGTGCACTTTTTGCGGGGTGGTTTGGATCTTTTTTGTTAATTTCTTAATAGTGCAGTGGGCAAGATCATGTCTTTCTAGCTGTCATTTCTTGAGGTGGATCCAAAAGCGCCCACAGCATTTTCTGGATCAGCTCTCAAAATACCATGTGGTTTCCGCTGATCAACACAGGTTTCCTGCACGTTTGATCCAAGTGGCACGAATTGCGGTATTTGCGGCTGTTTGCGTGGATTTGCAGCCAGAAATGCATAAGTAGTATAAAGATCTATAAAGCATTTTACTTTTGGTATCTTTAGGTCGTCCAGGCAGTTCTTGGATGGAGACAGTGCCACTTCGTCTTCAAGAAACGAGGCATGAGTGACCCCCCAGGCCCCAAGCCGAGAGACCAAGCCAGATGAAGTGCACACTTGCAGAATCTGTGCCACGTCCTGAAGCCCCGCCCCCATCGCTTCACACGCGCGGAAACCCCTCACGCCTTCACATGCGTCGCGCCTCCAAAATGCGCCGCTGACCGTGCAACTCCCCGTCCACATCAAATGACTCGTGATTCGGACTAAGTCGGCCTGGTCAGAAAACCTCAATCAAAAGGAAAACAACACCTCACAGCAACGACCTCTTCAGCAGTTCCGACCGGGTCGGATTCTTCGACCCCCCCCCTCCACTTGCATCCACTTTCCCATTGTGTCTTGCACCGTCGCTGGCGTCTTCCCACCTGCCACGCTGCTCCCCGCGGATGCGGACCCGCGCGGGCGCGCGCGGACGCGCGCTCCTCCTTGCCGCCCTGTGCCGCGGCGCTCCGGATCACCGGCCCGGCAGCGATGCGCTGCAAACGTCGGTGGAAGCGCTCGAAGCCGCCCTTGGCGGAGCGGAAGACGTTGAAGATCAGCTCGCGCTCGCGGGGCTGGGTCGCCTGGCACGAAGGAGGTCGGTCGCCAGGACAACGCCCCCCCTGAATTCCTGCGCAACATGGTGTGGATGAGCATGGATGAGCAAATCCCCCCCATTGGCGTCGGATGTTCCTGGTCTTTCCGCCCTCGATGCGCACGTCGATGGCATCACGATCCGCTCGACTCGAAAGGACCGGCACCAAATGAGGATCGGTGATCCTGGA
Organism: Durusdinium trenchii; assembly: GCA_963970005.1. Lineage (NCBI taxonomy): Eukaryota > Dinophyceae > Suessiales > Symbiodiniaceae > Durusdinium > Durusdinium trenchii. The sequence continues at coordinate 356,395 of CAXAMN010027872.1, forward strand.
GTCCATTTTGGAGGATCCTGTTTCGTCTCGGATGGGATGAGGTGCATGTGAGAACTCCTGAAACGTTTGTGGATTTGGAACGAATATTCACTCCGAGGCCACTCGGCCACGTGGGCTTTGATGTTTTTGTTGGTGTGCCTTACTCTGGCTGGCATCCAACTCCATCAACTGCAGCGCAATGGAGGTGTCGAAGTGCCCCAAGGCCCACGAGCCATCGGGAAACGCACAGCTGCAGGCCACCGCTCCCGTGGCCGAAACAAAGTCGATGAGTTTGGCCGACTGTCGAGCGACGTGAAGGCCATGCCTGGCACCGACCGCACCGGCAGTTACAGCCGTCGCGGCGGTCGTTATCGCGGCGCGGCAGTCGCAGCAGTCGCGTCTTCGGCTGCGAGATGGTTTGGGTGATGGTTCGCGCAGCCAAAGGGGTCACGGCCACGCTAGCGTGAAGCCAATCCCGGGTCAAAAAATCTAGCGGGCTCCAGTGAAGCACAGGACCGCACCATGTCTGCACTAATCCCGACGCTCTGAACCCCAAAAAGGTCTACAAGTGGACCGAAGGCCTAAGTTACCCCAATGCAAATTACAATCAAAAGGCACTCCCCCGGTTTTGATTGCCCAAAGGGGGTGGTGATATATACAGCCAGCACTTCTGCCAGAATCTCAGCCGAGCACCTGAGACCCAACGTTGCTCTGACGGCAATGGTATGGGTTGTTGTTCATAAATCATGATCTGTGGCTTGTTGAAATGTTTCAATGTCACTGAGCAAAACCCATGGACCAATGGGATGCAAACCAACTTCTCACATGAACGGCGGACCATGCTGCCAGGCGACATGAACCAAGCTCGATTGATGTCGACGCCATGACCCGGCCAAATGAATGCTCTGCCATCCGTCTCCCCGTTGAGCCGCGACAGTGCCCCTGCCTGGTCCTGGACCGTTCGGATCCCCTAACAAACATATTCGTGGATGAGGAAGCAGGAAAGACGTTTTGACCGATGCCAGTGCGAAATTAATAAATTATACAAGCATAGACCCCAAACAGCTTCAAAATGATTCGTTTAGACCAATATTAGTCAAAAATCGATTTCTTGGTACGCCCTACCTTCACCCCAAGAGCAAACTGCTTCATGAATGATTTTGGTCTGGACACAGAGCCCAGCCACAGAGGACAAGAGGAGGACAAGGCCTGGACACAGAGCCCAGGCACAGAGAGGACTAGAAGAGGACAAGGCCTGGACATAGAACAGAGCCCGGCCACAGAGTTCAGGGGCGCGGTCAGTGAGTGTGGCCAGCTCTTTTTTTTCTAAGATAGAACCCCAACAGTAAACTGCTTGGGGAAAAAATGTTATCTTCCAAATTGTGTGATTCTCGCTTACCCATGCTATAACCACGTCAATGTGCAAATGCATGCGAAAACATGCGCACATACAGTAGAAAACAAAAAAACATCAAACAATCACATGAATGGAACAGCCTCCCCCATTCTTGATAAACATTGATAAACTATGTACTGTGTGAAATTTGGTTGGCGTTACTCAACTAGTCCACAATCTAAAGTGACCAGCAGTTTGTGTTCAGCTTGGGCTGCGCACTGTGCGTGTCAGCAGTTGGTTCTTCTTGTTTCACTTGCACAACGCAAATTGCAGAACAGCAATATTGTGATATATCGTGTGAATTTCTCTGGTCACGTGAAGGGCTTCGGGTAGTCTAAGAGATCCAAACACCTGGTGCCAGGGCAACTGGAACCAGACGAATTCACAGGTTTTGTCCACCTTCGAGCCGGACATAGATCCCGAGGCTGGGAGAATCTGCAAGTGTTGAAATTCAAAGCAACACCAAAGCATGTGGCCGAGGTTGTAGCTCGCTTGTGGCGGCTTACTGTTCCAGATGGGGCCAGCTGCTTGAAACTCTTCTTCACATTCTCACGCAGATTCTCGAAGATTATGTGCTAAGTACAACAAACTTGTTGGCAAAGTCATTGAACATCTCAAATGTGCGGTTCCACTTGTCAGGCGCAGGGACTTGACTTCAATAGCTTCTGCACTTGGAGGGCGCACCCTGGAGACACTTGCTACTTTGCTTCGCTCGACTCTACCCTCTAGTCATCTCTAAACTCTATGAACAATCGCATGATGTTGGTTCTTCTTCTCGCATGATTTTACCAGTCCGGGCATGGATCGGTCCTCACGCCAATGGGTGGCCTCAGCGAATCTCAAACCCCGTTTTAGTAAACATTGCACCAGCATCGACCCCAAACAGAAGCGACAGCTTGATGGGGGCATTTGTGCCGCCCAAATCTTTTTGCCACCTCGCTTCTTTGCCATGGGAGACGGGAGACAAAACAGAATCACGTCAGCCCAGCATCCAGAGGAGCCATGGAAGACAAAAGAGACAAAGTGGAATCATCCCATCCCAGCATCATGGGAGACAAAGGGAGGCAAAGCAGGATCATCTCAGCGCAGCATCATGGGGGACAAAGGGAGACAGAGCAGAATCATCTCAGCCCAGCATCCAAGAAGAACCGTGGATAAAAAGAGACAAGGGAGGGCACTGCAGAATCATCTTGGCCCAGGATTGTTTCTATGCAAGGATTGAGAACCCCTTCCTAGCAAAGCTGTTGGGGGAAAAACTTGGGAAACCAAATACCTCTCCCAAGCACAGGTCCTATTGAAGCCCCCTAAAAGTGCCTGGATAGCTCATCTACCTGTCCATGACATACTGTGAGGGAAATCCACAAAGAGCTGCCCACTAGGTTTCTATGCCAAAGCTCTGGTTGAAACATCTCGCCGGCCACTGTATGTCGATAGGCACAAAGATCAAGCCAAAGTATCGAGAAATCGCTGAGCTGCCTTGCCTCCGCAAACCTTGCAGGTACAGTGGGCCATCAGAGATTCGATGGCACGGACCCCATGATGTCCTGTCGACAGATGGGGATCCATCTAAACCACTGTTACTTGGGGCACCCCTGTGCCATCGAACCTCTGAAACGACTGTATGTGCTAAAACCAACAGGCACCAACAGGTCCATTCCGTTGGGTGCCGGGCGACCGAACGGTGAGCTACGGAGTAGGAGACAGTACAGGTGCCTTGCTGAGGGGTGTGGCACATCCACGGCATGGGACGAGTAAACACCATTCCAACATGGAACTGCTGACAGTGCATTTTTTGTGAACATCGGAGCTCCTTTTTTAGTGAAGTGGACGAAAAAAAAAAAAAGGTGCCACTCACCTGCACCCTTCTTCCCAAAATTTTCTGGCCAAAGTACCTAAGCTACATCTGGTTGCAACTACCATCAAAGGCTCTCCGTGGTGTGCAATACTTGGCCCATCTTTGCTCAATATCTTGATTGTTGGTGCCTATGCCCATGACTCCTCTGTTTCTTCCTGTGTGTGTGTCCTCTGACAAAAACTAGATTCCAACTAGATCACAATGAAAGCTAAGACCAGTGATTCAAGCTCAGAAACCATTCCACTCCTCTTGCCAGGTCCACAAACCTTCAGGGTTTGATGGGTGGAACATCAGACTCTAAAGTTTAGGCTCCCACCACCCAACTTCTTTACCACATCCTTGTCAACTATGCAATGTATAAACCTGCAAATGATCGTGCAAAGCCAGTGCCTTCCATCCCACAAGTGTTCAATCACATACTTTGCACAAGTCGGGCCCTCATTCACCTTCTCTGCATATGCAGTCTTTCCATAGCGCTTTTCAAGAAAGTCTTTCACAACTGCCCTGGTGCTGATCGTGTCAAAATCGCTTTGACAATCCGAAGAAATCTCAGATTTCATTTGCTTGAAAAATGCTCGGATTTGACCCAAGGCCACTCCCCGTCGTTCGATGGGATGAATCTGACAAAGACCCGCGTCCACTTCTTCGACTACACATGCAGCTGCTTTCACCTTGGTGCGGACCATTCGATTCCTTGGGTCGCTTGGAAGGCGAAAACCATTTCCCTGAGCTTCACCACAAATCACTCAGAGGGGGGGAACATAAGAAAGCACTCAGCAAAACCAGGATTCAAGTTGGCAAAGACCTCTGCATAAGTCTTGAACAGTGTTGCCTCATGCCGGTACTCCGGTTGGCCATCAGCGCGAAGAAGCTCTGGTTCAGTCACTTCACAGTCCAGCACCTTCCAGCAACCGCCTTCCAAAACCAGGTCGCCATTGGCATCCTTCAGCAGTCCTTCTTTCTCTCCTGCCGCGCTTGGTGTCGTGAAGACAGATCTTGGTATCTCCAGGACATGGTACTTTCCGAACCCAAGTCCACTGGCCTTACACATACATGTCCAACCCCAACACATTGTATACTGTAGTATCTGCTCCAAAACCGCTGTCACATGAGTCACAAATCCATCTACTTAGATCCACAAGGGAAGCAAAGCTTCACCACAACTTCTGGACATTTCCTATAGCATTTCCTCCACCATCTCTTCCTTCGCTCAAATCACTCGATGATACTCGATGCCTGACCCGAAACCAAGCCGAACACTAAGAATCCAGACCCTCAAATGGGTTTTGGGTTTGGGTTTTGAGGGACAAGTGCACGCAAGTGCTCGAACTCCTACCACTCGTTGCATCCTCCCCTTCAGAAGGGGGCTGGGGGGGGTTGGCTCCCATATACACTTGCGTGACACGTTGACAAATACCTAGTTCCAACTATGCAGAGTTTCTGCCTTTTGGCTGGTTTCATGGATGAAAAGGCAGAAATTCTGCATAGTTGAAAGTCCAGGCGTATATCTGCCCATCTGCCCATTCCTCGTACGGGTCCCTCCGCTCCTGCAGGATTCGCTAAGTAATTGAGAATCTGCCGCCGGTCGCTGGGTTGCGAGGCCTCACACCGCATCACATCCCAGTTTCCGATCGCCTCCACCTCAGCAAATTCCAGACTGGCCGATTCGAAATAGTGCTGCTGGCTATTGCTGTTCTTAAGGCACACTGTTGGGGGCGTTCTGGCCGAACACGTTGGTTCGGGCGGGTCACGGCCCGAGAATGAACCCTATGGCAAGTGGTTCATGTAGGCTCCAATCGTTCCTGCTGGCACAAGTGCTTCCTCTTTCGCACCTTTTTTTCTTGTCACTAGCATACATGGATGTTTGAACATGCTTCCTGCAGACTGCAGGCAAGCACTTGCGGCCCACAAGCTTCACAAGCTCCAAAAACGTGCGGCCACGTGGCTAAAGGTCCGGAGGTGACTAACTCTGAACCAATCCGCCCGCTGGGTGTGTACACCTGCAAATCCTTTGCCAGCTTGTCGGTAAAGTGTAGTTCCAGGCCACACCAAATCCTTGTCAGTGCGCCAGCCTCTCTGTCTACCACTAGGACCGTCGCTTCAGCCATCGAGATCGCGCGGAAGAAGGGGCTTTCTTCCAGGGCCGGTCCAAAGTTCTCTCCAAATTGTGAGTTGGCAAAGGTGCAAACCCAAATATTGGCCGAAGAGCTGCATCCCTTGTCAACCACAACCTCAAAACGAATCTGGGATCGAATGTCTTTTGCACGACTGGCTACTCGACCTTCAGAACCCAGGATTTGATCGTTTTTTTCTAAATACCTGCATCCTCCAACAGGCCTCCTTCGGAGGGTTGTTAAGGCCCTCTTCGATTGAAGATCTGTTGGGAGGTGCTGGTGTAGGATTCACCCAAATTGATCCAAATTGTACATTTGTTTCTTTCTTGGCCGAAACACCTTGTCGACCACGAACATGAAGTCTCGAAAGTGTCCTCCCCAGCAATGGCTCATGAGAATCCTCGGCTGCTGTGGTCCTGAGGCCACTAACTCCACCCAGGAGAGCCGTGGAGGGCCTGGACTCTTGCGGAGCTGATGTAGGTGCGTGATGACCTTAGGCTCCAACAAATTGGGTCGGACCTGTTTGGGAGTCGTTTTCTTGTTCCTGAACGGAGCCCTGCCGAGGGCGGAGAGGGGTAGGTGGGGACCTTTCGTGGGACTTGGTGAAAAAGACGAAGAAAGACGTGATGTCAAACCTTATACATATCACGTTATACAGCTTCGAGTGTTTCAATTATCGCAATTATACTAGTTACGCTAGTCGGTGGAGACGGGAGGTTCTCCGAGCTGCATCCTCTGTTGAAAGTGTCACAACTGCAGTGAACCTTCAACCTGCTGGGGTTCGGCATTTGTTTTGCCAGGAATTGTGGTTCTTTTGAAAGTACAAGATTGCGAACATATTTTGTTTTTGTTCGCGCAAGTTGACTTTGCATGCGATGTTTTTTTGTTTCCCAAAAACCCGATCTGAGTGAAACTGCCTGAGGAGCAGGTTTCCGGGTTTGAGACACTGTCCTACGAACCTGCCAAAAGTGTGAAAAACCATGGGTTTCGCCATGCAAAATGACTGACCATCATTTCGTACTGTAAAAACCAATACATTATGAACATGATTGAAAAGGCACACCTTGATAGTCAGCCATTTTTGCTTGTTTTCGAAGTGTTGATGTCTCTTCAGAAGGTGTTGATGTCTCTTTGATGTCTCTTTAGCGGCTTTAGGCTGAGGTCTCACCACGGCTTCAGCAACATGGCTTGCTAGAGGCAACTCACGCATTTGTGACAAACGTCGAGAAAGAACAAACGAAGAAGCCAACAATGTTTGTGAAAGTTGCTTTCCGGCAGTGTGTCTCAACCATGCATCAGCCAACAAACAAAAAACGACATCAAAAAACATGACATGAACCTCTCCGAGACATGAACCCTTCGGAGAACCCCCCGTCTGGAGGGACGCTAGTTATATCAGTTATCCTAGTCCGCCAAACTTTATATTACAGCAGAAATCAGTGTGCCATAGTCTGCCTATGCATACCTCTGCGTATGTATTGAGCCCTGCCAGTAGGACGACACTCATGCAAAAGACGGGGCGAGATCCCGAATGCCAGGTACCTTCGATTTGCGATTTGGGCGAACGGGAAGTCACTAGGTCCTTCACTCAGCTGGAGCTCTCTGCGAGTTGCCGGTCTTAGAGTAAAGAGAAACGCAGGTGACTGGCACCCGGCATCTGAACTTCTTGAGTTCCAAGCTGCTGGTTTCACCACCAACTCGCTGATGTGGTACATATTGATGGTGTGCCAGGGTACGTGCTTGCCATCCTGGCCGCGTTTTGGTTGGTCTACAGGATGAGAAGAACACTGAAAAAACACGAGCATCTCCAGGCCTTGAAAGGGTTAAGCCGTCACACATGAAAAGCTCTGGCTGCACGAAAACGCACGGTTTAGCCTCTTCAAGGTGGGAGAAGTGAACATCGATCTTGACAATCTCACCACTCGCTTCGATAGAAGAACATAAACTGAGCAAATAGGTGTTTTATCCAAGCACTTGATGGCCCAATGGATTGTGACGGATTCTGGCGCTTCTTCAAAGCTGCACCCAAGCGATCCCAACCGATCCCAGTTCCCTCGATCGAACTTGTGAAGCAACGGATGCGACCGGGATGCGACCGGGTAACCCGCGACCACTGGTTGGTCACCCCGACCACCGCGACCACCGCGCACAAACGTGACATACGTACTACCGGGTCGTGAAAGGGTCATGACGTCAACGTCGAGTCAAGTGCTTGGTCCTGCTTCAGCTGCCCGGTGTTGCAGAGACGCTGCAGAAAGAGTCGGAGATCCCGAAGCTGTTGCACTGAAATGCCACGCTCTTCGGGTCGTGCAATGTTCGTCGCGCACGGAGGCCATGGCACTGGCATCGCTGGACGTGTAGTGAAAATAACTTTAGTTGGCCAGACGTTGTTCATTTAGTCGTCTAACGTTGACTGTTGTTACCTGGACGCGTAGTACGCATCTCCATACTGGCTTTGCTTCATCAAGTCAATCGTTGCTTCGTGTGGTCGAGCACGCTCGGCCATGTCTTGTATTGTCAACCACGGCGGTTCCAACCGGCGTCCAAGTAGGCGGTTCCAACTGGCGGTCCATCACGGTCCATACGATAGTTGATTGCTATAAGGACAAATCTGGGTATACGATTGATTTACTTTGATGACGGCTAAGAATTGTACATTGTAGAAGTTTGATGAAGTTTGTACATCACGGAATGTCCAACCACATATGAAATGTCCAACTAACATAAGAATCATGGCTGAAGGTCTTTGCTGCTCGCTGCTCGTCCAAATGGGCGGCGTGTTGGACGGCCACCGGTCCGGCTTCGCGGTCGGATCGCAGGGTCCGCATGGTCGGATCCGCTGGTTTCAACCAGGGGACCCATCAAAGACCTGTCTTTCGTGAAAAGATCTTAAAAGCAGCAGCAACAACGACTACTACTACTACTACTACTAGGTTTTTTCATGTTACAGTGTAACAGACCTCTGTTTCATGGGTTTTCTTGGGCGGCAGCCCATCCCTGATCCTTGCCCTGGAAAGCGAGAACACCCACCTTCGAACTCAGATTTCTTTTCAATTCCTCAAGTTTATAATCGTTTATATACATGAGTTTACCAACCAACCAACCAAACTACTTACCTATACCTACCAAGCAACCAAACTATAAGGACTCAGACCTGACCACCTGGTCAGATCCATCGGACCTCGCCTTCAAATTCTGCGAGCCCTGGATGTGCTGGTCGAGGCCTGGATGTGCTCGAGCTCCGCGCGGGGCACATGGGACCGATAGGACCAGGAGCCACGATGACTCCAGTTCCGTTAGGACCTTAGGACATCAGCTAATAGGTGCTGTTGGGAGCCCCTCTATAGGTGCTGGAGACCATCTATGTCCCGCAAACCGGGCCCTATGCGGTGTAGAGTTGCTCTCGCCAGAATGAGTTCAGATGTCGATCACAAGCCAACGGTGCACAGAGAAACAAACATGTTCGCAAGAGCTATGGACCACATCGCGAAGTCATGCTGCCACACTCTGCCACCCCTGACTCGAGTTGCTAGTTCACTCTATTGCTTTCTATGCGCAACGGGTACGATTGGAGGGCTGATGTGAAGACGTGGTGTAGTGGTGTACCCCCCTTCAGACTAACATGGAGCGGGACCGTGAAAATGGATCCCTGTAGGGTGATTCTCATCTACCACCCGGTGGTTTTCAGGGTCCATGTTAATTTGCTGGAGGGTAATTCTTTTCGGATGATGGTGCGGTTCAGCACAGAATTCGGCAGCACAAGCGACCTGAAATCATGGAATGATGGAACTTGAAAGGTTGACAGGTCTTGTCACTTGGACGGTTTCTTAAGATCTGGATCAGCCTCAAAGCAGTTAGACAAGGCACCTTTACACATGATGGACCGGAGCAAAATAAGCTTAATAACTGTTGATTACACTAAATCACCCCACCATCTGGAGATGTCTTACCATCTAGGATGTTTTATGTTTTTCTTACATCAACCCATCAATCCCGCAGTCAGCACCGCAATCAGCAGCCTTCACAACTGACCAGGGTGACGGGGACCGAAGTGTATCCCCATCCTTGGTTCGACGGATATGGACGGATCACTCCGACTGAAGCGACCCGGTGACCCAGTCTCCACCAGCACTGGGCAGAAATGGTTCTGATGATTTGAACGACTATAGCTCCCTGCGTTCTCGCAGGAAAGTGGATGGCACCGCCTGTTTAGTACAAGGATTTCATGGTCATCTAAGAGGCCATCCAAGTAACCATGATTATTTCAGGAGGCGTCCCGTCCGGGGGACACCTGGAAAAGCTGCAGAAGGGTGCTAGCTGGTGTGGACTTTTGACATCCACTGGTGTAGCTGTTTTCTTGTTCACACCAGCAAGCTCCTAGATCATCCACGCCTTGGCGCCCTTCAAACCATTGATCTCGAGTCTGCCCTTCATCAGACCGGTCACTCTGTTCTTCTCATCCGAACGCCCTAGATCTCGGATCAGCATCAAACTGAAGGTGAAGTAGTAGGAGAGCAGTGTTCTACGCAGCGAGATCTGAACCCCCTCCATGGGACTGAACTCCATACTACGCCGCCCCAGGGGCTGGCGACCCCAAACCACCACCACCCCGTGGCTCTCGGCTGTTTCTCGGCGTCCTATTCCAGGTCCGGAGCGTCCGATCTGACAGCTTGAAAGGAGGTGTTCTAGAGCGATATCAACCTCGCGGCCCGGTGAATGTTGAACAGTACCTGAACTGGACCCTTTTGAACAGTACCTTAACATGCAGTACCTTAACTGTTGAAGGGAAGGTTAACCCCAAATACTGATATACTGATATCAAACCTTATATCATCTTCCAAAAGGATATACTGAACAACCCCCAAAGTGGACCTTTTTGGAATCCCTACCTTCTTCAGTTGTTTTTTCGGTGCCACGAAACGTGGGTCTCGGAACCAGGGAAAAAACGGATGCACAGGTGGAAAGAACTCAGTCTCCCGCCGAGGCTCCGTAAAAGATCTCGGCATATTTCCGCTGGATCTCCCATGTGCCTTCTCCACTTTGAAGCCACTGAAGTAGGCCCTGCTGAAGAGGGAGACGGGCGATCCAAGAGCTTGACAGGTCCCCAGACTGATGGATGCATCCATCGATTCGGAATGTGTTCTCGAAGCGGAAGCCAAAAGACATTTGAGATGACAAAGGTATTCCGAGCTGTAGGCAGGAAGAGGAAAGCTGCAATCTTGGGTTGAAAGGACTCAAAGACACCTCCACTTCCATCATCTTGACACTTATGTACAGTAATTACAGTATCTGATGTTTAAACCTTCCATTTTGTAGAGCGGACATGCACATCACTGCGGATTATTGATTCTGGACTCAACCCTGCCGTAGATACCCTCAAAACACTCCTCAAAACATATCAAAACAATTCAAACCATGACTTTTAACTCAAATTATCTTAAATTAAGATCCTCAATCACCAGTTGCAAACAAATCACTAGGACAATGACCAATTGCCATCCAATTGCCCTCCTTGCGCCCCAGCCAAGACTTCCCAGGTTTTGCCGCGAGACTCCATCGATCAGAACCGAACGCCCGGCACGTTCCGGTTCACGCCCAAGGGACGTCCGTGGGCACGTGGGCTTCCACGGCAGCCTCCAGGAGCATGGCATGGTCCGCCAGGCATCGACCTTCCGTGAAGTACTTGCCTCGGCTGGCGTCGCTTTCGACGTCCGGGCGCTGAAGAGACGGGTGGGAGTGAACAGACGGGGTGAAGAGACGGTCGGGTGGGCGCGGAGACGGAAGACCACCCCCATTCGCTCTCCCCACTTGCAAAGGATTGGTTCAAGGGGGCGAGGGCCAGGCGCACGGCACATACGACAGAAGGAGGTGTTGGGAGGTCCCGTCTGCTTCCTGCTCCATGGCACGTAGTTGGTGTCCATCCTGATTGCCACCAAAGCCATGCTAGACCCCACGGTGTGGAATTCAGGGGATGGCATTAATTGCTTGATGTTGTCGTGCCGTCCGGTCTCATCGATCGTCCATCTCGAAGAAGTGCCGGGTGGCGGGAGACCACCTCGAAGAAGTCTTCGCGCACGTTTGCACTCTGCTCCCTTTGAACCTGGTGTCTCCATCGATCCAACGTGGATGAACAGACTTGCCTTTTTGCTCTGCAACCTAACCACCTTTAGCAAAGGATAGTGTGCAAAGAGTATTATACAATACTATACTTACAGGATTCACAACACATCAAAACAATCTGGAAATATCCATGCTGCCTCTTCTACAAGCGTTCCATGATATTCCATGATATTCCATGCAGACATGAAATGGCATGAACACATTTGCTTCAACATCTCTACAAGGCCGATTTCTGCTTGATGAGACACAACATCGTTCAAAAGCTATGCAGACTTTACCAACAGAGACAAACACATTATATAAAAAGACGGTTCGACTCAAATGAGGGATTTGACATTCTTGGATTGGCAACACCGTCGCAATGCTGGCTTCCCCCCCACTTGCAGGTTGGCTTGAAGTTCACCTTTGACGACCTGCTGGACGTTCCAGTTCCCTGTCGATGTCGATCCTGTCCACACTCCCGCCGGCTTACGGACGTCAACCCGCGCTACCGCGCTATGGAGAGGTGGACCACGCCTTCATCAGCAAACGCAAGGCATCCATGGAGTTGCCTGGAGAAGAGCTATAGCAGCAAACCAGGTCTGGTTCGAGCCGCGAAGGTGAATGATGCGTCGACGGCTTCTTTTGCGCCCAAATGAGCATGCAAAGTCATGCGAATGCTTCGTCATCTATGCAGTCTTGCAGTGCCAAGCTGCTCATGTGTTGATCAAAGGTGAACTTCAAACCAACCTGCAAGTGGGGGGAAGCCAACATTGTGACGGTGTTGCCAATCCAAGAATGTCAAATCCCTCATTTGAGTCGAACCGTCTTTTTATATAATGTGTTTTTCTCTGTTGGTAAAGTCTGCATAGCTTTTGAACGATGTTGTGTCTCATCAAGCAGGTCGGTAAAATAAACAAACATTTGGCTACCAAACGTAGCTCACCCGCATTTCTCAAAGTGCTGAAAACACTTAAAATAAATCACACCTTGGCTTGAACATGCACGAAGACCAGACTGCGACGATGGATCAACATGGGGCGATGATTCAAAGGTGCGAAGACCAGTGCCCAGCGGTTGATCCAAATGGTGCGAGGCAAAACTCTTCTCATAGCTAGGGTCTTGACCCTCACAACTAGGGTTTTGGACCTCGAACATCTAGCAGTTTGAGGGTCCATGAGCCTCTGGGAAGAAGACCTCTCTCCTTTCCAATGTTGAATCTTCCCGAGGATCCGTTGACGATGGTCCGGACGATTGGAGGGACCTCCCTGATTCATGTGCCGACTCTGGATTCAGACCCCCCGATTTCCAGGGCCCGGAGACGAGGTCAAACCAAATGGTTTTGTGAATCAAGAGTCTACAGTACAGACTCCCAACAGAGGTTGAAGGACCCGAACTAGGCTATCCCAGTTGGGTACCCCCCCGGTGACGGGTCCTATTTACGGTCACTTACACTCTGGAAAATTAACATGGAACCTGAAAACCACTGAGTTGTAGAGGAAAATCGTCTTCCAGTCAGGTGCATTTTCAGGTTCCATGTTAATCTCTTGGTCCCTGAAAAATCATCATGGTCGTTACGTGGATTGCATGGCCCCCGAAGACGATTTCGCTCGCTGTGGAGCACGAGCTATCCGAGGACCAAATAGCTGGTGCCATCCACGGTCCAGCACGTGGAGCTTGAGACACATCCAAACGAGTGTGTATAGACCAGTCTACCCAGCCAAGGGCGAGATTTCGGGTGTCTCCCGACTGAAACATTCTGCGTGGTTTCAGAGTCAATGGCACAATCCGCAAGTGAAGACGGGCGGTTTATGAACCCTCATTATAAAAGACATCTTGGGGTGCCAATGCTACAATTGTCCACTGCTTCCCCTCTTCCCCTCTTCTCGACAGGGTGAGCTCCGATCCTGGCCCAGTTCAGCGATTCAGCGCTTCAGCCGATGAGTGCAGCCATCCGTGTCTTCTGTCGAGTACCCATTACTTCTACCTCGATCTATCACCATATTTGCAGTGCCTCTTTTTCCGTGGCATGGATTGCAGGTATGGTCATTTGGTTTATTGTTGTGCTGGTTTCCTGGATGGTTTCTGGATGTCTCCTCCAACAAATCCTGAAACTTCACCAATTTGCCTCTGAGGCTTGCCAGCTGATGCCCACTCTGGCATCCGGCGCTTGATTCTCTCCACCAAACTTCTCGGGATATTTCCTGGAGACGTGTTTTGGACATGGGGCTTTGGGGTGAGAGTGAAATTTACTTTGAGCATGCCTTAGTTTCTTAATGCTCAGCCTGGTCAGCTCTTCCCAAATGTCTTCAAAGAAAAGGAAAGGTATCGTAGACAATGATATAATGTTATAGTTAGATATATATATATTATAAATATAACGAAGTATATACATATAATCCTAAACAAATATATACAAATATATTCATTACACGTTAAACATGGATTCACTTTCGATTTTGGCATCTACAGTTTGTGTTGGCCATTTTCTAGATCTTCGCAGTTGACTTGGAGCTCAGCCCCAATGCGTTAGCCCGAGACTCTTGGTGTAGCGATCCATTTGCTGCCCCCAGGTACCAGGGGATTCTGAGATCTGCCAAGTCCTGTGACTGACGCGGCTAGCGGCTAGCCGCAAGCAAGACATGTGAAAGGCATGGCAAGTGGATTCAACATGATTCTAATCCTGCCACATGTAGCTGGGTTGCTGCAGCTGCTCTTTTTTTTCTCAAGCTACCTTTTTGGTGGGTCCTCTCATCTTTGGTGTCACCCAATGTCTTGTTGATGCCCGGCAGCCTTGGGTTTACAACCTGCCTTGGAGACCGGAGAACAACTCCAGCTCACCTCCATCATAATTCCAAATAGCCTGTTCTCATGAGCCTTGCCGTGGAAAACCGCATGCTTGTAGAGGAGAAGATTCTCTTGAATTTGCAACTTGCTTGGCTGGGCTTTGCTTTAGTTCCCTGGCATGTGCATGTCATGAATATTCCTCTTCTTATCACAGACAAGGATCTCTGAAGAAAATGCCTCAAAAGCATTCAAAAGCGCCAAGCAGCTCTGGCCGCAGGAAGAAAGGCAGCCGCGTCACAGAAAAATCCATGGGTTCATCTGCCAGCATCTCCTGGAAGTCAAATGTTTGGATGGACTCCAGAAATTGCCTCATGAAACGAGACTCATCTAGGACTAGTCACGGACTTTGAGTGAAGACTCCAGAAATCGCTTCTGTTCACCCAAATCCTCTTCTCCATCCGATTCCGAGAAGGGCCGAGCGTTCGCAAGCGACGGACCCGAGCGAACCTCCTTTTAGCCACGGGACCCTTAAGCGGTGCGGTACCCGGGCGATCCCGAAGTCCCCGGCCGGATCCACGGGACCTTCTCTTTCTCCGGCCTCCACGGAGTCGGAGCGACCGGTGCCGGGCGAGCTCCGGTGCCATGGCGTTGGGTCTTGTCGGCCCCGAAGGGAGGAAGCCAAAGCAGGCCCTTCATGTGACTCTTAGAACTGGCCGAAGTCGTCGCTTTTTGGGTTCGTTTTGGCCAACCCCCCAAAAAATGACGGGCCCAAACCGCTGCAAACGCGCGCACGGAGCGCGAACGTCACCCGGCTCCATGGCCCTCTGGAGCCATCGATGCTGGATCCATCCATGAGGTCAGGCGAAATCGGAGAGCACACAGATCTGCACCTGAAAACGTTCGCCCCAACACGCGCGGGCGAATGGGCTTCGAGCGGTTCGATTCGGAATCCCGGTGCACTCTGCGGAGGGCGAGCAAAAGCCGCAGTGGGACTTCGAGGGGTACTGGATGAGCTGGGCGGTTGGGATGAGCCGGGCGGTTGGGATGCGAAGTTGGGCATCTACAGAGAAATGCACTGACAAAACTGTGGTCCTGACACTGCATGGGACTACATTGGGGTGGTTCTACTTTGTTTTATTGGTCAATGCACGTTCCACGCATGGAGTGTCTTTTGGTGGTGATTTAGCAAGAACACCGGCCACAAACACTTGGACTCTTTGTCGACTTAGTCAACTGCTCCTGGAGTCTACCCTGGTCGAACAAAGAACATCCGAGGTCTGCGGCTGAGGAGGTCGTCTCACCGTTGTCTGCCAAGTCTCGCGCAGGCGCTGTCTGCACTTCTTCTTGTGCTCCTGGTGCGCTTGATGCATTCATTGACTGACCAGGCCCAAGGAGATGGAAACTTTTGCGTTGTTTGCGGCGTAATGGAAGAATCACATCAATCACATCATCTAAAAAACAATAGCCCGGATAGCCCTGATGAAGCTTGCCGACTTTCCATAGTCGTGCCATCTGCATCGGTCAATGTTCGGTCAACGCTAAGCTGGTTCCTGCCACTCGTGGTCCATACCATTCGACCTCAAGTTTCCACATCACATCTGTGGTCTTACGTACCTGCCAGTTCCTCCTCAAACCATTCCAATGGTGGAGCAATTGAAGCATCCCTTCTCAACTTGCCAGAGTGCATTGGTTGCATTTTTTAAGGTAAGAACGTAATATCCGATCTTGAACCCCCACAAAATTGATGATCCTGAATGCCGTAGAGGTGGAGTTCTGCATCACATCCGTACTCCCTTGTTCTTCGCTTTGATTTCCCTCAACCCATGATGGTTTCATCCAGGTCGTCAAGGATCAATTAGGTGGTCTCTTCATCACTCAGAAAGGTAGCACCGAGTTGGCCTCGAGATTGTTTGGCCAAAGGTATGCAAAGGATGACAACACAACCTTCAGAAATACGTAGCTTTGAACCATTGACAAAGACCTAAGGGTTCCTCATTCCACATTTTTTTGTGTTTCATCTACCTTTCTAGTTACTAGCAACTCCCCGACCTTTCTTCAAGGACCTACATCAGCGAGGATTCTCCCCTACTTGTTCGGGCAGTCGATTGTCACTGCGCTGTCCTTCCAATGGCTCTTCTGGCATTCTGGGGAGCAATAGCGGACACTTTTGCAGGTGCCGCACCTCGGGTCTTTCAACTGAGGCGCCAATCATCCAGAAGTAACAGAAGGTGCTCCCCGGGAGTTGATCAGAACCTAAAGCTAGACTGCTTTTGATTGTTCTTCACCTGCCAGGTGAGGGTTGTTAGGTTAAGCTCTATCAGAGCTCGTCTTTCCTTCCTTCCTTCCTTCCTTCCTTCCTGCCTGCCTGCCTGCCTTCCTGCCTTCCTGCCTTCCTGCCTTCCTACCTTCCTGCCTTCCTTCCTTCCTTCCTTCCTCCCTTCCTCCTCCGCCTCCTCACCACCACGACTGCAAGCGCCAGATCGCAGCGAACAGTGTCGGACCTCAACCGCAAGTGCCAGATCGCAGTGAGCACTACCGGACCTCAACCGCGCAAGCACCAGATCGCAGTGGGCACTACCGTACCTCAACCGCAAGCGCCGGATCGCAGTGGGCACTACCGGACCTCAACGTACCCACAAACACACAAGAGACAATACACAGCCAACAAAGCACAACCACAATACACAAACACAAAACACCACCACAAACAGACCAACCACAAACACAATCACAAGCACACAACCACAAACACAAAATCACAAACACACAATCCCAAACACGCAGCCACAAACGCAAAATCACAAACACAACCACAAACGTGCACTCGGTAATGGACTGCTTTGACACCATCAGGACCTGGCTCTATCTGCAATTCACTTTCCCGGTGACAAGGTGCAATCATCAGGTCTTTGCCTTCGGCCACTAGCACCATCATAGCAGCTGTCATGTCCGCAGGTATAGTTGGCCATTCACGCCTCTGATGCAACCAGGACCCATCAACGTCCCTGATTCTTTCGCCTATGCTGCCACGCGAACTCGGCTATGACAGTGCCTCTCCAATATTGCCATGGCATGTTTCCCCAGGAGGCACCCCAACTGCAAATATGTTGTTGCCAAGTGCACTCGGTGCGGTGCACTCGGTGCGCTGGTTCTCGAGTAGCGTCAGTCGCTGATCGCCGCCGCAACGAACAAACACACAGTCACAAACACAAGCACAACACACAACCGCAACACACAACCGCAAACACTCAACACCAAACACTCAACCACAAACACTCAACCACAAACACTCAACCACAAGCACTCAACCACAAGCACACAACCACAAACACACAACCACAAACACAAAAGCACAAACAAACCCACAATCACTGACACACAGCCACAACACACAACCACAACACAACCACAAACACAGCACAGAAACACAGCACAGAACCACAACACACAACCACAACACACAACCACAGCACGCAGCCACAAACCACAACCACAACACTCAAACATGACACAGAACCACAACACACAACCACAGCTCACAGCCACAACACACAGCCACAACACTCAAACACAACTATAAAGACGCAACCACAAACACACAACTACAGCAATACAATTATGTGATTACCTGTGTGTGTGTGTGGCGTTTTGCGTGACAGGTGGTCACAGGGTAGCACTTTTGGATGCAAACTGGAGACCCTGGCGACACCCCGACGCGAACTCCCTACTAAAGTAACGATCCCAAACCCGAGGACACACAAGCACAATTGAAAACCACAGAACTCACGACCATGGCAAGATGCTCCTCACCATGGCATGACAACAATGGATGGAAATGTCATGGTGGGGATCACTCAAAGTGAAGTAATTTACAAATTACATTGCTGAAATGCATATTTACTATATTATCTTGGCCATCTTCCTGCTCACTGATTCTTCCACTAATTCAAAAACAATTCCTGTGTCTGTATGGTGCCCCAAGCCTATTTCAAGCCTCTATGTCTTGCTACTCTCCGCCCAAGCCACTGAAATGGCTGCGCCGCGGCTGTTCCACAGGCTCTGCAGCTCCCGGTGCCCTTCCTGCCGCCGGCCGCGTTGCCCCAGCGCTGCCGGCGGAGATCGAGGAGTTCCTGCTGGCTTCAAACGGGGCACGGTTTGATGGCATGAGCTTTGAAGGTGTTGGTGGCTGGATGTAGGGCCAGATCGCAGGGTTTAGTTACTACATCAGGAGTTTAGTTACTATATCAGGACTTGAACGCAGAATGTGCTCAACAGCAGCTGGTACCAGATCTCTCAAGAGCTGCATGATTCCGTTCGGCCTCGATCTCCTCTTGTGTGGCCTAGGCCATTGTGGTCGACGGAACAACCGAGACCCCTCCAGCTGCTGTAGAACTCCCTCATCAGGGTCCCCATTTTCCAGATTCGTTTCGCACATCTTCAGGCTTGGCGGGGGTTCAAAAATCGAGTGTCTACATGTTACCTCAAAAGCGAGATGATGAAACGATGTCCAAACTTCACGTTGCTCCCAAACATGCCACCGGTCAAAGGAGCTCATCTCCGTAGCCTGTAGCACTCGCACCAAAAACCGCTCAAACTCATTTGGGATGATCCCTCGTTAGCACGATGTATCAACATATGACATGCGTACATACCTAGATCTTCCAACTATTTCTGCCTTTTGGCTGGTTTCATGGATGGAAAGGTAGACATTTTGCATAGTAAAATATTGTGTTTCCAGCAGTCTCACTTATTACAACCATGAACGCGACGGGTTGATCTCGCTCCGGGTAGCAGTAAAAGAATATATATGCTGAGTATATGTATATATATATACCAGTATAAGTACCAGTATATATATACTACATATATATACCAGTCAGTATATATACTCACTCGCTGGAACAATCATGGAAGTCGATGGCATGGCCCCTTGCATGACCATTTTCCGAATGCCAAACAGGTGGTGGTGCCATCCACTTCCTATGATGATGCCAAACATTATATATGTCTTGAGGTCAAGGCCTCTTACACTTCTTGCTACCTGGTTATGCTACCTTGCCATTTTACTTGCAGAAGGGAGACCCAAAATGCACAGCTGTATCGCGGCCGGGTGCTACTTCTTGCTTCGATTCCCTCGACACCCCCAACTCCCAGCTCCCACCCTCCAGTGTGGAACTGGCGCCTTGGAGCCCTTGGCCAAGAGCTCCTCCTCTCTTGCCTGCGCCACCGACAGGCCAGAGCGCCCGCACCGACAGTCATGTCTTCGACTCTTTGCTAGGGGCAAAATGAGCTAACAGTCAAGGAGCACCGGACGTTGGACATGTTCAAGGACCCTTTTTAAAAAACAGGGTCAAGTCTAAGAGTCTAGTCTAAGACGATCTTTGTTTGGGCAAGGGAAAGGTTTGCCTTTGGTTTGTTTTGCTGTGCTTCGTTACTCTGGTGGGGCTTTGAAGCGCCGGCTGTGGATTCAGGCAGGCAAAAAAGGGTCAACTCAACTCAAGACGATGTTTTGACACGCTTTGACAAGGTCACCCCCTGTCGCAACCCTTCAAGCAGATCTTCTATATACATTATATAATCTAGAATCGAACCTGAGTGACCTCCATTTTGAACCACCTAAATATGTTTTTTTCCTATGAAAGCAGGGGTCAACATGGGTCAACGGGGTTCTAGGATGTTCAAAGACTTTTTGGGTCACCAAATGTCAGGTTCCCACAGGTGGCCATGGTGGCGCCTCCCCCACCCAACGATGGCGGCTACGTTGGCCCAAGAACTGCTCTCTCGTTTGGGGGTGGTCAACTCAAGAACTACGTACCAGAGTCGATCCAGTGACACCCAGTTCAACCCTTGGAAGAACAGCGCCATCTCGAACATCTCTTCATGGTCAAAGCACTGGGGTGTCTGTCAGCTGTCCGGCGCGTTCTCCACTCGAACTGGGCAGGTTCCCCCGTTTTCTTTCACGGCACCGTTTTGGCAGCTGCCTGCGGGATGGGAGGACCTCGCTTCTCTGGCGCCTGGGGTCGTCCGTCGGTGACAGGTCCGTCGGTCCGCCGGTGGTTTTTGAGGTGTTGGGCTGTCGCGGATGGCACCAGCTGTTTGGCATTAGAGGAATTACACAGATAACACATGGGTCTTTCCAGGGGTCATGCGGCCATGCCATCTACTTTCATGATGGTTGGAGTGTTCACAATATGTTCACATGGAGTCCATTCAGTGTCTTGAAGATCAAACGAGCGGCCAACTGGACCTTTTGCAACTGCTCCACATATCCTTGCTTCTTCTTAGGGTCCATCTTGCTGAAGGCCATGTCCAGCACCTGATGGGGGGCTTTCCCACTCGGAGCGGAGCCCGAGTGGGTGGGCCAAACGACCGCCCGATGCGAAGCAAAGCTGTCATCCATTTAGTGTCCCATCCGGGATCCAGTCGTACCTGGTCAGGTACGGTGATTGGAGACTGGCGCCAGGGCCCAGTCGTACTTTCTGAGAAGGTGGCAGTGGATCCCTAGGGTGATCAGGTTTTTAAGAACCCATCTCACCAGGGACGGTCATGGCACCGAGATCTCGACATCTTGGGCCTCTGAAACGTTCTCCGCGGCCTCACATGATTCGGATGAACCACTCCAAGACCAGGCGCCACGGCCACCCTCTCGCGGTTCCGAAGACTTTCGGGACGAAGACGGCGCCACCCTCCCACCGCCCCACCGCCTCCGTCCCCTGTCGTCCCCCACCTCTCGCGCCGTGGAGTCCTCCTCATCTTCGAAGTCCGCCGGGTCCACCACTTCGCCCGCCTCCCAAACGGAGCACCGCACGAAAGCACGGAAGGACGGGGGGGCGGGGTTCCCGCACGAAGCTGTGGGAACCGCGCGGTGAGTAGAAGGTGCGCGAGCTGAACCAGTCTGCCCAAACGCTCCGTGAAAACAGCCCAACTGTCCCTACCCTAAGGATCATTGGACCCTCCGAAGTGGAGGGTGACCTGACCCTGCAGGTTCCGCAGGGGGCCCTTGGACCCGAACCAAACCTGCACCGAACGGGTCGGGTCCTTGATCCGGTAGGGTAGGGATGGATTGCTTCGACCCCCGTTCTACCCCTGACCCGTTCGGATTCAGGGCCTAGTTCGGGTCGCCTCTGGGTGAATGGATAATAGCATGGCCCTCTGGGCGTCTGAACAGGTTGGCCAAATGGTGTACCTCTGAGGCGATTGTGCTGGTGCTTGTCGCTGACAAAGCAGCGATTCTGTTTTCGAAGGTCCATCAAAAGGCGATCAAAAGCCCTCGCGTCCTTCCCGGTCCTTCCGTCCAATAAGCAATATGTGGGACTAAGGATCAGCGCCGGATTGAGCGCACACGTGTGGGACGATGGATCCAGAATTGCACCGTCCAAATGGATTTGAAACAGCAAACAGCTGCTGATTCTCATTCAACACGCATTTTATGGTCCAGAATCATAAAGTCAAGACCATGTTTATATCCATTGCTGCTACCAGACCCTGGCCTTATCCCAGTCAAGCGGAGCCATGACAGAAAAGAAAATGAAGAAATACAGCAGACCTGCTTAACTTTGTTGTACTTCTGAGTAACCAGAAAGTGCTAAGTGTGCGCTGTCTTGTTTTCTGCGATGTCTTGTCTTGTCCTCACAACCCCTGCACGGTCAATGTGTTTCTGTTGTAGTGCGTAGACATGTAAGTCGGCAACTTGTGGATCTTAATGCAGAGAGCGGATCGAACGCTTCAGTGACCTGTGACCTTGCAAATTGACTGTCAAACAGCTTTGAGGCCCAAACACCTGCTTGGATAGCGAATGGCATGGCGGGCTCTGCTGGGTTTCCCTGAAATGAGGTGGAACAAACAACCACCAAACGGGCCCTCACAACTCATGCAGGCGGAACGGCGGAACATGCTTTCCGGGAGTGAGGACTTGATCCTTTACAGTCTTCCACACTCTTCCACTCAATACTATGCCCTGCGTATTATAGTGGGCAACTTGATACTGTATAATCGGGCTGGGGCTCAAAAGAACAAAACTAAAACCAATATCGATCTATATATAGTATATATACTGCATCTGCAGAGTACATGGTGCATATGTATATAGGCGAAATGCCTAGGTCTTTAATATTGAGCACTTCACCCATCTTT
Organism: Durusdinium trenchii; assembly: GCA_963970005.1. NCBI lineage: Eukaryota > Dinophyceae > Suessiales > Symbiodiniaceae > Durusdinium > Durusdinium trenchii. The sequence continues at coordinate 378,758 of CAXAMN010027872.1, forward strand.
TGTCTACGTCTACTGTGTCCTATAATAGACGACTACTGCTCATCCACTCGCCTCTCGGACGCGCAAGCGCGCAAAGGCCGTCAAGATCTCGGCCAGTTGACCTCCGAAACCCCAACTCCCCGCGCCCGGCACCCAGAACCGGCGTGTTGTTGGGCCGTTGATTCCTCCGACCGACGGCTGCACCCAGCTGGCTGGGGCGGCAAAGAAAGGGTTCGAGAATGGAATTGACACATGTCGAATCCTGTTGAAACAGGTTGGACATGGTTGAAATAGACGGCAGCTCAAAGGATTGACCAACTAAGAGAGGTTGAAGGATTTCTCTTCAGTGTGCGTTCACGGAAGCAGATCTAGATCCGGTCTTTTTCCGGTCGCGTCAGCGGAAGAAGGTCCATTTACAGGAACCCCGGCGGATGGAATAGTGCCGAATCTCCATGGAGATCAACCTGAGGCTGGTGCCAGAAGAGGTGGCTCTGCCAGTATGCCATGGTTGTGAACAATGACCCAACAGGAATTGCTGCGCAAACTGAGGAGGAGTGAAACATAGTGAAACTGCGCCCCTGCGATCGTGAAAATCCAATTTCATGTCTTGAAGAGCTGTGGAGACCAATACGCTCCGACCATCATGGAAGCTGAGCAGAAGCCCTATAAAGACAAGTGGTCTATGTCATGTTCCACTTCCACATTCCTTTTCATCCTTTTCTGGTTCCAACTGAACTCTTCTCACTTGGCAAGCATGGGAAGGACATGAAAACCGCTTTGGGCTGGGTCCTCTCCCCATATCCATTTCCCTAACCTAAGGCATCTCAGACAGAGTCAAAACCTCTGAAAACCAACACACACGTGCGCATCCCAAAATGTGCTCCGCTCCCCTCGCTCCCCTCGGACGCGCGCACGGACAAAAACGGCTCCCCTCACCCCACCTGCGCCTCACCCTCCCGGGTCTCCGGGCCCCGCCATCGCGAGCAGCGACGCTTCATCCTGCTCCTGCTCGCGAGCGCGCGTTCGGCACCGAAGCGGCGCGGTTCCGTATTTGATCCACTTGATGATGAAAAGAAGTGAACCTCCCCACGTGAAGACGTGCTTCAATCCGAATGGAGGGGTTATTGATGAAGAGTGTACTAATTACTTTTAAAGGTGGCAAAGGTCACAGGCTTGGTCTTTGGCTGGGATTGTACCAGATGCATCCACCAATGCCATGTGATCGCAGCACTGCCATGTGGTCAGCCGCGTCGCGGCAAGTTTCGCGCGCGTGGCCGGAGCGGCGTCAGCCGGCATCAGCCGCTCCTTCAGTCGCCCCAAAGCTGTACACGCGCCGACCACATCTTTGGGACCAAACTGGTCCAAGTGCTTCGGCAAATACCTCCGAGGGGTCCAGTCCAGCGGGTCCAGCGGAGCGTCCTAGGCTGGTCGAAAGCACCGACAAAAACCGGTGGCCGCGATAGCATCAAAAAAAAGAGAGATCGACAACAAATCCGCCATGATGTCCGTGAAGTTCTCCCCAATGCCCATTCGTGTCCCCGGAAATGACGAAGATTGACATGGGAGCTGCCAAAACAATGGGATTGTGGATCAGTTTTGTGCGTGGAGCCCTTGGTTTGAGTTCTATATGGTTCTATGTGGTTCCTTCAGAAGGCCAGCACTGGCCATGACAAGAGCATCCTCTGTACCCAGCAGACTTGAGCAGTGACACGTAAAATGTCGGTAGTTCATACAGAGTCATACGGTGTGTGTTTCATGTGGTGGTGCACTGGTGCACTATACGCTCCAAGACTCTTGGCTCAAATCTCAAGTATAGGCTATAGTGGTTTATCCATAGGACTTTCACACAAATATAGTCTTTGAAGATTTGAGCCTGGTATTCTGAGGAGGGTAACTCGGATTTTGGGTATATCCCATTGCCAGGGCCCAGTGGATGATGCTGGGGCCTGGTTGCAGGCCTTGTTCACAAACACCAATGTTTCTTGTGAAAACCGACTGTTATGGGTAATGGGACAGAACAAGTTGGGTCACTGGGCGAACGCTTCACAAAGCTCATAGTGTTCGAGGCCTCAGTGTCGCATGTCGGTTCAGCTGCCGCGCAGAGGAAAAACCATGGTGTGAAAAAAGAAACCGTTCAAAAGCAAAAATCTATGTTTGTTCAAACAAAAAACGAGTGAAAAAGAGACTGGAAGTTGAAATGATCAGAGATCGCCTGCGACTTCGAAACCAGATTGCCTAGGCCGTTCAAACTTACACCTTGGGACCCTGTCAACTCGAACATGAGCGAGCCGCTCGTACAAAGCTCGAAGCTTCATTGAGTACTCTTATTATATGGTTTTCAGCTTGTGGAACATGTATCCGTGTTAATGGTTTCAGATTTGCCAACCACAGTGGTTTCAGTGGTTTCTTTGGGGATTGTCACATTGTCCCAACTATGTACTCTGAAACCACTGTGTAACAGATACAGTATCTCAATCTATCACGGCTTATTCAACGTGCTTGTCACTGAGTCAGAGATCTAAAGCCTTCAAAGATTGAAAGGCCTTTCCAACTGCCATAGTGTATCTGCTACTGCCTCCAATTACGTATCAATTGTCTGGTCTATCTGCGCACCAACCATGCGCAAATTGTTGGCCGAAATGTTGCAAGAACATCTCCTGTCTTGGCTGTAACTTATTCGACAAGCTATCACCATTTCGTTGGACGTCATGCTTTTGGGACGGGTTCGTGATTCCTCTTGGCTTCGCAATGCTTCACAGACTTCAGTTGCTTCGTAACGGAAACACCTCTCAACTTCACACTTCTTTCGTCTTTCTCTGTGGCTCGGTCTTCCCCCCTCCCCAAAAACCCGACGTTGACTGTGGGAGGACCATCTGAAAGCGACCTGCCGACTCGACGGAGCGACTCCACGGAGTCACTCGACGCCCATCGGCTAGCCCAGCGGCGCAAGCGGCCCAAGGCATCCAAGGCGTTGGCAGCATCCCTGGGGCTGGCCTGCTGGCGGCTCGTTTGAGCTGCGTGTACTCAGGGAGCCAAGGGCGGTGCACCATTTCGTGTGAGTCAAGGGAGCCAAGCGGTGCATGAAAAACCAAAACACAAAGGCAGCCCCCAGGCTGAAGATGTCCAGGTTTTATCTTTCGAACGCATATCTTTTGATGACTTTAAAGGGTATTCAGATGTATTCAGATCCGTGGTCCGCTGTTCCCCGTGGTCCGCTGTTCCCTTGAGACGTCGAAAGAGTTTGTCGTGCGTCTGGAGTCGCATTCTGGTGCTATGTGCATCACATCTACTCGTTGCCAAAGAGCGGTTGGATGGCACAGAAGTACATGGACCCAATTTCCAAAGAGCGCTTTTCAGAGTAGATGGCACAATCCCCAATGTCAGTGTTTTTTTTATGTGGGGACATCTTGGGGACATCGTGCCATCTACTCTCAAACCACTGGTCCCTCTGCCGACCACTTCAGGTACTGCAAACGCCATGCATTCGCATACGCCTGTGAGTTCACACAAATCACTTCGTTCACGGTCGAAAGCATGGATCTTCGGGTCATCTCTTCAATGCCCATGACATTCTCATGAGGTCGGATGTCTCCTTCCCTCACTCCAAAAAAAAAGAGAGGTAATCTCCTCCCCTCACTCCGTTTGGAGACCCGCTGCATTTTCCTTTTGTGACTCACCGAAGTCGGGGCTGCTCCCTTGTGAGTCTCTGTCCTTTTTGTCTCAATGTTGGGGGGCCTCCTCATTGAATATCGTCAGATTTCTTGAGGGAGCAACCCTGATATGGTGCAAGAATCTGAATTACTGTATGTACAGCGAGGATTTGCGGAATGATTCCAGAACAGAAAGGAGCTCCTCTCAAGTCGCCTTCTCTCATTCCGCAGAACCCCCGAACTCGCTGGCGAGTCCACACCGAACTCCGAAATACTGCACCAGCCTCAGGCTTCTCTCAATTCGCGACGTGGCTCTCCAGTCGGCTTCCCAAGGCGACTGAAGTTCAAAGTCATCTGATGCTCAACCTGAGGTGGAAGGTGGATCGAAGTGATCGATGGGTTCAGTAGCGAATCGATATAGCCGGTTCTTTCAAAGAGGTTGGCTGCTACCCGTTGATCAAAAGGGGTGCGAAAACAACAAGGACAACATGGTGGGAAGTACATATTAGAAATAATATTAGATACTTAGTAGAAGGGCGTTCCCACTCTGAAGGGCTTTGCAGATCTTTGGGATTTTACATCTCCAGTCCTGGGGAGGTTGAAACATCATCAACAGTCTTGTTTAGTATTTGGAAAATGGCCATGCAAGGGGTCATGCCATCCACTTCCATGATAATTTCTGAGGATGTAAAATGGTGTAAATAAGTACGATCATGATGTAAGACAATGATCAGGATGCTCCACTCTGCAGGCTCTTCTCCTGTCTCCAAAAACAAACAAACACCGGTGGACCATGGTGGACGCCTTTCGGACGCACCGGCGGAGCCCGACTCATCGAGGCTCCACACAATGTCCAGGACACGCTCGTCGCAGAGAATGCTGTGAAGACACCGACGGAACGCGCGGAGAGCCTTGGTCGAAGGCCCCGAAAAATGGCGCCATCCCGGAGGGAATGAAGTTCAGGGATGGCGCCGGTGAGCGGAGGGATTGGAGATGCTCGTCCGAACCCTCCAGAGGATTCAGGGCTTGCGCTGATCGCGTGGGCAGGTGGGACACACCGGAACTTGCTCCCTTTCTTGGCGGGTGCGCCTCGTTGGCGCTGACAGGTGCCAGGAAATGTTTGCTGAGCAGAGAAGCCTCAGAACGCGACATCGCACAGCTACCGGCCGCAGTTCTTCGCGTGGAGAATGGAGCGGCTCAACTCGATTCCGGTAGGGTTCCTGCAGTGAAGAATGTCCACAATCAGCTCATCTGGTTGCTCACTCTCCACTTCTCTCAGAGGTTTTTCATGCCTTGGACAGTGGTTTGGGGTGCCAAAGACATGCAGCTGACGGTAAATCTTAGTTGTTTTGCCCAAAGGTCGCCGGGTACTGCGTGCAGAGTACGTGCATTGTACCGCTTGTGGGGTGAGGCACGGAAAAACCATGAAAAGGCCATGTTTTTGTTGGTCGGGAAGAAAAGTAGTGGAACCCTTCCATCAACAGTTACACCATGTTATCAGTCCAAGGAACCAGTATCATAACGAGTCCCCCCCCAAAAAATATATAAGAGCAATAGAGTCAAAACACGGGGAAGATGACATCAAGAAGACCATGCTGGACGATGAAGGTATATGAAGGTAGTAACAATCCCCATCTCTTTTCATGAAAACGGAAGAACCTGCGGGAGCCAAGAGACCGCTTCCTTGGCCGCCTTCGGCTCCAGAGCTGTCCAGGAGACCTGGCATTCGAAAACGCACAAGTGTTAGGAAGGTCCTACGTGCTCCATACATGGCAATGGGTCAGAAACCAGACCCTCTTTGACTGAAATGTCCAAATGAAATCAAATGAAGGGAATCGACCACTGAGAGGTGTTGGATCCACAGGCACATGAGATTCCACATCTTCAGGTTCTTCCACCTTCATCCAGACGGCTTACCTTCTTCCAAATCCTTCCTGTGAAGTTTGCGTTTGGAGTTCCCGCATTTCGTCCATAGGACGCTATCTGCAGAGAAGGTCCAAACTGCATCTGTAGGCCCCCAGACCTGTTCCAGCATCTCCTCGCCAAGCCATTTTCATTTGTGGAATGCTGATCAACTTCCCATGACATGTCTTAATCTAATATAAATATCTTAAATGTGTCTATATGAAGTTGTTTCCTTTTTCCAGGGAGACCACCCAGGCGTTCCGACACCCCGGCTCTTGCCACTTCAGACGAGTCTGACGTCTTACTCCTTCCTCCGTTCGGTCGCCCAGCACCCCCGTTCGAACGTGCCAATAGCGGTTCCCGACAGTCACTGGGACGGGGTCTCGGTCGCTTGAAGCAAGTGATCACCACGGGATCCGTTTTGAAAGCCTCCCGTATCAGCTGGAAAGATGTCGAACAGAAGAGTCTAGGTGACACCAATCATTTTCCCGAAATCGAACATGAAGTTCAAACTGTTTTATATATCGATCATTTTAGATCGACGCAACTTGAAGAACCGAGCTGCACATCACACTTTCATCATCTTTCACTCCTTTTCTCTCCCTTTCTTCCTTTTCTCGTACAAAGGTTCATGATGTTCATGTCCCACGGCAACTGCCCCCCAACGCGCAGTCCCCCGCAAGGGCGAAAAAAGGGCTCCTTGTAGGCAGCTCTTTCCCGCCTTTGCAGCCTCGGTCTGGTCGGTCGTCATCGGCGCAGTGTGAGCTTAGCGACTTGACAAACACCCACCATCTTCGCCAGCTTTTGTTCATCTCTCAAGCTCTTGTTCATGTTGTCCATGTCTTTTTGCGGATGCTATGTCGTTGCTCGAGGTTCTTGGCCCCAATTGGCTTGAATTGCGCTGGCTTTTGGTCGCACCCTGAGACGAGACGACCAAACGATTGGACTGATGCAAGTTGGACAAACATCGAAAAAACTCCTTCCCAAAAGGCTCAGGGGGCGCCGAGCCTGGACCCGGTCGCGCAGTTCGGACCCACCCGAAGAAGGCGGGGGAAAGGACCCACTCGAAGAAGGGCAGGGCGCCGAGCTGATCAGCCACCCCGGGTGGATCGACCGAACGCCGGTGTCACTGAGAGTCCCCACGTGGGTGCCTCCACAGTTGAGTTAAACGCTGGCAAACCACTCAAACGCTGGCAACATCTGGCAACTATATATTTGTAATATTATATTACAGTTTCAAAGCCTAAAGCCGCTATAGCCCAAACGCATGCCTGGTTCCGATAAAAAGTGGCTGGTATCTGGCATCCTCTCGCGAAGAAAATCACATGTGTTTTGCAACAAGACAAACAGATTAAGACATGTTGAAGGTCGCTGACGTGTCCTAAATTTGGAGCGAAATTTGGTGAGATGTTTGAGTGAGGTTGGGGTACAATCTCCTTTTAGTAAAAAGGGGTTGCGCGGCACCACTTTTTTCCCAGGATTCATTCCTGGCCCGCCATTGATTCAATAGTTTCTACACTTTACCGAACCACCATTGTTTTACTAAGGATTTTAGACCATGACTACAAAGAAAGTTCAAGCGAACTCTAGTAATGATCGAACGGAAGGCTAGGGGAACATCATGTATACACATATTTAATAGGTACCCTGGCCCTGGCTGGGTAGACTGGTCTATTTCCCTTGCTCCGAGGTCCAAACGGCTGGTCCAGAGGTCGTCAACTCGCTCCACCCAGCTGGGGCGAGGTCGTCAGTCCACAGCCTTTTCCGTTCGGGCCATGCCTTATGTTCGAGGACAAAGCGCGCGAGCAGTGCATCTACAAGCTCCGCCTGGCAGGAGCTTAAGCCCCCAACACAGGGCGCGAGCCATTGCCTCATCCATACTCATATAAAAAATACATTTCAACAGTGGACAACCTGAGGATTACTGGCACTCTGCCTTGCTCCAAAAGAAGCATGATTACAAAATTTCTGAAGCATCAACAAGGCATCCAAACCTGACTCCAGCTGCACGCAACGCAGTTCAATGTGTGACCACAAAAGAACGCTTCTTTCAATTCCCTACGGCACCCTGGCTGCCCCTGTTCTTCTTGGGGGGTTGCTGTGTCTTCGCCGCAAGGACCACGGTCACACCGATCCCCCAATCCCAGGCTATTCGACGCCGCGGCAGCGTTCCACGCGTGGGAACCACGACGGTACAGGAGCTCAAAGATGCGAGACGGTCTACCACGGTAACGCGGCGCAGACCACGGTGGCAACAGTTTCCAGCGGTTTTCACCCAAGGCGTGCACCCACGTGTTCGGGTCGGGATCACACGATGTATAGGTTTGCCCTGTCTAAGCAGGTGTAGCAGCATGCAGTGCCAACGGGGGGGGTTAGCCCCCGCCGGCAACATATATCCGATCGATCCGTTGACTGGTCTTTCAGGGGTGGGGGGGGTTGGGGTTAGTTTCGTCCGTGCTACTACTCGCGTACATCGACTTTGACGTTGACTTGTCATGACTTGTCGACTCGGTGACCTTTCGTTCGCTCGGTGGCCGCTGTTCCTGGCTTAGAGGACGACGTTCGAGGTTTGTTTTAACACTGCGTAGAATGGGTTTTCTTGGCCGTTGCGATGCAAAGCTGCAACGACAGCACGTTGAAGGCCTCGCAGCGTTGTGGTTCCGCCAACATCCAGGGTTGGACTCAATGCTCGAGGCTGTCAGAATACGTAGAGAAGCTGTGCAAGACACTTGTCCACCAGCTCAAATGTACAGTGAGCTCAAATGACTCAATTGGGAACAAGACTTATGTCTGGCGTCTGAAAAATGAGCCTTGGCAAGCTGTACATGGAGCAGGCGGGTGAGTTGGGTCCGTCAAAACGCATTCAACTTATCGTCTTGCAACTCATGAGTTGCAAGACGATAAGTTGAGTGTCCGGAAAGCCACGAGGTCCTGTAAAACACAGGGTTTTTCACCCTCGGTGTGTTGCGTTCGGGGCTTACCCCCCCCGTTTACCCAGCATGCAGTAGCCACGCCGAGGCAACAAAGCAGCTGAGATGATATGTAACCTCATTGCTGAAAGCTGGTTCAAGTGATGCAGCGCATCCATGATGTGTCGGAAAAAAATACCAAGTCCATACGTGCGCGATGCAGTCTTGCATGTGTGCCTGATCTCTTATCATATTTTGGTGGCAACACCGTCCTCACCGGTCGACGTTCCAGCGTTTTAGGTCGACCCAAAAAGTCTCCCAGAAGGGTCTGGTGGCGTGACTGTTCTTGACTCCAGTGGTCGAACCCAAAAGGTCACAAACCCTATATTATAGTAGGGCTCCAGTCGTATATTCTGAGAAGGTATGAGAAGGTGGGTTTGGAGGGTCCAAATACCTTCTGAGGAGGTACTTGGAAGCCTGGAAAAAAGCATCACCGGACACTGCCAGAAGTTCAGACCAACCACCCAGTGACCCACAGGTCTGAGGTGAAAAATCCTCGGCTTTCTCCATCGGTTTCGGGGTGTTCTTCTCCCTCACGTTCTGACATCCTCCCCACACGGATCCATTTGGGTCACAGATCCCACGGGACAGTCGGTCACCTCCACGGCCATGGGCGCCATGCTCTTTGGCCCACCCAAGCGGCTCAAATCACCTGCCCGTGGGTGTTATCGCTGTGCCGAGAACACACTCAGATTCGCTTCTTGGGCAGGTTACAGCGAAAACATGATAGGCATGACTGCAACTCATTTTGGGCCTCAAGAATTGGAGATACTCCTTTGGAATGGCTGTTGCGGCCCTGCCTTTGCTCCGAGCCACTGTATCAACCTGAGAAAGGGTGGACCGGACATTGCACGTGGAGAAAGGATTGTCGCACCCCAGAAACCTCCACCAGACAAAGGATCAGTCTACATCCCCGGCCAGAGAGAATATGCTTGTTAGCGTCGACCGATTCACGTGCAAATGCGTGATTGGTCTTTCGACCAATTCTTCGGAGGACCGGAAGGTCGACGACCCACCAGAGGTTAGTAGCAGTATGTAGCAGTTGCCCGATCTGAACCACCCGTTCGCCAGCCAGGCACTGCAGCTTGGCAGTGTGCCAGGCACTTGTTATTGAATATTTGGAAAGAAGGGTCCATTCTTCCTGCTGCTAATTAATTCAAACTCACAACAGCTCCCGCGTTAATAACAACCCTTGGCTTTCAGTGGTACCTGGGTGTTTGGTATGTACGAGATTGTACGAGCAAAGCCTGTATCCTACGCAGACCCAGGTGGACCCCTTCTAAAATGGACTACGATGGACTACTAGGAGCAAGGTTCGCGACGAACGGGGCTCCTGGCATCGCTAGTAACAAGAAGCTACGAACAGGTTGACCGATCCATCAGGGTGACTCGCAATCGACCAAACCCTTCCATGCTGCTCCATGCACAAGGGCATCGCTACGTTCGTAACAAGGGCATTACTTAGTAGCAAGTAGCTACGTTCGTAGCTTCTTGTTACTAGTAATGGCCTCCAGCCTACTAGCGATGGCCTCCACCTAGTAGCGTCCATGCTACTAGTAGCAAATAGCTACTATAGACGCCACTACGCAGCTTCTGGCTTCCCGACCTCCCTCTCAGGGCTTCGTGGCTCGGGTCCTGAGGGCAGACGACGTACACGCGAGCCATCGGTCGAAGGCACATGGCGACATCGGTCCCCGGCCTGCCATGGCCGCAATGTCCCAGGCCCGGACTAAGCACGATCGAAGCTCCTGCTTCTCCGCCAGCTCCTCCAACGCGGACGAGGTCGCACCCTTTCCTCGTCTTTCCCAACACAGAAGACCATGTGCTGCTTCGTCCCGGTTCCCGAGTCCCTGTTGAACAATCACGGGCCCTCGGGAAATCTTAGAATGGCCATTCGAGTCGTATCGGCCGATAAGTCTCGGCCTGGTTCGCTTATCGCCCTCGTGACCGCTATCAGGTCTGGCGAGTCCGTTTGAGGTCACGAGCTGATCACGACTCCGGAAAGGTCGATGTCTGAAGCTTTGGGGAAGGTGGTCACGTCTGTCGAGGATACGTCACATCCCTTTTTCGCCTAGTCGATTCATACTGCCCCCGCTTCTAGAGATAGATTTCTTCAAGTTGCGCTGTAGGGTCACACGTCATATAAGTAATTAGTATCCTACTTCCATGGGTATGTCTGAAGTCCAAGGTCCACGTTCTTTCGACAGACAAATGCCTCCTCTTCTGACGGTGGTCTGACCTGTGCCGAGAATTGATGGAGGAACTCCCAATGCTTCACCCCCATCATACAAACGGAACGGGACTTCCGGAAGATCGGAACGAGGTCCAAGGGGTCCACAGGGAAGGCATCAAAAAAGGCACAAGATGTCTTTATGATTGACATGTGGGGATCATTTGGGGGTCATTTGAACCATCCGTCAAGCCAGCTCTCAAACCAGCACTCAAGACTCCCTGCAACTCCCTGCAAGACTCCATCTCAAATGGCTGGTGAACCCTCCACCCTGCGGATGGTGTCATCTTCACATCTCCACCGACCCAGAGATGTCAGGCGAGATGTCTGGGGATCCGTCCCGAAACATGAGACCAGCAGAGGTTGAAGAACCCTAGTTCGACTATCCTATAGGTACTCCTGTAGGGTCCTAGTTCAGGTCACTTAACCGTAGGGAGGTTTTTTCAACCCACCCGACACCGACCCGACAGCTTGGCAGGCTCTAGATGGATGCGGTCCTTGGCCGGAGAGCCAACGCCGCCAGGGAAGATGCATGAATTCATATGTTGGCCCCCAACATATGCAAACACATTGATATTCCAACGACTCCTTTGTGGGGAAGAACTCTAGATCGGCCGCTGCAGTCCATCCGCATGCAGTCGGAGACGTAACGCGACGGCCGTTGGAGTTGGTGCCTGGACTCCAAGCACTCCGGGCTCCATCGGAGTGCGCCACTGCTCCACCGGGGTCCTGGGAGGATTCGAGGTCTCCCCTGGGACCGGAAACCGAAGGGCCCGGGGTTCGTTCAGTGTCTGAGCGTTGCAAGGCCCAGAAGTAGGGCAGTGGGAACGAAGATAAAGACAAACAGGGGTGGCCAACGCCTTGAATGGAGTTCCATTGTTGTGGGACAACGGGTGGGTATCTCAGCTGTTTAAGCAACCGAGCTGTTGGAAGCCCTCGGAAAAAGGCGCCCAAACAACGCCACGAGAGGAACGGCCCCTCCACCCTTGGACCGTCCTTCCGCCTCGCTCGGGACGAACTCGAACGAGGCGACCGGAAGAGGCGATCGAAAGAAATCCAGCAAAGCAACAGAGGTTGAAGGACCTGAACTAGGACCCGGAAAACCTGGCGGACCCATAGGATAGCCGAACTAGGGTGCTTCAACCTCTGTTGGAAGCCAGCAACTCATGGAATGTCCTGACTTCGTGCCCCTAAAGATCAAGACGACCTCCCTGATGTCGTGAGAAAACATTCGCGCCATCGGGCAACTATGATCATCCATGAACAAAGCCGTTTTTCGCTCCAAACAGGCCTTGGGCCCTCAAAACCATAGGGATTTGAGGGTCCGGACCCCTCCATATGAGGGTCCGACCCCTGCATATGAGGGTCCATGAGCATCTGGGAAAGCCGTTTTCCCCCAGAGACATCCCACGCGACGTTTTCGCCCAGGCTCGGCAGCTCTGGGACGGGTCGCAGCAGCGGAAGGGGAGGCACCTGGAGGTCGATCGACTGGAGCTGCTGCCGAACGGAACCGGGAAACACATGATCACATATGACACCAACCCCAGTTCTGGGCGATTTGTACGTGTAGGGAAAGTAACATCTCACCGAATTGCAAAATACCATGAGGATGGAAGTACCATCCACCAGTTGATGAGGATGAAAGGACAATTGGCCGAATGACCTCAGAACGTTTCAACGGCCAATGGCAACAGACCGAGCAAACGTTTGACCCGTTTTGGAGTTGTATACGCGTAGCTCCAGCTCAGCTCTTGGTCGCTTGCTGCCGCAAGCCAGTAGAGCATCGAAGACCAACAAAAATATTCTGCTCGGCAATCATGCAATTGTCAATGTATAAATCCCTCATGAAACCGACAGCTCATAAAACCGACACATGAGTTGATAAAAACATGGGCACTTGGGGCACTTGGACGCGTTGCACACTTCTTCATTCATCTTGCCTCTCTTCAACTCCCTCACCTTCACCGGACCGGTGCGCCTGTGCATTCACACCTGTCAAAGGTCGGAAACAGAAGGGATTGCTTGCAGTGCAGTCACTGTTCTTGATCGTGTTTGATCATATTTGCTTGAGCATGTTCCTACTGCAAGCCAACTTGATGTACAGAATAGCTGATCCATGCATCCAGGCCATTGGCTAAGCAATGAATTTCGTTCGCAAGGCCCAGGGTTTAAGGCAGCATGTTCCCTCATCGCATCTGTTCCTCGCTTCGAACATGGCTTCCGCTCCGAAAAGTGTTTTCGTCCCATGGAAGTCGCGTCCCACCGGCTGTCTCCCATCCACAGGTGTCCACCACCACCGCCTGCACGCTCCATTGGCCTGTGCCCAGGCGAGGTCGATGCGCTCGGCCAGTCCAGTTGGGAATTCCAGGTCGGACGTCGATTCCAGATCTGATTGGAACAGAAATAGCTGCTTCACTGGAACTGGAACCACCTGTTGGTCTTTTTCGGATTCCGTTCCTTGCAGATCCTGGGGGCCTTCATCGTATCAGGGCTTTTCCATGCTTTTCCTGTTCGTGTAGACATGTGTAGACAAAATTGATAGCGTGTTGCTGCTGTGTGGGACCGTGGAGTTCACCGCCGCATCTGCGAGCTGCAGGGATGGTGGTGGATGTGTTCGAGACTCCCCCAAACATGGATTGAAAAACCTCTGAAAAGGCCTGGGGGGGGGGTGAAAATGATTTAAGAGTTCACATTAGTACATGGCTGTGGGTCATGGCGACTCGTGAAGTCCTCTGAAAAGGTCCTTGGTTACCCCGGCACCAGGTCTGTGTCAGTCTGTGACTCGCATGGTGGACTGGTCGGGCTCGGATGGTTCGGATGAACTTCAAATGCACTATGATGCACTATCCCTAGAAGTTGTGGCCCACCATTAATAGCCTGAATCCCGAGCAACTGTTTCACTAAGGGTTAGAAAACTACAAAATACCAGATCGTTCCCAGTTTAAAAAATGGTCGACTTGACTTCCAGGGCTATGTTACAATGTTGGTGGAACTTCTGGGTGAACCCGATCTGGGTCGATGAAGAAACGTTTCTGACTCCCCACCCACACGAAGAGCGCGAGGATCGGAGCGCGTCGAGCGCGGAGTCACCGCACCTGGACCACTCGGGATCCACAAGCCCTGGACCACTCGGTGGCGCAGGTAGCACTTGTGGTGCTGGTATCGGCACTTGTAGCACTTGTGGTGCTTCTGGTATCGGCGGGGTCCAGCTCCTGTCTGCCAAGGGCTGCGGGCCAAATTTGTAGCTTATTGTAGCATGTGTCTTAGATGCTGGTTCAAAACCGAAGGAATCTATCGAAATTGGCCTGCGGTCCCTTCTTCACGGTCAACTGTGAAGAAGGGAACGCATCAAATTGTGCCAACACCTTATGTATAGAAGTCCATAAACAACGTTTGGCACCACATGAAGTAAAGGAGATGCCCTTTTTCGGATCACTTCAAGACCAACTTACTCTCAGTAAGCCCATATGAGCCACTCTAAAAACCTGGAGTCACTCCCTATGTCGTATCACTTTCCTTGCGCGAAGCCTTACGCGCTGCTTACGCGGCTCATATGTTCGAAGCTGGGTCTTGTATGGCGGCTGTATGGCACACACTCTGGGGGTCCGTGAACCTCCACCACCCTAGATCCCCCTCGGCGACGGCAGGGTCAAATGCTCCGTGAATCGTTGTTTGCTACTCGAGGTGACTCGAGGTGAACGAAGCTCCCACACCTGCAGGATCCTGCAGGAAAAGCCCTCAGCAAGCACCGGAAACTGCATGTCACTGCAGATCTGCATGTCACTGCATATATCGATGGCATATATGGTCCCTTGATCCCATCAGGTCTGGAACCATGGCCCCATGTGTGAACCTTCGAACTCCTCCCCACTGAACCACCCTTCCATCGGTCGCCAGGCGCCACCGGACCGAGGTGCTCCTGTCGCTGCCGTCCCGGCTGGGGTGGATCTGGGCGAGCGCACCAGACGCAAGAGTGGCTGGCACGAAGTAGCCGGGTGGATGGTCTCACGCCACGAAGGAACTCTGGAATTACAGAGTCAGAGGTCTATGACCGGAGGAAGACTTCGGGTCGCCTTCCAACAGCCACTGTCGAAAGAAGCGAATCAGCTCGTTTTGGGCCATCTCCAAAACGGCTCGTCGGTGTTTTGGGCCGCTGGTCTCCCAAGTTCCAGTTCCGTCTCCGAGGGGCCTGAGGTGGCCTCAGCGCCGCGCCGACGTCGAAGGGAGAACAGCGACGCAGAGGCCAAGACGCTACGTGACCCTGCATATGATTGTACTTCTCCGGGCATTGCTTTTGGGATGTGATGGGTTTTTTTGGGTTTTTGCTGTTAATTACTGTGGGGCAAGCGATGAGTTTTCGTTCTTTTGGGGGGGAAATCCAGTCTCAGACTGGTAGGCCCCCGTTAATGCCCAAGGTACCAACTCCAAGGAGTGGGGGAAATTCGTTCGGAGCTCGTGATGACCTATCTCTTTCTATTGGGAAAACCGTGTAGCACCTCTGGGCGAGCTGCCTTCCAACAGAGGCATGTGTCTCACCATGTCTCACATCGAGATATACGTGCCAGGATCATACTGTCTGGGTGTCCAATAATGGACTACCCTACCCAACTAAAAAGGTCTCCAGACAGGGCACCCAGACAGGAAGTGCTAGGTAACGCACATCGAGGTCTGTCGCTCATTTTAGGCAACGTTTTGCAGCCTCGCCCTGCGTCTGGAGAACACAAACAGAGTTTGAATGGCTGGACAATCTGTTCTCGACACAGCCCTCAAAGGAGTATGCCACGTTCAGGAATGTGGAAAGCAGCATTTGGGGGTTCTGTTTGCGCGTATTCAACAAAAAGATATCATACTAGCTGTGCAGGCTAGAAAATAGGGTACAGTACACCTGTGGGTGTACACTTCAGACACTCTGGCAAAAGGAACAATAGAGCAAGGCTGCGTGGTGGGTGCAATAGGGAGACCTCCCAGTTCGACCTGCTGGAAGAAGGGTTGTGGGTCCCTGTTAAAAGACACACCCCGGGGCCCGAAAAGGGTCTTTTTGGAGAGCCCGTGCTCCGGCTTCCTCCCCACACGTGCCCCGCAGACGAGTACGAGCAGCTGCAATGCATCACTTTCCAGACCTCCAGTCTAGCAACGTGGGAAAAAAAAAACGTTTCCGCGTTGCCCTTTCCGCTTGGAAGGTGGTCGAGTAGCGGCGCGAGAACGCGGCTGAAACAACATCTAGAATATAGCACTGTAGCGGTCGAGAATTTCTTTCACATTGTCCAGCTATAGACTCACTTCAAATCTCAAGGCAATGTCTCGAATTCCATGAGCCTCGTTTCTTCCAGCCTGAAAGTTAGGAAGTCAAGTTTGTTTCTCTTGAACCTTGCACCGTCGGCATACGGTGGCACGCTCTCGGCGCGCTCCCAGGGCCCTGGCTGTGGCGCCTTGCATGAGGCACTTGAAGCACAAGGGACTTGGAAACGTCATGAAATGCCGGGTCCGACTTGTCAGAACTGTCTCCTGTTCAAAAGATCATCAAAGCAAAGTTTATTCCAAGAGCTTGATGAAGCCTTCGTATGAAACGCATCATCCTGAAGGAGATCTTCTTTCAAGACGGCCTAAGAACACTGGAAGCTAAAGTTAAAGCAAAAGTTTCGCGCGATCGTTGGATCACGAAAAGCCTTCCAACGACTCTCCATCGAATCGATAAAAAAGCGCATTCGCTCAGGCAAGCCTGGGAGTAGACTGGCTCTGGCTCCGGGCTGTCAGGGGCTGACCTCGAAGAAGACGGTTAAACGGGTTAGGTTGATGATCAAAGAGACAAGATCTGAACTCCAAAGCACATGATTTGAACTGCAGAATGCGCGCATGAACTCGGGAAGCAAGAACAAGATGTTCTCTTTGCAGTGATATATCCCTCAATCCCAGCACAAGCTTGCATCTGATCATCTGCATTTAGGTGGAAAATCCGGAAAATCGATCTATTATATATGTTTTCTAGTCTTGCACAGGTGAGCAGTGCGACTTTTGGGCAAGAGCCAAGGTAGCGTTTAGGAGCTACTGCGCGGCAAGAGCTACGTTGCCACCCAGTCATTGCGTGAAACGTGTGGGGGCGTTCTGGAACAGTGCAATCGAATACAGTACTTCATCTCCGCGGACGGCGCTCCCCACGTGTGGGAAGAAACACATCCGCACCACTGCCATTCCGTGCTCGATCTGCTGTTCGACCTATCGCGAGGTCGCAGCGAGAAGCTCAGCAAGCTGCGACAGAAGCTGCTCATCTCAAACCGAAAAGAAGCGGATGTGGTTCAGGCTCCAGTCTGACATGCATCGATCAATTCTTCTGAAGGCGACCTCAGTACAAAAAACGGGCGATATATGCCGAAGTGGACAGCGGACAGCTTCTTATCCGGCCAAGTGGCGGAGAAGCGATCGACTGATGTCACCAAATTCATAGGAGTCCTGATCGATCAGGTGGGATCCTTTCGAGTCCCCAGATCAGGAGATATACTGTAGTAGTATCTAGCGCGTATCTAGCAACAATGCTCCATGTAAGACAAGACTAAACTAATCAAACTATGTATATTCGATGGTTTCTTTTTGTTGGCTGCTTGAAAAGCAGATGTGGCAACATTGGGCAAGAAAAAGACTGGAAGTAGGGCATCCTTCGAACTGGAGAGTGCAACTGCCTCAGCTGGACTTCATGGCACGGTGCAGAATGCAAGGCTTGAAGAACTCATGAAATGGGTTGGGCTGATCAAACAGAACCCAGAGACTCCATGGGACTGGCATATTCACATACCTTGGGGTGGTTGATTTGAGGGGTCATGTAGCCTGGAGTGTCTGGATGCGTCTGGGTACAAATTCACTCATGCAAAGATCCGTACATGTGCCAAGTTGCAGTTCCTTTTCTCATCGTTTCTCATATTGCAAACCCCTTCGACTTGTTTTACTTCTTCCACCCATTGGCCCTACTTGGGGCCCTTATATGATGATGAAGGGTTCGAAGGGGGGCTTTGTGGATTGAGAAAAAAACACTAATAGCGGACCCATCCACTGACTGGTGTGACGAAAGCAGGGAATGAGGAAATGGGGAATGGATCCCAAGGAATCTGTAGTGGGGGATCATTTCCTCATTCCCTGCTTTCGTCGCACCAGTCAGTTCATCATGAAGGCAACAATAAAATTGTACAAATCACATCAAACATCATCAACATATCCCGACCTCATCACTGATCACCGGAGCCAAACCAACCCGGTCCGCTCTCGGTGCCGCAGTTGTCCACAACGCCCAGTCGTCCGCGCCTTACCCGTGAAGCGTTGAAGGCCTTGCTGCAACTGCTTTCGAGTGAGGTCTCCGAGGACATAGTCCTCGTTGCCTGGCCGCCGACCGGTGGGGATGGGCTTAGTGGGCGCGGCTTTAGTGCAAGGCGCGGACGACTGGGCGCAGCCCAGAAACGGGTTTAAAAGATGTCTTCTCATTGCAGCATCCACTCTTTCATCATCAGTGTGTTCATCAAAGTTGTAATGTTGAAGAGCTTGTTCATCGACAGTCTTTGTCGTGTGATGCGGCCAGTTTTGCCTTGGTTTCGGATATCTTTGTCCTGGTTTGTTTTGCTGGACATGATTTGAGTTCATTGTCACCTAAGTTGTCACCTATTGATGTGCCTGTTCGAAAGATGAGGTCCGATAGGAAGCTTCATGTGTCTCTTCTTCGTCTTTTTCGGGGACATACCTCAAAGTCCTTTGAAGCGTATTAAGACCCCATCGCCTACATATATATATATATGTATATATCCTTTTCTGAAATCAAATATACTATATTGATACTTGGCCAAAAAGAATTCAAGAAGTGCCCCCCACGAATCGCTGGAGTTAGCTCCGTTGAGCTAACCCTCCATGCTGGACCAATCCCCACGTCCTGAAACCTGGAAACCCACGCATCCCAGGCGCATTCCCGCGCGCGTCGCGCCACGCCTTTCCCCAGTAAAGCCTCCTTGGAACGCCGATCCAGTTCCTTGGCCAAGGCCGCCGTCAGCCGTGCCGAGACGCGCTGTCCCAGCTCCAGCTCTAAGCTGCTGCCATACCTGGGCGGGGCATCGCGGCAGCGCGGGGCCGGACGCCGTTGAAGGCGGAGAAGGGCCCGTCATGATCGGAGAAGGCTCGTCGCTCGTCTCCCAAAAAGGCACCTAACTTGGGGTAGACAAGCGCAAGTGAAAGCTGAGGCGATTCAGGTTCGACCTGCGCTGCCGTTTCGTGCCTGAAAGAGGTCTGTTGTTGTTCCTGCACCCGAAGGGTCCGGGACATGCGGTACTTTGGAGGGCCTCACGGGACTTTTCAACCATGTCTGGGAGGGGGTAAAACCGGGGTCTTTATTGCCAACTCGCCGCAGGTTCAGCAGCACCTGGATCGGCAGCAGATGCGCCACCGGGGTCAATCCAACGCCCATGGTGATCACCGCACGCAAGAGCAGCAAGAGCTCCTGAGCAAAATCCGCTGCTGTAGCCTCCATGTGGCACCCGTACTGCAAGGAAAACACGGAGTCTGACAGCTTCCGCGAACAACACGGTCCGACCAAAAAGGGTTGTGGAATGGCCCCACTGTCAGGATGACCATGCATTTCAGGGAGCGTACTTGATTAATATACAAAAAAGAAACATGCCTTTCAGAGCTACCAGGAGTCACATGGAGGCCCGGGTGGTGTGGCTCGTCCCAGCCGTTCGGGGCCGTGGATGTGACGTCGGGGCAACTGTACTCCTTCCTCCGTTCGTGACCCCGACATGGAACTGCTGGTACATACATCGAATTGTGCTACTCAAGCAGAGTCCTCTGGTGTCAAGAAGACGGACATGAGTAAATGTGTGCGTGCGGAATTGGGTCCAAAGAAAAATCCACAGTATTGATCAGCGAAAAACACAATATTGTGATCAGATTAGATCAACCATATTCTATACATATATATAGTATTATTATACGTATAAATACCAACTTTCAACCTTGCACTTGAGGCCTGAGACTTACAAACGTTTCAAGTACAGTGCTACTGCGGACCCACAGCCTTGAAACTGTGGATTCAAGGGCACCCGATACCTTGGGGTGAGGCAAGTGCACTGGGTTCGGCAGTATTTGGCTGTCCAGCCCGGTCCTTTGCTAAGGCAAGGGTTTAACCTTTAGTGTGGTTTAGTAAGAAATCCCTTCTGAACCAAAAGGACTAGGGGTTGATCAGATTACGCCTTTAAGGACAGTCAAGGGATGCACACAGCACTGGACCAGCCTCCTCATCAACATTTGCTTCTTTGGCTCTCCTGAACGCTGAGATGGCACCAGAGCTTGATAGAACATGATTAACACCCGGCAACTGCAGGAAAGCTTGGTATTGGCTGAATAAGCTTAGGCTACTTGCGTGTGCTGTAAACGTTTCCTCCTGCTGAAAACAAGCTCGTCTGTGCCCATGCTTCGATTCACAGCGCCGAAGGCTTCACGTTAAGATGCACGAAGCGCACGAAGCATTTCGATGAATCGGGACGGTCCTTGCAATCTCTCTTGAGATATCACCAAACTCGTAGGAGTCTTTGCCAATCAAGCGGGCGACCTCAAGACCAGTATCGCATCGTTTCTCTCTTGCCACACGCAAGTCTGTGCTCATGACTGGAAAGACATCTTCAGCATGCCGCAGCATGCCACCCGGCCCACAATACATAAAGTACTCATCAGGCAACGTTAATATGAGTGTCCAACTCTCTTTATGAGTGTCCAACTCTCTTTCCCGATGTCTGTTGTAGTCCCTCATGACTCAAAAAGCAAGGTGAGCCTTCCAAACTCTGAATTCTTGAGGAAATCCCTTCAGCAACATGCCTTCCGCCGACTGGAGACTTGAAAAAAAAACACGACCCGATCAAACGGACTTCACTCCGATCCAGCCGCCTGTGATTTGGCTTGGCCGTCCAGAAAGCGTGAGAGGTCTCCCAGTTCATAGACGTCCTTCCCCGTGACCTTGCAAACTTCCTCGGAAGAGAACGAGCCACATGCCGCTGGCGCATCGTGCTGTGACAAGACCGTAAACGCATCATCCAGCATCGTTTTTTTTTCAAAAAACGATGCTAAGGTGGTGAAAGATGTGGAAAACAAAACAGGTGAAACCAAGTATGGGTGTTTCAGGGTTTCAAGTCGATGTCATTTCCAGCTTCCATTTCCATGTCTTCGACGCTTCATGTCCAGCTTCCATGTCCATCCCCCCGAAACGCGGCCTCGATTTTGGAAGAACAGTAACCCCAATGGAACCCCAAAGCCCAGTTTCGGCTTTGGCTTTGGCGTCCAAGGCTTTGCTGATGTCACCAAACTCGTAGCTGTCCTTTCCTCGATACAAGGAAAACATCCCAAAACCAGGCTAGGAAAAGCACGTTTGCAGTGTTGGGGGCGGCATCACAGATGCAAGACTTTTTTCATATTTCGGTCATCAACAGCAGGATCTTCCGTTTCAGGCCGAAACAAATACTACTGTCAAATTGCATGGTTGTTGATCTGATTGTGAATTGCGAGCCCCGTTTACGTTTGCTTGCAAACGATGCGGCCCCAGCTACACCCCGCAAGAAATGACAAGCCTCCAGTGAAATTACCCACAGCTTCTTGAACTTTTCCTCCAAGAAATCTGGACAAATCTCCAAACTCATAGCTGTCCTTGCCAGTTAGCTTGTTGATGAACAAATCACCTCAGTGTAGCTCTGAGTTGGACCAAAAAACATCTCACAGCCGCGACATGCACATCTTGTGACAGGACATGCAGTGACGAAACAATACCCAGAAGCAAGGTTGCCTAAAGTGGAAATTCCTTGGTGCCGTGCGAACAGCAACACACCTCCCTACCTCCCTGGATTGCAAGCTAAGAGGATCCGTGCTGAAGATGCCAGGGCACCAAACTGGTAGCCTTTCTCTTCCCCTGACTCAATCTGGAAATGGACGGGCCTTTGAAATCGACTGGAAAGAACATGTAGAATGAGACAACTCGGTATGCATCTACTTGGCTCTCGTCATAGGGCTCTGCCAGGCTCTGCCTTTCACTTGGCTCTCATCCCGCCTTCTGCTGGAGCCTTCGGAGGGCTTGCGAAGGTGGCATGGAGCCCGAACACTAGGACCTTATTTTCCACGGCGGGCGGCAAAAACGGCCCCAAAGGGAAAACTCCCCAAGCACAACCAGTTAAACGAGGTCAAGGAGTCCCAGCCATCTCCAAGACTCAAAGGAGAGGTCCCAGTCCCCTTAACTATCTTGGACTGCTTTGAGTATTTGGCCCGGCCCGGCCACCTGCGCAGTTTTGTGTGATGAGCACTTGATCTCCCAAGGTCCTTCTCTGCAATCGACCTGAAGTGGAAAACAACGTAAACCGTCCAACCGCGCAAGCTCCCTCCATTTCCAGGTCATAGAAGTCTTCAAGCTCCGACCCAGCACTTGCCCAGCACCTCCCCAGCCACACATGGCCCACTTGCTCCACGGCACCGCTGCCACGCGGAGCACGCGGAGCTTCCGATCCTGAGACCGAGCTGACCCCGTCAAGCGTGGTGCAGAATCGGCGCCCCAAAGGGGGCGGAGTCTAGTTCTGATTCACAAAAAAGAGTTACCACATGTTACCAAATAGTTCATGGCAATGATATGCAATGGTCATCTTACATCCAGGATCTGAAAAAGGCTGGTTTGGTTGACCTGCCAGAGCTCAGAAAAAGCTGAAACATGCCAAGCATCAAGTGGAGCGCATCGACTCCTTCGAAGGACATGTCAGGAATTCTTTCTTTGGCCCAGTTGGCAGTGGGCAAAACGTGGGAATTCTGGTTGACCACTAAAGTTGACCACCGAAAATGAACAGAATAGATTAGCAGGGATGTTCACCTATCAGGCTTTGGAGCATCCAGGTTTGGAGCCACTGCCAAACCAAGTTGTGAGAAGCGATTTCCCCACACAAAAACGGTCTTTCGTATCGATACAAAGCGATTGAAAACCCCAAAGGATGCGGGAAAACCGCGTGTATTGACCCCAAAGGTTGGGAGCACCTTTATGTTGACATGAATCAAGCCCAGCTCGAGCCCCCCAATACTAAACTTACTATAACTTACAAACCTGAATTCCACCTTCGCATCACCCTAATTAAAAATTTCATGGCCAAAAACCTCCCTATTAAACAAACCCAGCTGCCCCAAAATAATAACAATGACCGTGTTTATTACGGTATGTGTATATATTATATATATATTAAATTGTTTACTGTCTTTTTGGTCAGTATCCAATATCTTCTGGCAGTCTTCTGGTCCACTGCTTCTCATCCTCCTTCTGCTTCATTCTCATCCAGCATTATCATCCTCCTTCTGCTTCTCATCCTGCGTTTTCTTCTCATCCTTCCCTGCTAAAAACTCGCTAGCAAAATTCGTTCATTTTCCCTTCTTAAAACTCGATCAACGTGTTCAAGCTCACAAAGGGTACCCCTCACACAGGCCCCACCACCGCCACCCTCAAACAGTAGGGGCTCCTCCCCTAATAATCAAGCCCACCCTCTGGCCTCCATCTTGTTTTCCATCTCATTCATCCTGCAATCCTCTTTTTTTCCTAAGCATCCCAATCAAAGAAAGAATATTGAATCTTGTCTTCCAATCTCTTTCATCTCGTTCCTAATCATCCCAATCATCCCACTCCCAATCTTTTCTAATCTTGTCATCATCAGGTCAGCAACTTTATTAAGGGGATGTGGTCTCCAATACCTCCAATCTCAAACCTTGTCGACCTTATTGACCTTGAAGGAAGGGTTGATTAATCCTAACCTTGACAATACATGGACCAAGACTTGACTAAGACCTCCAGTCCAAGACTCGACTGAAACCCTCCCCAAAAAAGGCACTAATTTGGCACACGCCCCCCCCCCAACTCCGCAAAAAGTCTTCCAGTCGAGCAGTCGGTGCGAGACATGGAGCCCTTGGGGAAGCGACAACTCCGCAGGTCCCCACCTCCGGGCGAGGACCATGTGGGGCGAAGGACGCCGAGCAAAGCGCCCAACCGTCGCGGGATGCGCACTGGGCCAAAACGGGCGTGCGGACAGGGCGTGAGGACAGTGATGTTAAATGGGCCGCAACGAAGTTCAGGGTTTGACCAAGCCAACAGGAAGTTCAACGAGGTGCATCCGACAGTGCTCAGTATTGGTCTGGGGTGAACGCAACCTTTTTTCCCACCAAGATGCTAAGGCACTGACCATCGCTGACCCGGCTCTGTAACCCTGTCTGTATACATGCCCTTCAACGTTCATAAGAGAAAGCCCATAATGGAACCCAAAGGGTTGATAAGAGTTGGCATGTGTCCGCCTGGACGGGCATGGTCCCATGTCTGTTGTACCTTGTGATCAAGTGTTTCCATGAAGAGAAGCCAAAGGCTTTGTCTCAAAGGCTTCGGCTTCGCCTTCGGTTTTTGAGTCGAAACCTGTTTCTTTGCAGATCGATCGATCGATCGAAACCTGAGTTGTGGCCTCTCATTGAACAAGCCCGAGTTCGGGTGAAAACAGATCCTTCAGCATCCCTCCGCATGTGCAACTACCACTGCTGCACTGCAGGCAGCAAGGAAACGAAGGCAAGGCATCATGACACTGAAGACGGTGCGAAGAAGAAGAAGAAGAAGAATGCCTCCTGAGACTCCTCTTGATTGAATTTGTTCATCGCCTTCAGCCAGCTGTACTAGATTGGTATCTTGATGTCTATCTACAGCACCAGACAGACATCTTAAGACCATGGGAATTGGGTGGCCCATCTTGGCCCTAAAGCACGGAAGCCACGAACAGTCACAGGTCACAGTCGATCGAAGAGCCGCTCTCATCTGCGAACATCCGTGCCGCCACGGCGGAAGTCTGACGGACACGGAGGCGGAGGAAGTCACGGAAGTCGGGCTTCAGGACCATTGAAACATGGCATTCGACCCATGGTCCGAGAGCTTCGCCGAGAGATCCATGCGAGATCTGGGGCCGTCTATAAGTGGACGAACAAAAATTGAACATGATCGTTTTTCACCTCCACCGACGCACCCCCCCCCGTGACGACGACTCAGTCCCACACTGGGAGGGCCGCGCTCACTACGCCTGGGTGGCGGGTGAGATGATGTGCGGAGGAACATCATCTTGCGCAACAATTGCAACCCTAAACCCTACTAACTGACAAAGTCCTAACCAAAACCGTGAAATCATTAGAACTCCATGGGGAACTAAGGCATGTAAATGGTCGTTTCCGTGTGGACCATGCCATCCATGACTTCCATGTGTTCGTCAGCGTGTAAGTGTCATTGGACAGCTGAAGCTTTGACATGTGTTCACTCTTCGAACCAAACCTTCACTGGCTGAGGGTTCTTGATGTCTAGGGTTGATGAAATCCAGCTGTCCTTATGAGGATGACGTGTAGCACCTGCCTCGAAGGAAGGCTCTTAGATGCGCTTTTGACCCAACCGTTTGACGTTCCACCCACTCACCCCACTTCAACCAAATCAAGGCTCAATGATTGGAGTTGAATCGCAAAATCAACCCACTCTTGGTAGAGGTTTTTTGGCCCATCGATTTGGCAGCTACTGCGGTATCGCACCAGTCAATCTTGTAATCTCTTCCTATCCACTGACCTGCCTGTGCTCGTTGATGCTCGCACCTGCCAGTCCCGAAACCGATCCTCTCCGACTCGAGGATCATGTCAAAACCGTTGACCAGGAGGGTCGTGTCAGTCGAACTCGCAGATGGGTCCAGACCGGCTCCAGGTGACCTCCGAGCCCCCCCTGGAAATATCATCGGATGTTTTTCGCTGGTCAGCATCAAGCGTGCGCCAAGTCACCGTCAAACGGAAGGTTGTTGCGTTGTCCATTTGTGGAGCAAAGAAATCCAAAAGAATCAATGTGAAGAACGGCTTTTGGTCGGAGACATAGAGGACATGTCGTGAGATGAGAGACTCGTTCGAACGTCAAGAAGCTACGAACGCGGCTCCTGGCATCGCTACTAGGAGCGATCGGACGCTACGAACGGGGCTCCTGGCTGTACTACTAGGAGAATCCTTACTATACTACTACCTCAAACCCCAAACAACCAGAAAGAAATGGATGTTTCCCCAAACAACCATTTCCCATGTAAAGGATTTCAATTGCCATATTGGAACAACCATTTGTTTCTGGTTGTTTGGGTTTCCAGGTAGGTTCAGATGTTTGCCCCATCAGCCTACCTCGAGAGGAGGGCTGCGACGTAGCTCTGGACTCCTGGAAGAACTTCACTCGATTGGACGCACCCGATGTTGAAAGGTTTCCTGAGGTGTTTGGAATCCCAGGATACTGGCAAGACTATGTTTAAAATGGTTGAGCTGGTGTCGTAGCCTGAAATCCCTAGCAAAACAATGGTTGTTCAGTAAAGACAATTAACTCAGCGGTGGTTGGAAGGCTACGGGTATGGTCTTTATATAGATGCTTTTAAGTACCATTCGTATCGTTCCCTCAGTTCACCCATGTGTCCACAACCTGGAGATGTGGGACCTCATGCTGCATGTTGACAGCGTTGTGTAATTGTCAGACAGGTTGCGAAAGTACTTGATAGGCAAGGAGCCAACCAGTGCCTCCACAAGTATCTGGCAGCAAAATATCTATCTCGTGCCTAACTGGCCGATGAAACGGGTTGGACTTGTAGTAGTTGCCCACCACAATAAATGAAAAATCGGTCTTCAATCAAGTTTTGGCGCTTTTGCGTTCCCAATTTCTCTAAATGAATGTCACCCTCACAGCGGACTGCGTGCTGGATGTGACTGTTTGCACACTGTTGAGGCGATTCTGCAAGTTGGCTGTGAGTGAAGTCCCTGGAGCCCCTTTCAACCAGGGTAGGTTGACCATGCTGGTAGCCTATTCTGTTCATTGGATCGGTGGTCATTTGGTAAAAATCAATATCATCCACTCTTGACAACGTCGTAGTCCAAGTTCCGCTAGGTAGTCTAAGTGACCATGGGGATGAAATGCGGGTTTTGTCCCGACTGGCGACTGAGAAAGTCCAATGGATGCCAAGTCTGATGACTGGCATGGAACATGCCAAATGGTTGGAGATGCTTTGCTGCGATGAGTTGTTGGCTCTTAAATGATATTCCACTTGGATCATCTTCCAGCTTCAAAACCCTTCCATCACCCAGCCCCGTCTTCCATCACCGGCCTGCACGGAGTCATCACACTCGAAGTGGTCGGAGTAGTCACACTCGAAGTGGTCGGAGTAGTCCTCGGGTCGGACTGGGGATCTCACTCATCCTTTCAGGACGCGTGGAAATGGGGTTGTCCTTTCAGGTTGGACGCATGTTCCTTGAGATGCTCAGACCAGGAGTCACATGGAGTTGGGTGGTTTAGATAATGGGGACCCCTATCCTCCAAGTTCGGCACCCCTTTGTGACTGCTGGGAATCTGGGAATTGGTTGTATTAAGTTATCAATCATGATCAATCCACCATCAAGGAAATCCATGGTTTTCATGATCGAAAACAATGGGTTTGCCAATGTGAAGAAACGCTGAAGAAACCTACTATAGGAATTATCAGCTGGTACGGGCTGTCTGGACAATACCCGAGGTGTGAAGTGCCCATGTTTCCCATCTTGACCTCTGAGGGGCATCTTTGTTGCATGATGGTCAATCAAGACCTGTTCTCAGCCTGTTTCCTAGATCTAGAATTCCTGAAGTATGCCGTTGAGATACAACTCTTGTCTCCTTGGTGAATGAAGATTGCGGCAGGAGTGTTCTTCAATGGATCCTTCCAACATGGAGTCCCACGTCCAAAAGTCAGCACGTCACACACATGGCGTCTGCGACTCGCGGTCCTCCTCATCGTTCGACAAGGCCTTCCCTGAACCTGCCACGGTTGGAAAGTACACCAAACATGTGTCTGTTGGCCGTTGAGCACCTAAAGCCCCAACCCCCCCCCCAAAAAAAGGAAAAGCGAGTTGGTATACTCATCTGCATTTGTCGGCATTAACCAAGATTCTTGTAGACTCGGATCGGGTTGGAGACTACGGCCGACCATCCGGTCTATTTGTATCTGCAACCTAACCCATACCAACACCCATACTACACCCATGTCATGTCTTGGAGACTGCTTGGCCACTACTCCTTCGATCCCCTTCGCACGGCGAATGACCGAATTGGCACGTCACGCACCTCGCAACGCACCTCGGCTCCGTCGCACCACGGAGACACCTCGGCGCGGCAGCGGCCGCGGCCCGCCGGTCACGGGTTGCGCGCGGGTTGCACGCGCGGAGCGCGGAGCACTTCTTGCAGGTCGAAGGGGCGTGGTTCAGCAGGCTCTTCCCTTAGGGGAAGGCTGGGCACGAGCACGAGCACGAAAGAGTCGACACTTCTTCTTGACGTGTTTGGACAAGTCAGGCAGCTAGAAGTCATCACGGGGTGTCGGAATGGCCGCGGAGGCAATTGCCAAAGAGCTTACTGTTATAAGATCAATATCATTTGTCTGAAAAGGAGGGCAGTGCATACAAAAGGAAACAACCCCTTCACATGACGTTGGAATCGTCTTGCGGCTTGCGCAAGCCCTAGCGGACCTCAACGCGTAGTCTGAGGCTCCCGACTCGGAGTAGTCTAAGGCCTCCTCCTAAGGTGGAAAACCCCATGATTTGAGTCCAAACGGTCCAAAACTGCCAACGTGGCCATTGCAATATGTTGCAATGTAGTCAAGGGGGAGGGAATTGAGGGAATACAAAACAATCTTGAAATGATTCTCGCATGATGTCAAAAAAGGTGAACTTCAGAAGATCCATGTCATTGCCATCGATGAGGTCATCCCATGTCATCCCCAAATCATTGCCCCTCTACTTCTCTTGATTCACCTCGAAATAGGCGTCCCCGAAAAACCACACTGGAGATCCCAGCGAATCCATTCAACGTCGGACGTCTAACACGTGTTCCTGGGAAACATCTCAGAAACCGGGCCTCTGCCGCCCTCATGCCGCACACGTGGGAAAGCCACACGTGGGGAAAAGCCACGGCAAATGTGTCTCACCGACCAAAAGTGAATCCCGAATACACATCTGGTCGATTGCAGTGTGAACATCCGGGCAAGTCTTTGTTTTGCGCCCAATCTAGCAATCCCGAAAGTCTTTTTGGACCTTTTTGCTCTTTCACAGCTCATGATTTGTTGTCTAAATACCACGTTCACAAGTCTATATATACAGGCTCGTTTTCCAGCTCAGCAGCATGCTGTGACACTCTTCCTGGGAT
The DNA here is from genome assembly GCA_963970005.1 of Durusdinium trenchii. Lineage (NCBI taxonomy): Eukaryota > Dinophyceae > Suessiales > Symbiodiniaceae > Durusdinium > Durusdinium trenchii. Next base: position 407,717 of record CAXAMN010027872.1, read on the forward strand.
CACACTTTTCACGGGCATAGCTTGCTAGTCTAGACGCTATGAGCTTTCTTCACCTTCTGCGGAGCCGTTTCAGCTGTCAATCTCCGAGCCACTCAGCGGGGGCGACGTAAAACAACTAACGCGGCGGCGTGAACTCGATTCCACGGTGTGCAACACAACGCCCGGTGTGAAAGGGGCTTTTTCGATCCCCAAAAGGGTTAAGGAAATTGGAGAGGTTAATATGGGTGTGTATTCCGTGTATTCAGTATATGGCAGACCTCCCAGACCTTCCGAAGCCGGAAAGTTGAAACTCACCAGTCTACCCAGCCACGGCCAGGTCCGAGGGTCTCCCTATCACAAATACGCACCCATATACAAGACTTCCATAGTTGAATTCCCCCTGAAATGAGCTCAGGGAACTCCATGAGTTAAATGGTGTTTTTCGCCCACTCTTGGCAAACGAACCCAGGAACAACTCGATGGGCCAGGAACAAGCGGAACCTGGGAAGAAGGGTCGCTGGACTTGAGTTCGATGAGGCTTTTTGGAACGAAATCAAACCACACTCACCTGATGGAGCCTGAAACATCGTGTGCACAAGCCGAAACCCGTGGCTTTTGCAGATCGAAACACTGTTGGGTCAGACTCAGACTCGAGTGTTAGACCTGGTATGTACCTCAAAAAATGGGCCCCAGTCGTAGCTGTTGTTTGTTCGGGCCATGTCCCATTTTCTAGGGTACTTGAAGTCGGGTTCCTGTAGACAACACCAGTTGATTCCAATCTGCTCTTCGCAGAGGTCTTGCGTGGTCCCTCGTTCTTTTGCCTTGTAACAAAGATCGGTATGGCACCCCCTGCTTGGAGAAACATGGTCTTCCTTTCGGGGCCATGTTCAAGAATTGTCCACTTCCATGTGAGTTCCAGTGCGAGGTTGTGAATGTAAGTGATTTCAGTGTCCATGTCGGACAACCCCAACTCATCTTACATGTCACCAGCATGCAGCACGGACCCAGACAGAGCAATATTCAGGACCATTGGACCACCGGACCCCACCTGGCTCTCGCGCAAGTGCTCGGCCATGCGTGATGCCAAGTTCATCACCACCAAGGATGCCTGGAACATGTACTGAACAACGGTAATGAACAGTCCAACATGTCCTGAACAAGATCAGGTCAGTGCACCTGGAACACAGAACTTGGCAGTCGACGAAAGCGGTTTTGCCAATTACACCGACATACACCCCAGATAGCAGGTGTATGGCTTAAAGGACATGCCACGGACGGTTGTCACGGCAGCACGCAACATCAGACCAGCCAATATGCGCAACATCTACAGTATCCACCTGCTTTGCCCAACACAGACATGTTTCACTGCAAGATCGGCGGTCGGACCAGCTGTGGAGCTGCCCAGACGACAGCTATGATCAGCTGCATATCCTTGCTGCACAACACGTTGCCAGCATGTCATCGATCCACCAGCACCAGCAGCAGCACCCGCAAAACCCAAGCCCGCCGATCCAGAGCCAGCACCATTGAGAAGTAAGAGCCCCTATAGCTTGCAGCTCTCTTGGGGAAAAAAACTCTGCAGTCGATGAAAACCATGTGCGGACTCCATGGACCCGCAGTGAGACCTGGAAAATCCGTAGCACTCCCAGCGAAGACCGCTGTTTTACGCGGTATTTTTTGGTTTGGACATGAGGAGCTTGTTAATTTAGAACCTCTTGCAAGAATCTGAATCAAAGAACTATCAGACCTATTGTAAAAACATATAGAAACAACACCGCTTGTGGTGTCTGGATGTGTTTTTGTCCAAACTCTGTGTCCCGTTCTTCCTGCCAGGGTACCCAGTACCCTGTCCCTCCAGGCCTCTGCATTCAGCTCCAGGTCCCTGAGGTTCAAGGTCTCATCTTCTCCAAAATTCAAAACCACACACAGCATTGGAATTGTTGCCTTCACTTGTTTGATTGAGCTGTGCCAATTATGTGTGATTAAACCCCTGTGTCCTATAACATTCTTACACTCCTGCTGAATCGTTTGTTTCCACCACGCGACCACCATGTGAGCGGAAAACCGCGCCACGGATTTTGGCCCAAGAATCGTCCGAACAGATCACATTCATTCGGTGCTTCACATCAAAGAATCAATGCTTCACATCAGATGAAAAGAATCCGCAATCTGCTATGTTAGACAAAGTTACATAAGACACCAAGCTCCATCACCAGTCTCAGCAAGCAACTCCATTATGTTTTCTCTAGAAGAGGAAGCCGGATCAAATCCTTGGCCAACAAAATGCGAGCCTCACTTTCTCTGCTGCTCGGGCCGCAGCATTGAGGAGAAGGGCGACCTCCCAAAACAGATGAAAGAGGTTTCCAGAGATCCAAGATGTGCCGGTCGCAGTCCCCCAAAACACCCACCCTTCGCGACCACGAACCTGGTCAACACCGTCCACCCTCCCAGACCCCCCAAGCTGTCGGCCGAACAAAAAGAGAAAAAAACGGCCAGCGCACCAACCGCCGGCGTCCGGACATCCACGTCGGGCGCTCCGCTCAGACCATGGTCGGTCTGGGACCTCGTCAGCGTGGAGCGTCTCCGCGTGCCGCGCCGCACGGTGCAGCGTGGCGTCCAAGGCCTGACGGTCGGGGTCTTCACGGCGGTGGAAGAACCTGCACCCGAATGATCTTCCTCTACGCTCAGGAGCCCCCGCCTTCTTCATGGGCTCTAGAAGGAGTGGGGCAGAGACCTCAACCCGCAAGAAGCTCAAGCAAGGTGTTTCGACCAAGCGCTATCTGTTTAGGCTAGCGGCTAGTCTCTGACCCTTGGTGTCAGATGTCATGTTGCTTTTGCGCCCAAATCCGAAATCTAGTGAGTTGGGCTCCCAAATAACGCGGACGTCTCAAGTTGATGGTCGGTGATTGCGTGGAATCCGCATCCCACTGAAAAAAGGGGGGAGCGGTGAGCGGTGCGGCACCAGCCCCAAAACCAAACCACACCGGGTGCCGCACCGCTCCCTTTCGGGGTCTTAGTGACAAGTGCATCGCTTCTTGTTACGTTCGTAGCAAAAAGTAGAATCGTTCAATTGAACCGTTCGCTGTCCGGGCTCCGGGCCAAGCTGCGGCTCAGCTGCGCGCAGCCCGCACTGCCGGTCGCCCCCAGGGCGCTCCGCGCCACTGCGCGCCAGGCGGGAGCGGAGGCCTGGGATGGGCGTGCCCTGGGTTCGACAAAGAGGTGCCCTGCGAGTGGAATGGATTGGAATTAAACATGGGAGATCAGAGACCACTTGACCCACTTGACAGTTCTTTGGAGGGTCAGCACTAGGATCAGCATCTGGAGGTTGCTCCAGAAGGAACCGTTGGTCACGTTTGGGTGCGTGCTGCGTTGTACCATGCATTTGGCACCGGCCGCCGGTCGCAGCCCCTCTTCCTTCCCAGAAGGAGCCGCGCAATCCCGGCATGGATAAGATCCCTATTATCCAACAATGATAAAATATGCATGATATCATACGATATATCATATCTATATATATGATATCGTCTCCTCTTTTTCGTCTGCATGCACTTCCCAAAACAGTGGTCCATAGGACTCCTAACTAATTAGTCGTACCAAACTGTTACTTGGTTACAGTTACAGCATTCATTGAAGACCTGCTGCCTCGTTTAGTGGAACGCGTGTGATATTTGCGGCTGGTCCACGTTGATCTCCAGTGTTGTGAAGGACTGACAAGACATGAGCGGACTGATTCTTCGTATGTTTGGTCCAGAAACTGACCAACTATGTCCAACTCATGTCGCGTCAGTCACTGCTTCAACACAAGTCAGTGATCAACACTGCATCCTTGCTCCGCTTGATGATCTGTATCCAAATTTGTCCCGAACAACTCTTGCCAATCTGCGTTGCTGGAGCTAATACTCGACCAAGTGCATGGTCATGCGCGTCATATGACTCGCATGCACTGCTCTCACATGCTGCATGTGAGCATCACGCGTACATACGGATGCACAGTTACATGTACTTGGCACCTACCAGCAAAGGTTGAAGAACCCTATAGACTATCCTATAGGTACTCCTGTAGGGTCCTATAAGGTCACTTAACCTCTGTAGGTACTCCCTTCTGCGTCTTCCAGCGAAGCTCGCGCTTCCCCAAGTCACTGCGTAAACGGGTGCCCCCCGCTGTGTCCTCCGTCTCCGGAAGGCTGGAGAGCAAATCCTGGCGGAGCATCGACACTACATGTTCGTCAAGCCCATCCCAGGATGGGCTGGATCAATCTTTCTGAGTTATAGTTCACTTAGTACATTCCTATCTCCTATTCAAGAATCGGATTCGAGACCGCTGGGGCGTCGTTCCTTGTTCATTGCGTCGACATCGCGTTCGCCAAAACACTGCGCGCGACACGCTGCGCGCGCGCACGCGAGTGCGCTCGGCGCACCGCCACGGTGGCCAAGGACCGGCTCTCCTCCTGCAGGGGTTGCGGCCGGTCTGCCAACAATAGTAGCAGCATACCTGGTTGGTGATTTGAGCCGAAAAATATGAGGACCTGTGGGTGAAGAATCATCCCAAGTAAACATATCCGAAGACCACCACCTAGAATCTAGAAGCATGGTCTTCCGACCCGGCAGGATGGCAGGATGCCAAGAACCCTGAGTGATCCCAAGTCTCCAAACTTCCCACAAGCAAGAGAGGTTTTTTGAGACCTGAACGTTTGGACCCAGGTCTGTGGTACATATGGGATGGGCTATAAGTAAGGCTGTGAAAAACCTCTGGAATGTGCTTCTCTGCTTTGGCCTGCGATCTGCACGAGTTGATCAGCTATAGCGAGACCGCTTTTCAAAGGACCGCCCAGATGCTGTTGCGGACTGGATTCGATTTTTTGCACTTCCGAAGGAAGGCATAAGTTTAATCGCAACACAACGTCCTGAAGTCATTCTTAAAGCATACCGCATTCTGCACCATGGATAGAGCAACTCACGAAGAAAGGCGCAACCTCTACTACCCGATGCTTGAAGCTTGTGTGAGAACCTTGCCCTCTATCAGATTGCTCACGGCAGAAAGATCATTGAGAACTCTGCTGGATCCATTGAGAACTCTGTGGACCAAGTGCTGTTGGAATGAGAGATACGAGCGACTAGCCGACTCCTCTAAGCCGACGAGCCTGCATCAAGTTCCGGTGCACTGGATCCGGTAGAACTTGAGTCTTGGGGGTCAAGCTTGCCACTCCCAGCACAGCACAGCTCCTGTCCTCATCCAGAGTCGCTGTGTCAAGCACCTGAAGATGCTGCACCAAGCATCGTCTCACCTCCTGCAAAACCGACTTTGAATAGCGCTTGGTTTATGACTGCGGCGTGCATGCCGCAATGCGCGACTCGCCGCGCGTTGCGCGCCTCGCTCGCGTTGCGCGATTCGGCCGCCCGCGCAGAACCAAGAACACGCGTCTACCAGGACCAGCGGTTCCAGCGTGTCAGGGTGCACCCCTTAACCTCTAAGGGGACTACTCTCCGACACGTCAAACCCAAACCTGCACACTCGCTCTTCGGGTGTCGGAGCGGACCCAGGCGGGCGTCGTCGCGGTCCTGGCGTCCCATGCGCTGCAGGGCCGCGCTGGCCTGGCGCAGGGCGACCAAGGAGGGAGCCTGCGAAGGCCGATGGAAGCTGCGGTCGTTGCCAAGGCCGAAACCGTGCTCTGAAAAGTGAGACATGTGGATCATGTGGATCAGAAACCATGAGAAAGAATGAGACACCCCGGGTGTGTCCAGTCCATCCTCCCCGTGAAAGGACAAGTCTAAGTAGCACAACACAGATCAAGCCGACTCTGTATTCCACACCCGGTGGATACGGTGTGAAGCCGACTTAACTGCATGATGCACATGCTTCGCCGTGCTTGGATCGGGGCTGATGCTTGCCACTATTGTCACCCTAGCCGCACTACCCCCCTGCAGATTAACATAGACCCCCAAAACCACTAGGTTGTAGAGGAAAATGGTCTTCCACCGGTCAATTCTCGGGTTCTATGTTAGTTTGCGGGAGAGTAATCCTTTTTTTTTAACATTTGCCACACTGCCCCTCTAGTGCCTCGTCCCCAAAGACGAAACATCACCTGACTCCTTCGCATCCTCCTGACTCCTTCGCATCCTCCTGCCTCCTTCGGGGCTCCAAGTACTTGACATCACTTACTTGACCATGCACGACCACGTGACGCCCTTGACTCGTTCACCAACCATCGAACGCATTCGAAGGTCCCTTTTTGAACAGTGTCGGCATGCTGGCAGTCTTGCAATCAGTCCCGTCCGCGTTCCGCGGTCGGTCCGCTCTAACCTCAGGCGGTCGGTGTGCGGTTGTTAGCCAGAAAGGTCCAGAATGCCGAATTCTTGAGATGTCTGCAGAACTCCTTGAGAATTGAGCAATGATCCCAAGGTTGGATCAGATCAATTGTCCGCAGGCTCCGGCTCGATCTCGCTACCGAAGGCTCCGGCTACTTTCCACATGCGGACCGTTTTCCTCGTTGGGTTCATGGAAGTTCGGGGCAAGTGGATGATGGAGTCCCTGAGGCTCATGAAAGAAAGGAAGCAACTCTTCAAGACTCTTTAGGACCCCAAACCCATCAGTTGGGTGAAGCCGTTCGTTGGACACTCGGGACCCTTTGGACCGGACCTGCAAGGTCCCAAGCAGCAGCAATTCTTGGGTCCAAAGAGCACTTGAGCTGCAGCTGGGTGTAGAACAAAAATAATTGCAACTGCTCGGCCCATCCAGGGCCCCATTTTTCCCAGAAAAATAAAAAATCTGGAAGATCACATCGGATCACTGTTTGTGCCAAGCAGCCTTCTACTCTGTCTGTGCCACAAGGCACACACCACGAAGCTTCCTGAGGCCGACACACGGGCTGAGACCGCGTCGATTTGAGGGAGTGAGTGGGGTGAGTGAGTGAGTCGAAGCCGAAGCTGGTTTGGTGGGGTGAGTGGGTGGAGTTTTTTGAGTGGCATCAAACCCGCAATGGGAGAGTTTGAGAAATCTGTCGGGCAGCTTAAACTTCACAGGTTCTTTTACTCAAAATCTGGAGCTCTGGTCCACCAAGATCGCGAACGACCTCCTAGGTAGATCAACCAAGGCTATTAGGCTCGAACCCACCGCCTGTGTGCTCACACCTGGTGCGGCTGTTGCCCCCGCTGGGACGCGGGGGTGCCAATCAAGCCATGGTATCCCAGAGAGCATTACCTCTGAAATCACACCACCTGATATCGTCGATATGCCCCAGCCATGAGATGATCATAGCAGAGACCAACCTTGGAATGTGTTCGTGCTCGACTTATTTGGTGATGACATCCACCAAGTTTCCAGAAGTCTGTCAAGAGATAAGTGAGGCATTTTTCTTCCAGGAAACGCCTGATTTAGCAGCGTGGGAAGAGGAGACATTCTATTTTGGGGAGTTCTTGGAGCCAAGCTTTCAAGAAGGGTCTGCAGAGGACTCCCAACTTCTTTCGGCTTTTACTGAACATTGCGCTCTGAAAGTCGCGCTTGATGGTGAATTGTTTGGTGACCTGCGAAGTCCCATTGTGGCCAAAAGGCGCTTACATATCGACATCGGCCTGGGCCAATAACTGCGTCATGTTCATTGATACTTCGTCATAGCGAAAACCGCCGTGGCGAGTGAGTTGATGATCCTACCGTTTCGCCTTTTTCCTTCGCTGCATACGATCCAGTCGCTGTGCGACGCTGAGGTGTACAGACTTTCTCTCTGTAAGCCTCCCATTGTGGGCTTCTGGTGGCAGTTCATTTAGTCTTGCCTGGGTAGCTTCTCACTTACGTAATGGATTTTGCTTCTTTGCAGGTTCCACTTGTCATGGAGTGTTCTTCAACCTCTTTGATACTGTGCGAAACTGTTCATATATTGCATCATGGTGCTATTTGCTGTACAGTTTTTCGTATGACCATCACCAGCTATAGACATCTACCACACGTACCCACGGTCCCCAGCCAAGCTGAAGGGCCCAAACTCAGTCAACGCCCGGTCAACCGGTCAACCGGTCGGTCATCCTGGTGTCATGACCCACAGCCATGTGACCATGTGAGGCCCAAATCCTTGAGCACCTGCCCAAAGAAGGATGGTCAACCCATCAACTGAAGCATCTCCAAGCATGATGAACACCGACCAGTTGTGGCACATGTGATCACCACCCAAAAGAAAGAACCGGGTGGGGATGATTCATCAATACTCCACATGTGATCAGTTATCACCACACCCTCCCAGTTCCAGTCATACAGTGTCGTTTCACCGTGATTGGTCGGCCCAACGGAAGTCGCCGAAAAAACAACGCGCGGTCGCCGAGGTTTCCGCCGCGGTCGTCCCAGGCTCCAATGGAAGGGGTGCAACTCGGTGCGGAGCAACATGCGGAAGATGAGGTACCGGTCGTTGCCTCGAGACTTCTCGGTCCAATGAAGTTCGGACACTCTCATCGGACACTCTCAGGGCCCGCCCTGGTGCCCACCCGCCCGAGGGTTCGACCTGGTTCTTCAAGATGCGACTGGATCATGTCGACTGGTTCGCAGAGTAACAAGGGTTCTTCACAATCGTTCTAAGCCAGAGTAACATGTCTGTTGGGTTCTACATGAGTTCTAAGTTGTGGAGAATGATTGTTGGGCTTTCGAGTACAGTAGTTCTTTGGACCCTCCATCAAATCTCGTAGCAACTTCTCCTGCTGAAAATCTACAGAAAACGGAGCGGTAAGACTGGAGGACAGGTCACGTGGGTGCAAGAAATGGCTCCCAAACCTGAGGTGTTGCACTACAGTTTGAATTGCAGTGGCTTCAGACTAAATAGCACTGGCACCCAAAAATGTCTTTGTTAGATGGGGTGTCCATAAAAACCTCCTTTCGGGGTTGTGCCATCTACTCTCAATGCATCAAAAGAAGCGCCGCAGGTCGCGCTTCACCGGAGGTCGCTGCCCATTGCCGGTTTCTGTGGGAAGAAAGGGCCTAACCCAACGAAACTGGCCCACCCATCCAGCCCAGCTGCGCTTGGGGTACTTGTACACCGCCGTGTTGTATGGCCCGTGCGGCCCATAGTTGAGGCCCATGCCCTCGCAGCAGAGATCGATGGGGATCGACCAGAAGCGACAGCGGGTCTTCCAAGAAAAGCGAAACACTATTCAATATATAGATATTATTTAATAGATATTAATAGATCTATAATATATTAATATCTATTATAGAGATATACAAATATCTACAATGTTTCATGGATATCCTCTGGATGTGGTAGTAGGTTCCAACAGACCAAGATAAACCGAACTGGAGCATCCAGGACCTGGGTGGGCTATGCATTGGACGAGACAAGATGGTTTACTGGAAGACCTATAATCCATGTGGGTGAGCCCGGCAGGAGGGTGTCTTGGGACCTATAATCCATGTGGGTTTCGCTCAGATCAAGCATACTGATCTGTGGCACTGGAAGTGAGGTAAGCTTGTTCCGCCCAGGCGGACGTGTTTGCTGGCACGAACCAGGTCACCAAATGCCACATTCTCGACACCGTCGGATTTTTGGTGACCTTACTCAATGCTGAAACTGCAGAGGAACGCTGCCAATACCAACCAATCTAGCACCGAAATGAACACAGCTACTCCGCGAAATGAAGCACTTGGTCTTTCAGCACCAAACAAATGGCTTTGGCTTCAAAAAAAAGGAACCTGGGATGAGGAACCACCCAAACAAACGCTCTTGCTGATGACGGAAGTACTCTGAAACAATTGCTGAAAAATATCTTGAGGCTAACTGGCCAAAGGGTTCCTCACTGAGCCAAATACTGTAAGCCCAAAGTCTTTCAGAGCAGTATTTCAACTTTGCGCGGTATTTACAGTGTGTTTCGTAGATTTTGAGCTAGTGTGTGCTCTCTCAAGCACACCTGCTCTCAAGTAATTCCAGCAGTTGTGGTCAGTAGCTTGCCCATGTTATCATACCGTTCTTAACCGTACGGGCGACGTTGGGATCACTCTTTGTGCTCATGTATTGAAAATAATATAGAACCCTCAAAGGAGCAATTCTGACATGGCACCCATGTCAGAACGTGGTCTCCATGGAAGTTTGTGACTGAGACCTGTTCTGTTCTGTGTGCACAACGTCGCCAAAGGTTTGAAAGGTGCATGTATGTGTGAACTGCTCTGCGTGTGTTGACTTATGTAAAATTGTTTAAGGGACCTGTGGCTGGAGACACCTGTGAAAAAAATGTTTGCCATCCTGCTGTGGGCAGTGGCATTAGTCTTTCCAAAACATGCTGCATTCTGGTAGTTGTAGTATGATCCCAAGATCCATTTGCATCATCGTGATCTTTTGATCAACTCCAATCAATCTGTCTAGATTTGCCAAAAGTGAGAAGACCTCTCTCACATCTACTCTCACATCTACCTCCTTCATCCTCACACCTTCAGATCCTTCATGTTGATCGCTGTGACATAGATCACCGGCATGGTGGTGAAGAGCTTCTTCGGTTCCGACTCTTCAATGCGGCTATCCTACCCGCTTCCCGACCGGCGAGGCAAAAACAGGTCGGGTGATGTCGGTCGTGACGTCGGTTCGGTCACGAACAAGCCTCCAACAGGGTCACGAAGGAAGGAAACTTCAAAAGGTCACGAACTGAAGAAGCTGGTTGTGATGTTTAAATATATGTTTTACATTCTTTTAAACCTTACCTGGTACATCATGGTGTTTGGAATACATATGTTGGAATCACTCAACACCAATTTTGTCATGATGGATGGAATTCGCTCGTGGCGGGTTGGGCATCTTTGACCTGGCGTGTAGAACACCCCAGCGCCAATGCCATGTCAACAAGATCTCCTGTCTGTTCCATCGACCACCTTCAATGTACAGGCCCCAAATGTTCCTGAGCGAAGTTCGCGCCAAGCTTCATGATGCGAACTGACTGATAGAGATATGGTGCACCTGTTACTAGTAGATACTAGTACAGTACAGCAGCTTCTTGCTACTAGTAGTAATGCACTATGCACTTGTTACTAGTAACTAGTAGCGATGCACCTGTTACGTTCGTAGCTTCTTGTTACTGAGCCACTGAGGCCACTGAGGCCATGGGTCCGGAGTCGAAAAAACATCAAGCCAAGTTTAGGCGACCAGGGCCCCTAAGGCGTGTCCATGAACCACCCCGGTTTCCGGGGACCTGGGGGCTTCGAAGTACTGGAATCCTTTTGGGCTGTCCTCTCAGATCGCTGTAGAGTCGAAGCAAAACGATGCGAAACATGGGGTGCTGACTCACCTGGCAGGCCTCAAGAAGTCCGAACATGAAACAGATTGAAACAGCAATGCATCATCTGATTGTATTAACCTTGACAGATCCCTCACCGCGCCTCAAACAGTTGCCCGACTTGCACGGCCGACTGCCCGACCACTTGCCACCCCACTCGACTGCCCGACAGCGGCCGCAGCACCTCCCCCAGGATGTTGCCGAGTCTCTGTCCCTCTTCCGGTGGCCCGGTGTTGTCTCCCAGACGCTCCAAGTCTTTTGCCAGCCTTGAAGAGACGAGACGCTCGGAGCATCGGGGGGTCGGTTGGGTAGGTCGTGTGGAGCATCGGGAGAGCCGAAAAAAGCTGCGATAGCCGGGAAGTCCAAGAGTTCACGGCTATTCCTTTTGATGATTCCTGGGCCTCGAAGCGGTTTTACAATCCAAAGGGAGGAGGGATTAAATGCAGTCTACATCTGTCTTCATTCCTGGGGAATTTTGGAATGCAAAACGATCGGCGTATTCCAATGGCTCTCCCCATGCCTTCCTTTTCAACGGGTGGGAGTTTTTTCGGAGTTTGTCTTTGACCCACGACCCAAGATCTCTGCTTTCACCAATAAAAGAGTTCAGAAACCATGGGAGCTTGACATAAACCATGGGAGGTTGACATCCCTAAAACAAACAGAGGAGGACTCTGCTCAGCCATGAGTCCTGGATTCCGTGCCCGGGTGTCATGACCCAGTGGTTTTCCCAGATCTGCCAGGCAAAGAATTGACTGCCAGGCAACACATCGGTGTGGGAGATCACTTCATCCAAGGACCATTGATCCTTCTTATGCTGTCGCGTCACCTGGCGCATGGGATCCAGATCCAGAGCTGTGATCCACGTCTTGTCGCTCTTCTTGTGAGGTAGTAGTAGTAGGAATATGTTCAAGTTACTCATGTTCGATTCCAGCACCTTCATGTCGGGGTCACCTGGCTGGAAGCCCCTACACTACTATCCGGGACCTCCAGCCAGGACACCTTGTCCAGGTTCCTATTCATCCCTGCTTGTTCGATCCTGGAGTCCTCAGGAAAACCACTCCACCACTCCACCTGCGGAACACCCGCACCGGTCACCGGTCGGTGACCGCCCTGGAACGAAGAGTGACGCTGGGCCGCACCTCCTGACGCATCCCTGTGAGGAAGCCCTGGGCATTGGTGAAGCCAGTAATCCAATAGGCCTGCGATGTACAGTTGTTGATCGATGAGATGCACAGAGAAGGTGAGTGATGTGGAACGCCCAGTTATGGACGTGTTCCAATGTTTATGAGTCTGCCTGATTGGAACTGATGAATGCTCATGAATCTTCGGACATGCTTCATGCCGGAGTTGGAGAGTCATGCCTTCATCTTCTCTCGCCCCTGCTCCAGCCAGGTGTTCAACATCCTAGGATGCCAGCCCGGTGTTCACCATCCAAGAACTTGCCCCTGGTCTCCGAACCGAATTGGGAGGTCTCCCGAGTTTCATACACACACCCACAGGGCATGGCATGTATACAGGGGAGATGCATCTTATAGAATCAAGGGGAGATGCATCCTTCAGCAAGGCAAGCATCTTACACAAAGAAAGACAAACTGAATAAAGCCAGACCCTTCTTTGATATGCCTTGCTTCGGGACCAAAGCTGGAAAAACATATTAAAGAAATAGACGTATAAAATGACTAAACAAGTCCTTGGATTTCCAACATCCATAGTTCTTATCCACACATACATGAAAGGGTGTGAAATGCTTTTGCTGAGGCCTTGCTTTTGGGCGAGCACGGGCCGAGCCCGACAAAACGGCCGGGCTAGGAAGTGATCTATAGCTTTGAAAATGAGACCCTGAAACCCACAGGCGATAGACTGCTTTGACTTGTATCAGTGGATTTGGCACCCTAACAGGGAAATGACATGAAATGACAATGTCATCCCTGCTCGTCCCCCATGGATGTCTGATTTCATGGGACTTTGGGGGTACGACTGCCAGTCAGTTGCACTTTTGAGCCATACCCATCTCTCAAACGGTGACATCGTCGAGTGCGATGTTGCCATACCCAGGTGACTGCTGACGCTCGGTCAAGCCGGTGAACCATCCTGGCTGGGGAGGCATGGAAAATGGCTGTTTCAAGAAAGAGAGACCCACCTGTTCAATAGACGAGCTTCTATAAGTAAACGTGTCTTCCAGTTCTAGGAACTGGGTGGCAAAGTTCCTAGCAAGGCACCAGAAAGATTCAAACACATGCGCACCGCACCCTTCTAAGTAAACTGCCGTAACAAACACCTGGTGCTATGGCTGGTGATATACCAGCAATGGCTATGGCATGCTACTGTATGGCTATGGCTTCAACATCATCAGCAGTGTCTTTTCTTACGTACAATTCTGCAGCGGTAGGCTCAAGGTTGAGACACCGCCAGCACTTTTGGTCCGTAATCATGAGACCAAGAAGGCAAGGACCAACCTATTCAGGAGGCTCTCCTTCCACTTCTAGGTGAAGAAGACTCGGTCTGGTACAGTAGCTTCCAAGCTACTTGGCCTTGTTTTGCACAAATCGTGCAACAGAACAGATCGAAAACAACTTCAATAAGTCACAATGGTCATAGGATATCATAGCTGTTCCTACACACATGGTCATCTTCACAACGTTACCCTCCGTTCGAAACGTTCGAATTCTTCGACTGTCAGAAAGCCGACCAAGAGATCACCGACCATCCCATCAGCTCAGCATCCTCCTCCCATCGCGCGCCTCCCAGATTCGGCATCAGCCAAGAGATCTCGGCGCCGCTGGGATCGTTGGTCCAACCTCGACCGGTTTTGGACCGGAGTCGAGGACCGCACAGACGACGTCGACGGAGTGTTCCGGATGTCGATTCTGGAGTTTTTGTGTGGAGAGGAAACCAACGCTACGAGACCAGCGAGACTCTTGAAAAAAAGAGACAATGAAAAAACAAAAACACATAGACGTTCACTTGCACATGTTTGGAGGGACGGGGTTCCACAGACCCCATCTTGGGGTCTTTATTTTCAGATCCATGGCATCTACACTCGGACGGACACATCACATGGAACTGGATGGCCCACCCTGTCTGTAAAGGAACATCGTCTTCCAAGGGTCCATGCCATCCACTTCCATGTTAGTAAGTCGGAGGGTATAATATGATTCATGAATACTTCTTTATTGATGTTGAAATCAAGTCGAGCGTGCTCAGAGGATGCTGAGAGAGGCTCAAAGGATACATGATACTGCATAAGTCTTTCACGGCCTTGTGATGCATGACGGCAGGATCCTCATCTTCCCATTCATCCAAAGTCCAAAGGAATTTGCCTTGACACATCAACAATCAACCCCCCAAAAACACATCTTGAAAAGAAAGAACATGCTCCGGTCCCAATCATCAATCCAAAAGAACTTGCTCGGATCAGATCACCCACCCACCCCCAAAACACACCACACATCGATACGATTAAAAAAAAAGAAACGCCAAGAACCGAACAAACCTCCGAACCATTGAGTCCCTCGGTCCCTCGGCGAACCTAACGCTGAACCGAACCGAGCCCGAACGCGAGAACCGGCGACGTCTCCGTCCCTCACCGCACCTCGAGGTACTCGGGCATCGAAGAGGAAGCCCAAGTCTTCCTGCGGGTTCCGCGTGGGGTTCCCGGACCTGCGGACCGGGTGAGACCGGTATTCTTCGGTTCCTTCTGGGATGGGACGGGACACCACCCCGGGAGTTCCCGGACCCAGTTGCTTCTCTTTCTAAAAGAAAAGGATGCGTCTGCATGGTAGAGCCCCAAAATAGTCAACACTCCATGTTGGACAGAGAAAGTCCACCGAGTCTACATCCGATGGCCCCGCTGACATCGTCGCTCCATCAGCTCGGTCGTCATCACCACGGTGCCATCAATGGCTGCGGCCACGTTCCTGCGGTCGGCTTCACCGTCGGGGGAAAGCACGCGACGGACGAGAGATGGGTCGAACACCCGGGTTCTTTCGTCTCAGTATGAACCTCGAGGACTGTGGAACCTCGAGGCAGTGCCTTATTTGACGAGGGGTCGAAAAGACTCAAGATAAAAACCATCTTGTTGCCCTCCCTTCCTCTTTCAAACCTTTCAACTGGAATTGGGCGCTTGGAGCCAAGCGCCCACTCCTTGGTGTTGGGACTCGCCGATACATTCGCCGAGAAATTCCCCTCACTTCCATCCCAATCCCATGTTAGTCGGTCCAATGGGTCGACTGGTCTATCTGAGTCGTTCTGAGTCTATCTTCTGGGAGGTCTCGCGCTTTTTTTGCAGATCCATGTTTGATCCCATTTGGCTGTGGGGAACTGGCAGTCCCCAGAACTGGACAGAGCTCCATTAAAAGGTTGGTCCCAGACTTCTCGAAAACAGAGGTGGACTTTGGGAGGTCTCGCACCAGTCGACCATCCGGTCGACGTACCATAGACCTAGCCAGCTTGTACACGACCGGGGGTATCCCCTCTAATTATTCATCAACCAAGCAGAAGCACAACACCAGTGTTAAACAAATCCCCAAAAGCAAAAGCGAGAAAAAAAAAACAGCAAGTCGGTCTTGAGGTTCGTCCGCACAATGCCAATGATGTTCTGCAAACGCTGCAACTCCTAGGCAGCACCGGGAGTATTGGGCAGTCACGACGGGACCGGTGAAAAAAGGTGCCAATCAATGGAAGACATGAGATGAAATGAACGTCCTTGATGCCAAGCTGATGGTTTGGCTGTGAACGGTTCTATAGATCCACAAATGAGATCGCCATGGGCATGGCTCCACGAATCAGTACTCACTTCATCTAACTTCTAGTACACTCCCTGGAATAGTCATGGACGTGGAAGGCATGGCCCCTTGCATGAGGTGGTTGTCCACTTCTATGCTTCGTCAGTCTGCTGGAGAATTCCAGAAAGCATAGTCAAATTCTCCGAGCCCTCGCATGATACACATGTGCGACAACATGTATCCCCTCAAAGCAACTGGGCAAATGTGGGAGTCGCTTGACAGGCAAAACCAAGCTTGACAGTCCCTGAATGTGCCAAAATGATATGAAATATATAATCCTTCCAACCTGCTGGACCTTCACTTCCAGCTAAACTGCCTGGAACAGGAAGATGTTCAGCGGCGCGCCAAAGCCCTGCGAGGAGAGGGAACTTATTGTCGGCAATTCATCAAACGAGAATTGGCGACACCAAACTCTCCTTCAGCCCCATTGTCTCATCCGCCATGCCATGCAACACCATCTTCGACAGCTGAACGAATGAAATTTGTGGCAGGAAAAGGGACAGATCACCTTTCAGGGCAACTGTCAGTTTCTTTCAGATCCCACTAAAGTCACGAAAAACCCAAACCAAGCTCCAACCCAATCAAAAGTCCATTCTAAGCCAATCTCCAACGCAAACCAATAAACACCCCAAACCAACTCAATCTTTCAAACATCCAAACACTGAAGACCAACATGAAAACTCACATCACACACTCCTGTCCTCACGTGAAACGTGACGCATTCTCCCTTCTCCCCATCTCCCATCTGCCTTGTCGATGACGACTCCTTTGTCCTTGGGCCCATTGAGCTTTTGGATCTGTGCACGGAAGATCTCCTCGACGAAGTCCGGAGGCCTCGACGAGTCCGTCAGGAGGCCGAACACGAGCCGAAGGAAAGAGAGCCGGAAGGGCTTGGCGGGTCCCAGCGTCTTTCAAAAGAAAAGGACAGCACCTGAACGATCAACAGGTCACCACCAATTGATAAAAGTCAGCATGAGTCTGGGCACCATTTCGGAGACCTGTTGGAAGTGGTCTATATACTGTTATATTCGTCGCTGGCAGTGAACTGAGAGGAGTCCGAGACGCGATGACTGATAGAAATTTCAAGCTCGATGCACCAGAACCACGAGCTTGATGCACCAAAGGAGCGCGTTCTTTGCAAGGGCACGTTCGCAAGCCACTTGAGACCATAGAAAACCCCAGAACCCAGTATATCCTACGAGAGAAGAACTGCTGCACGATGGTGTAGATTGGACCAGAGGGTCTGGACGTCTTTGGGGGTCTTATGCTGCTTTGGGGACTCCATCATGTGATTTGTTCCCGTCTTGTGACTAAACGTGTCCAAGGCGCATCTTTGAGAGGTAGTCCATGCCTGGGCGAGGGCATGGCGTGTTTTGTGCTTCAAATCCGCCGTGTTCTACGGACCATGAAACCAAAATAAGCAGCCCCACATGCGCCATCGGCCCAGATCCCTTTGAAAGCGAAAAAAAGGCGACGCCCAGCGACCCTCGGTCCGGGGGACCTTTCCACACGACGCGTTTTTTTCGACGATGCTTGACAGCCCGACCTCACCGATGTCGATCGATCGGCTTCGTGCCGACTCGAAGGACGGAGACCACGATGACGGCGTTGGTCGCAAAACGGATATGGTTTTTGTTACACCGGGAAGGACCAGGGGTCACTACTTACGCCATGGTAGGCCACATGTTTCGCCATTGGTCCGGTTAAGGTAGCCTTGGATTGAAAAAATATGAAAAACAAACATACCTGGACAATCAAGGGGTGTCCAATGGAGGTCCCTTAGTAGTGTAGGGGCTTCCATTCGTGACCCCTTTGAAGGTGCTGGTATTCTGTTCTTCACACCCTAAGAATCCGGGTTCTCGAACAGATAGGGTTTGGTTCGGGCCCGGGTCCCTCCATACGGTAGGGTCCGACCCCCATGGAGAGCCCTGCCAGGATTCTTAGGGCATGTTGTTTCAGGCGCGGTCGACGTTGGAGGCAAAAGCCCGGAGTCCAAGCCACACAAGTCCTTGACGATCTCGTCGGTGGATTTGCCTCAGCGATTTCCCACGCGAAGGCAACACACGAAAAGATGGTGGAGGTTGGAACACTTGGACGGTGCTGATTCGGGACCTGGCAGAAAAAGTTTCAAAACCCAGACGCTCCAAACAGGCCTTGGGCCCTCAAAACCATAGGGATTTGAGGGTCCGGACCCCTCCATATGAGGGTCCGACCCCTGCATATGAGGGTCCAGGGTCGCGTCTGGGAAAGAGAAAAACAACAGTTAGGGGATTCACCCAGTCTGGGCCAAATAAGACGACTCACCCAGTCTGCAAAACCCGGATTGTGACATGTGACCCTTCAAATTGGACGGTGGTGCGGTTTCTTTTTTGACACTTGCCTGATGACGCCTGATGCCTCAAAAGAAGCTTGCTCTGTAACACATGGTCCTCGAGGTATCCTCCCAAAAAAGGAACTTCAAAAGCCTCCTCTGCAGCTGAGGAGATTCCCTCTATCTCCCCTCCGACCGCCCTTCCTCGACAAGCCCGAAAAGGGGCAAGCCCTGGTCAGGTTTGGGGTCACCGGGATCATTTACTGAGTGACCCCCAAGCCAGAGATTCCAGAGATGTCTGGAAAAGAAAGGTGAAAGAAACGAACTCCAACAGGGTTGGAGTGGGATGTCCCACGTCCGGGTGTCCCCCCCAAATCCCCCCAAAAAGGCTTGGGCAAGACAGACCCTGTGGAATTTCCAGATGCGCCAAAACCTTGGCATTGCTGATCAAAGGCTTGGTCTAGCCCAATCATCGGACTCTGCGGGGCACTGGATGGGGGAGTCCCATCGGTTCAAAGGACGACGTTCGAACCCCGGACGCCTCCGACTCGTCGGACGTAGGACGTGCCGAGGGTAGGGGTGCCAATGCCCCTTGCGGAGTCCGTCACTGACCTTCACCGGGCGCTCCGTGATTGAAGCAACAAGTACAGGACAACCTGCTCCTAGTAGAAATGCCCTTGTTACTATAGTAGCTTCTAGTTACTAGTAGTAGGGCCAGGAGCTACTACAAGTAGTAGCTTCTTCCAAGGCGGCTTGGGCCTTCGTGTTCATCATGAGACAAACCGGACCAAGCGGACACGATCTGTATCCTGCGTTCGGCAAACGCTTCGACGGTTCATCGCCACCCGACCACCTGGGCCACCCGACCACCTGAGCCTCCAGAGTCTTTTGGCTGAGTCTCGATGATCGTCATGATCATCCTGAGTTCGCTTGAGCCATGGACAACAGCGAAAACTGGTGCTGCCGGTCCAATGCGGTGACCGATGACGGGCGCCCAACTACCTCCGATCCTCGCGAGGTGAAACGCAAGCAAGCTCCTCGACCGACGACCCGGATGTGGACGACTTCCATTAGACGCCCCAAATGAATGGGTCCGACCAAAGTTCTCTCGCTCACTCTTTCAAAAGTTGGACGGAACTGATGGAACTCTTCTTTTGGAAGACCACCAACTGCTTTTCCCACCACCAATCCTCAAAGCAAGTCAGGAGTTGTCACAAAGACATGATGCACTCTGCACTAGCTGATTATATATCCCAACTCCATTCTCTTGGCTATGTTTTTTGCTGGATGGCCAGATACTACTAGATAGAGGGACCGTTCGAATCACCGTGAGTGATTCATTGAAGTCAAGGATCTCTGATGCCTCCTTCATGCGGTAGGTCAGATCCGCGTTGTTGTGCAGGCCTGGTCAGCTTGCACCCGCCACCCGCCACCAAAAAAAACGGACAGAAACGAAAGAAATCGAACCTGGTGGTTAATGCCCCTTGACCTCTTTTCGGGGCTATTCATGGGTCCCGATCGTCCAGCCGACCTCTAGCGGCACGACCAAGCGCACGAGCGCTTGGTCAAGCGATGTGTTCTGAGAGAGACGGAGGAGAGAGTTTCTCCATGGAGCGAATCTCGATTTGGTTGTCCTTTCCATTTGATTGGCAGCTCCCAACCCATCCAACCCTCAGACGTCTGAGGTTCAGTAGGAGGTCAAGTAGGTCTGAGATGGGCAAAGGTCAAAGTCCTGAAGCGCCTACGGTGAAACGAACCTGCGATGGTCAATGCTAAATCAGATTGGGTCAAAGATGGTCGGATGGAGTCAGGACACAGGCCAGTTCGACCAGCTGAATCTGCTCAAGTCTGATCAGTCGTGAAAGAACCAGTTCGAACAGCAGAAATCAATGAAATCAATGGGTTCAAGGCAATGAAAGGAGTCAACTTGTAGGAGGCCATGAAAGGAGTCCATCACCAGTGGTGACCTCTCCGTTTCTCTATGTAAAGTCCTTCAAACGTAACAGAGCTCGTGAGCTTTTTCATTGGCGAGATGTGACACTGTGATACCGTGCCCGGTAAAGGATTCTTGTGGAAAAACCACCAAAAGCTGCCTCTGGATTTGCTTGGATTTCTGTCCAGGACCCACAGGAAAGAATAAACCATCTTCCCCAGCAACATCCAAAATCACAGAAGAAAAACATCCAAAACCCGCCCAAACCTGCCCAATTCAAGCTGAGATTCCAAAGATCAATGGAGAGTCCACTGATGGAATGGTGTCAATCGCTTCCTGCGCCGCGGCACCGCGCCGCACCACCCGCGGGTGGAGCGGGCTCAAGCGAGCGAGAGGATGCAATGCTTGGAACTGCGGAAGGGGCGTGTTGAGGTCCCAGCCTTGTACTGCTGAATGTCCAAGCCTTCGGGAATCTTGTAGTTGTAGTCTGACCTTCAGTCTCATTCTCAAAGAGGATAGGAATGAAAGGTTTAAAATATGCCATGCACTTCAAAGTTCACAGCAAGCACAGCAGGGCATGTTCATCAAAGCAAACCTCCATAACCATGGTGCTGAAAGTGCGCAAGAGAAAGAAACTGGATACCCATTTTGTGGATCTGAGGCCATCGCTGGTAGTTGTTGAAAGTGAAGGATGGCTTCCAAATGTCATCGCCTTGGACAACAGAAGGGCTGTCTACCTACCCTCTCTAGATCATAAAGGAAACACCCACATCAATCTCTGTGACGTAGGTTGGCATGTCAAAGTCGGATCTTCCTTGATCTTCCTTGGCCTTTCTTCAGAGCCGAAGAAGAAAAACCCAAAAACCGAGGACGGAGCAGAACCACTTGGCCGCGTAGGTGTTGAAGAGCTCACGGTCCAAGTCATCCGTGATGCGGCCGCCGTACTGCGCCTCCGCCACCATGTATTGCACCGTGACCTCAGACCGTCGTCCGGTCTACCCCGCGCTGCGGACCTACGGTGTCAACGGCGTCTCGACCCGTCTCCCCCTTCGGAAGGGCGTTCGAAAGCGGAAACGGCGGAGACCGGGATCGCCCCAGTGCAGCGGCGGTCGACGGTGAACCGACGACGGGGTGTCCGGCTTCCCTAATTGGTCCGTTC
The DNA here is from genome assembly GCA_963970005.1 of Durusdinium trenchii. Taxonomy (NCBI): domain Eukaryota; class Dinophyceae; order Suessiales; family Symbiodiniaceae; genus Durusdinium; species Durusdinium trenchii. The sequence goes on from CAXAMN010027872.1 coordinate 429,118, forward strand.
GGTTTTGGGGGAATCCAGTGATATCCACTGGTAGGGTGGTTCGGTGCAAAGCGGTGTGAAGAAGCTTTGATCAACATCCAACCACCGATTGAACGAGCAAACATCAGCAAAGTAGAGCATCAAGAACCACACGTTGTTGCTCCAATGCACGCCTTTATACACTGCATATGTATTATCCAGCTATAGAAGCTCGCCAAAGCAACTGTTCATGTCTTTTTCAGGGGACAAGATGGGAGCTTTTCGGCGCGAGCCGACGAAACGCGAATGCCTAGCAAAACGCATGCCGAGCCGAGCCGTGCGTTGAAACCTGGTGGCGTCTTTTTTGGAGGTCATTACGTTGATCGTCACCTTCAACAGGGTGGGAATTCACCTTTAGCATGCTGCTCCCCAAGACTAAGAGCTCTGGCCGATGGCCGCGCGAGGGATGCGAAAGAAGGTCAAAACGGTACAGTCTGTAGTGAAAGCTTGAGCGCTTGGATTTCCTTGGACTTCCTTGGATTTTGTTGTCTTGGCTCTTTTGGATCGTTCAACGGACCCTGTATTTTCCACCGAAAATGAACAGACTACGAGACCTACCCATTTGGGAGGTGCTCCAGGTTTTGACCCACACCCACTTCAGTGTTGGGTCACGAGACCATCGAAGAGTAGAGGACCAACAACTTCGTGTGAAGGCACGGCGTTGCAATGCACAAACACTTGCTAGCTGCTACAGCAAGCTAGACCTGTGAGAAAGAAGCAAAGCACATTTCGATCCAAGACAGTGAATCTGCATAAATCTGCAGTGTCCCCCTTTTTTGCCACCAAAGCTCCCTGCTTTTCTAATTTGGCTTCGCTTTTCCAAAGATCTGTTTTGTAGTAATGGAAGTGGATGGCACATCATGGCACCAACTCCTATAGAGGAAGATGGTCATCAATCGAGGCGATGCCATCCAAAACCACGATGATTCCTAGGGATATCCAGGGAGAAAACCTCCACTGCCCTCCATTGCCCTCCATCCCTCCAGTTCACCTGTCAGACCATGTTCCCAAACCGGCACCACGGTTTTTTTGGGTGCTTAGTGGAGGGAAAATACCCTCAGGGGGGTATCTATAAAGCATCTTATCTGGAATACTTGGAGTGGAACTTTGGATAACCTGGTGTCCATCCACACCCATCCACACCCATCCACACCATAGTCAAGCAGCCCAGGAGATCGGCTGTCCAGCCACAATGGTAGCAGAGACATGCTTCTCCAAGAAGAGTAAGCCTTCAGTCAGCTTCACAGGTTCCACTGACTTTGCCGGTCCCTGCAGTGACTTGAAACAAAAACAAACCTTTTTATGCCAGGGATGTCACATGAACACCGTCAGTTTCGAGGGCCCCAAAAGCGCGTTCTCTGGAGAATCCACGGGTTTTTGACCAGCCAGTGCTGGTTCTGTTGTGCTGGCCAGTCGACTGGTGGGGTTCCCCAGACCGACCAGCAAGAATAGCATCACAGCGAGGAAATCCTCCGTCTTCACCCCGTCGATATTCCGCAGGAAGTGGGTCATTTGGGGATGAGATAGGAGTTGCCAGAAGACCAAAGGAGGTTGGAAGTTCATGTGTTGCCCTCTCAATTATGAAGGTTCTTTATTTGCGCAAGTGGTTGGATTTTGGAAGTTCAACCAGCTGAAAAGGATCGCTCCATTGAAAAAGAGTTTAAGAAAAAGTAGAAAACGATAGCTGCGCGTTCCAGAAATCCCCAGCGGAGTTCCAGAATGCATCAAAGCGGCTTGAAATGAACCTTGAAGTTACAAATTCCCAGCTTCTTCAAATTGATCTTTGGGGAGTCCCCAAGTGACATTTCACAGGCCTGTTTGTGACCTCAAACCAAAATCAAAAGGTCCCCTGATGTTACAAGGTTGGTGATTTCTAACAACATGAAACTTTGCATATCGCCATTGAGATTGACGATCCTGGGCAAAGGCTACAAATAGAAGCCACTAAAACAAGTGCCTCTAGTGCTTTGGGACAGGAGTTCATCTCCACACGAAAAATCTTACCAAACGACTTGCAAAAAGTATAAAAGATTATAAAAGATATATGCCCTGGAAGTCCAAAAAAATACTTTCAATTGTCCCCACTGAATGAAATTCCTCCTCGGGTCACCTAAATAGACCCATTCTTTGAATAGTCGACTCCCAGGATACACAAGATTCAGATTCACAAAGTCCTCCCAGGAAGCCCCTGTACCGGCCGGAAAAAAGAAAATACAAAAACAAAACAAATCACTCACCCTGGCTGACCACTGGCCACAACCCCCTCCGACCAAGAAACATGCATCCAGGTCAGAGTTGTTGTACTCATAGGGGATACACCATCCAATGGGACCTGGGCGCGTCCGGACGAAGGACGACCATGAGTTCGGATTGAAGACATCGACGACACCGTTTTTGCAGACATGGCGACACATGGCGACACCGAGAGGTGTCTGATCCAAGATTGCTTTGAGTACGACACCTGATGAAAGAAAAAACAAACAGATTTATCCTTTACGATCATCTTGTGACTTGTGACATCTTCTGACCCCACCTGGCGGGCAGACCCGGCAGGTCACCGAACGGGTCTGCCAACGGAAGCCCGGCCGAGGCCCTGGCCGAACTTGCGCCTCTCCTGGACGATACTGTGCAAGAAGGCCTCGGCCCACGGAGTCGTGGTCGGCCGCCCGATCCGTCGGTCGGTCCCCATGCGTCAGTGACACAGGCAGATCCGAATGGTACAAACGGGGAAAAGCGGAGATTGGGGAGAACAAGAACATGCTTGTAACTATACATATAAGCAGCTTATAAGCATTTCTGTCTTTAAAACCCAGGCGTTGGACTTTTGCGTGCCAAGAAAAAAGAATGGATGCACATGGATGAACATGAACATGAACATGACCGTTGGACCCCTTGGTTTTGTGGTTCGACCCGATCTCAGGACATCTCAGGTCACCCGAGCCTGCACGAAGACCAGCGTTCTCCACTGTGGCAGATCGATCCTCAGCAGCCAACGAGAACGAGCAGCTCTCGGTGTGTTGAGCAGCTCCTTCCGTCCGACCAAATGGGATCTCTTGTCCCATGGGGAGACCCAGAAAACGCACGGTTTCTATGCCATGCCCTATTATGTCATCCTATGAACATCGTCGTGTCCCAGTTGACGCCCAGTTGATGAAGGCTAGGCTTCTAAGGCCCAGTTGCTATGATAGCATAGCCTTTTAAAGTAAGCAACTGGACCCACCTGTACACGCCAAGAATCTTGTCCAAGAGCTCTTGAGACACCATGGTGCTGTAGGTTCGGTAGAGACCCGCCTTCAAACCTGCTGGTGGCTCCAAGGTCACCTGCGCGTCAAGGTCAAACCAACGGACTGGACTGTTGACTTAAAGAAACAAAAACTGATCCAACAGTTGGTTGACAGTCCATACCAGACTGGTGTTACATCTCATACCATAAGTACCGATCCTCATACCAGATCCTCATAAAAGATTCGTGTTACATCTCTATATGGGAAGGTCCAATGGATCCTGTTACGCTCGCAGGATCACTCGTGTGCCACCGACTTGACTTGCAAAGCACTCTATATAGGGATTTGTTGGGGTCATGAAAGCATCTCTCCCTACCTTGATGGCAATCTGCAACAAGCCAATGGGGAAGCGGAGAGTAATCTCACCTGACAGTCACAGCTTCGGAAAACGGCTTCGTCCACTCTGTCGGCGTGTGAGAAGAAGCCGTTACGTTGAAAAGCCAAACGTGGCCACGCGCGGTTCGCCTCGCGCAAAAAAACACGCGCGAACCGTCTTTCTCCCGGTCGAAAGGCTGGTCAACAAAGTCGAGAAAAAAACATATTATCATTATTAGTTTTAAACGCAAGGCTCATACCCAGTAACAACGCACTGGGGTGCCGAAAGTTGCGTTTCTTGACTTCTATATAAAGATCTATATATACATCTGCCCCAGACGCGTCCTTTTGGGGGGAACAAGCGAAACAGAAACGAAAAGGTTTTCAACGGTATGGCAAATGTGACACTGTTGACTCAGAGCGTGTTCTTTTTCTGACGGTTTCGCTGGTACGCAAACTGAGCCGAGCACAAGTGATCCACAACCTGACAAATGTCCAATCAAACCAAATCAGATTTGAAACATGTTCATGCGTTCATGGCCGCTGATTTTCAGAGTCTGGAGTCTTGACATTGAGAAAAGAAAGGATGTGGTAGTACCGTACATAGCACGTGACGTAGCCCCCTCCTACTTACTTCGTCAATGCCATCAGGACCAGGACCGCATGCCTGAAAGCTTCATCAATCTCTGGGGTCTTCAAAAGCACATCTTCCAGCTCGCACATGTAGCCTGGAGCGCATGGAGCGTGTGTCGCTCGGGGTGTCGAGGGCAGCCGAAGCCGACACGGAACCCGAACACACGCGGCCCTCACGCGCTTCGTTCAATCCAGCAACAAACTCGCTGGTCAGACTCCTGGGTGAGCGAGTGAAGCAACGAAGTTTTTCGGGATTGAAAACCAAGTGTTGACCCATTGCACCCGGAGAGTCACTTGGAGAGTTCAACCTTCTCTCCTGTGGATTCACCGGATTTTTGAGGGTTTGCTACGAGTCATGCCAGTTCAGGGCGCAACGTGTCCATGTGCCGGAAACACGTTGGCCGTGTGTACCCGACTCCAGTCATCCGAGGCTTCTGCGATCCCCGATCTAGATAGACAAGTGAACCTCCCAGACGCTCATGGACCCTCATATGCAGGGGTCGGACCCTCATATGGAGGGGTCCGGACCCTCAAATCCCTACGGTTTTGAGGGCCCAAGGCCTGTTTGGAGCGTGGAGCGTCTGGGCTGTTTTGATGCTTTTTGGCGGGTGATGCCTATTCTTCTAACCCCCGAAAAGCTCTCCGATCCTCTGGTTTTCAAGTGTTAGCCCAGAAACCCAGCCAGGCCGAGTCCTTCCATGCCAAGGTACCAATTCCCAAGTGGGAGTTTTGCAGAATGACCCAACCACCAGTGACAAAGGCTGCATTGTTCTTCTCCTCAGTATCCATGGACCATCTTGCAGGTATTTTTGAGACGTGTCCCTTCAAGCCATTGATGGATTTCTCGATTTCCACGTTGGACGTGGCCCAGCGGTCTCCGGGTGTGTGGCGACGAACGTCCCTGTCACTGTGCGGTCTCTCATGGGTTCGAATCGACCACTGTAAGGGTCCGCCCGCCCGTGGTGGACTCTGGAGGTTCAGGAAATGAAGAGGAAAAGCTCTGTTTTGAGGGTACGAACATCTATAGCCAAGCAGCTAGCTGACTATAGATGGTATACTCTAATGTGACCTTTCCCCCAGTCGCAGCATCACTTCACAGGAAACTTGTCCTGGACAGAACCATCCTTCAAAAGACCCAAGAAAGATCCACTGACTCACCTTCCTGTAACTCGTTCCAAGCGACCCGAGCCACCCTCTCTTGGCCCTCACCCATGGACACCTGCCATGGCAACGTCGAGTTCGGTGAATGAAAATGGCCCTTTTGGTGGTCCGGACGCGTTGGACTCGACGAGACGTGTTTGGATGTCAACGAACCGTCAGGCTCCACCAGTAGCTAGGGTACATCCCATTGTCAGGACCGAACATGTGGATGATGGCGGGGCCTGCTTGCAGAAAAACAACATCTCAAGACTCAAGATTATGTGTTTTTACCTTTTGCCGATCTGGTAATGGGACACACTTTTCCCCTGCTTGATGTAGCCTAGCCACTGTAAGGGTTCATTTCTGTTCAGCAAGGAGATGGCAAGGGTGTCTCAGTGAACAATCCCCCTCTTTCAAAAATCTATGACTTCATGATTTCATCCACCAAATCTGCACCTTCTGGGAAGTAGGCGTGAACAAAGCCAAGCCAAGTAAAGCCTCCACATCACAGAAAAACAAATAAGTTACAGAAGTGAAATTGCCTTGTCCGTGGGGTACTTCTTCTTCTTCTTGGCCAGCTCATCAATGCTAAAGGTCGGATCGCTACCTCTCCAGGCGACGAAAAACACATCGAAACATGGAGAAGAACGGTGTTTTGGGGCCTCCGAAGATCCCAATTTTTCTGGGTCATCTGAATCGGTGGTCTTTCAATTCTGTGCACCCATCTAGGAACTGATGTGCTTCTTCAAGAAAATAGGACCATTGAGACAGTGTGAAAGAGAGAGAGAGAGAGAGCGAGATAATATATATATTATATATATAATATATTAAATATATATATTTAAAACTGATCAAACAAGCCAGCTCCCTGCAGAAAAAGCTCTTCCACGAAACGAACCGCTTGTGACGAAATGGCAATCGAATGCGCTCCCAACCGAAACGCTGCCACGCTTTTTTGGCTTTTGAACAGAAAAGGCAGCTCATGGCCTTCAGTTTGGTTTGTCTCAAGAACACGCTTCTCGTTTTGTGCGTGTCATCCTTCAACACTCCCCCTTCATCGGGTCGCTAGGCTCCGATGATCCAGAGTCTTTCTTCTTCAAAATCTGAGCCTCCCAGGCTCAAACCACCTTTTCACTTTCTTCATCCTTCATAGGGTGTGCATCGCGTGCACGGTGTGTACCGCAGCAGCGGCTCTGAGCGGAGCCTCTTGCATGCCTTGTTGGGATGAATTTCTCCACCCCATGAATTGGACCACATGTTCCAATTCGTTCTTCTTCCGATGCTCCTGGTGCAGTCAGGGCACCATGGAGACTTCTTTGCCGTTCCTGTCCTTGGTGCCACCAAATAGTCGCAGGACTCTCGGCAGTGGAATGCTTTTCCAAACCTTGTTGTCAGGACAGGAGGCATGTACATCGTGGGTGTAATGAAGGGCACCCTTTCTCCGGACTTTGGTGTGGCTTGGAGTCTGTTTCCTCCAGCCGGCGTCCCCCCTTGTGCTCCAGCATTTGTTGAGCTGGATGCCGTTGGGTTTCGTTCTTCTTCTTCTTCCATTTCTTGGATCCTTTTGCGAAAATCCAAGGCCTTTCTGGCTTCTTCCTCTTCTTCCTTTTCTTTCTCCTCTTCTTTTGAGAGCTCCATCCAGTCAGGTGGTGGTGTCCACCCCTTTGGAACTTTATATGGAGTTCCGTCCACCTTGATGATCTTTCCTTCTCTTCCTTTTGATCCCATCTTGTTCGCCGTGAGTGGAGGCGTCATTGGGATTTCTTCTGGTAGACCAACCGGCCTGGATACTTCTGGTGTCCGTGGTGGACTTCTTCCTTCTCCCTCTTTGACCTTCAAGGCCTTCATCTTTCTTGGAGTCCTTGGCGGGGTTGCGGGAAGACTTCTTGGGTGTGTGGATCTTCCCCTTGAAGGGTACCACAGGCCCGGTACTCCTTCCTTCGCAACCCACCAGACGATCATCGTGACGAGGATCACGCTCATGGTGTAGATCATCACGATCATTTCAAAGGAGATGCCTGTGGCTTCTTCCTCCCTTTCATCTTCTCCTTGTGCTTTAGTGGCCGTGAGAGAAGCTGCAATGAGAAGCACTCGCAAAATCGCAGCTGTCTTGGCCTTCTTCACTTGTATTTCTTCTTCGAATTCTCTTTCACATTTTCCTTCTCCTTTCTTTTCCTCACTTTTCTCCCCTTCTTCATTTGGTTTCACATCCTTTTCATCCTTCTTTTCTTCTTCTTTCGCCGTCTTGGCCATGTTCATCTTCTTCTTGAGGTCTTCCAATCGGGGTCCTGTGAGAGGTTTCGTCCCGATGTCTGCCAGCATGTCCTCGCCTGGAACGTGGGCTATTCCCCACAATCCCTCTTGAAGGCATTGGCGAGTGTAGGCTGAGCGGAGACGAAGATGTCTTGTCCTCCATGACCCTCCTTCTGATGTCAATATTGAGAGACCTGACTGGCTGTCGGTCCAGGCCATTCTTGGAAGCCTTCCCACCAATTCGTCGAGGATCACCGAGATTGACTCCCCGGCAACCATGCCCTCAACCACTTCAGTGAGTTCTGCCTCGGCCGTTGACAGCGTCACTGTACTTTGGCGACCTGATTTCCAGAAAATGGGGCATGAGCCCACCACCACAATGCAGCATCCATGGGATTCCTCGGCATTTGGAGCATATGATGCGTCAGTGAAGACGTTGAGCGCCAAATCCTCATCTTCTCTCAAGAGGTACTTGAGGCCGAGGGTCTTCGTTCCCAATAGATATCCTTTGGCTTGGATTCCTGCTTCAGCGACAGCTTGTGGACTTCTCAGGATGTTGGCCCCCATTCTGGACACTGAAAACATCAAATCTGGCCGTGTTCTAGTGACCAGCCACAAGAGTTCGCCCACCACCTTTTGGGCTGAACGGATTTGTGCCTGTGATGGCATTTCTTCTATCGGCTCCATCGAGGCTTGGTCTCGTGTCATCGGGATCTTTCTGGTTTTCAGCTTCTCCTCTCCTGTGCTCAGCAGGTCTTCCACATAGGAGGACTGGGAGATGAACCATGCAAACCTTTCAGCTTGGTGATCCCATTCTTTTGACACTTCCATGCCCAGGAACTTGATCGGTACTTCGGAGACATCTTGTGGACTTGAAGTGGTCCAAGTCTTCTGAACATGTTCACGGATGGCCTTTGTGACTTCTTGGGGTCCCACTATGAACAGATCGTCGACGTAGGTCATCACTAGGCCTTTCATTTCTTCACTTTCATCTTCTTCGAAGACCACTTTCCACAGGTTGGGCTCCGAGTCCAGGGCCTTCAACTTCATCTTCTTTTCTTTTCCTTCTTCTTGGACCTTGACCTCAAACTTCCTCATCGCTTCATCACGATGTTCACCCCATAGGCGTGGAGACCTTCTTAGCCCATATACCGCCTTCTGTGGGAGGTAGTAGGTGTCTTTTTCCATGAAGCCTCGTTCTACAAAGAACGTGGGTGGAAGGACGAGCATCAAGTGTTCATCATCCTTGAACGTCATTTCAGCGTTCAAGAAGGCTGTCTTCACATCAAGGCTTGTGCCTTCCCACTGGTGTCTCGCCGCCAGCAGGATCATGATTCGGAATGCTGAGGCATCAGCACCACCTGAGTAGTTGGTTTCCTCAGGCTGTTTGGACTCAAAGTTTCCACAGATCACCCAACGGACCTTGAGTTTTCCACCATTCTTGCCAGGTTTTCTGGCGAACACCAACTTTGACGGAATGAGTTCAACCTTCACTCCTCTTCTTCTGGCCTCTTCCATGAAGTCTGTGACCTTTTGAGCTGGGAGTGGTAGAAGTGCTTGCTTCTCCGTGAGCAGCGAATGCACTTCATCCTCAGCCGATGGAATCCATTTCTTCCATTCTTTCGCCACTTCTTTCGGCGAAACAATCTTCGTTTGGAGGATTTCTTCTTCTTCCTCCACCCCTTCTTCAAGGATCTTCTTGAGCTTCCCCAGAACGAGGATTGAGCAAACTGCGAGGTCAGGGTCATCGTCGTGGATCTTGAGCATTTCTTCCTCCACAACCCTTTTTACCCTCATCTTTTCTTTCTTTTCTTTCTCTTCTTCACTTTCCACCTCCTTTTGTAATTTCTTTATGGTGGTCTTCCCCCTGAGCCTTCTTCTGAGGGTGAGGCCGTCCAAGAGTTCACGTTCTAGGGCGATCCATTGTCCCTCTGTGGGCCTTCCTTCCACCTTTTTCATCACACATCGGGTGAGTCTTGGTCGTTCACCTTCCTTCACGATCCAGTGACCGTGGTTCTCGGTGGATGGACCGAGATAGCACACTTCTTCCATAGTGGGTCCCAGATCATCCCTCTGCCAGCGTCGTTTCCTTACCAGGATCTTTTCCATAAACATCGGAAAGGTTGGAACCTCGTAGATCCTATGGCAGCGGAGGATCTCGTTGATGTACCTTGTCGCCCATGGCCACCACCGAGCATCTTTCTCAGCTTGGTGTAATGCCTTGCGAACCATCGTTTTCACTCGTTTCACCGTGGATTCTGCACGGCCGTTCGCCTGGGGTTCGTCTCCTGCCGTTTTGGTCAGCATGATTCCCCGTCTCCTGCAGTAGGCTGCAAACTGACCTGAAAATTCACGGCCTTGATCTGTGTGTATCCGATTGACGGTGTATCCGTCCATCTTCAACCTCAACACCATTTCCATAGTGGCCTTGGTGACTTCCATGGCCTTTTTCGTGAGCATAGGAAGTGCCAGGTGGAATGTCTTGATTTCGAAGTCCTTTGGAGGATGGGAATCCTTCGTTGGCAGAGCTTCATCTCCCCCTGGGCTCAGCTCCTCCTGTAGGTGACCCACCTCCCTTCCTTCTCTTTCCTCTGCATCCGAGATTGTTTCTCGGTGTCCTTCTGGGATCTCTTGATCTTCTTGGATCTCACCTTGTTCTTCATCTTTTCCTTTACCTTCTTCCTTTTCCCTTTCCGCCTCAATCATCGGCAGTTCTTCTTCACCTTCTGCTTCTGGTTCCTCCTCCGTGGTTCTGTTGGAGCCTTTTGGAATGGCCCAAGTGAAGGCGCCAGCCAAAAAGTATCTGGACAACTGTCCTCCTTGGTCTGTTGCAGGTGTCAAAGGTCCTGCAGTGTCCAACGAAAGGACTCCAGCTAGTGAGTGTGGAACTCGACGGTGAGGATTGCACTGCTGCATGTTTTCTTGACATGTTTTGCAGTCTCTTCTTGATGGCGTGTGCCCAAATGCCAAGTGTTCCTCCCAGGATAGAGCCTTCATTTTCGGCTGTTGATGAAATGCCTGGGCAAGTAGGGCCGTTGCGACCATGTTCATCAGTCCTGGAGGCCATCGGGCCAACTGCCATGAGTGGGTGACCTGTCGATCGTCCATGGACTTGAGGACATGATCTTCGGGTGTCAATTGGAGGTTTCCTCCAAAGGTCGTTGGCTTTGTGGCTGCTCCTCCCAGAGGTCGTTGTGAGAATGTCGTTTCTTCCCACTCAAATTCTTCTTTCAGCGAAGTCCACTGGGGCGTGTCCCAAAACGACACCACTTCTGGTTTGTACTCCCTTGGTGATGCCGGCTGCTCAAGAGAGAAGATGAAAGGATCTGGTTCCCTTCTCGCTTTTCGAAGATGTGAGGCGACCATTCCCAAAAACACCATTCGCCAGAGCAGCACGTCATCTTCCCAGAGCTTCTGTTTCTCTTCTTGCGTGGCTTCTTTTATCCCAAACTCTTCCCCTCCCCATCTTCGGATCAGGTCCAGGGACTGGAACATGTCGAAGAACTGACCTTGTCCTGCAGTTGGGTCCTCCGACCAGACCTCGAACCTGTCCAGACAGAACGGCTTTGAGGAGTGCTGGATATACTCCATTGGACTTCAACATATTGTGTTCTGGACCTCGTTGTAGGTCAACTTCAAGCAACTCAACCTCCTTTCCTCCGATCTGCTGCCACGCACGACTGAGAGTGAAGCCTTCTTCGGGACCTGCATATAGATGGACAATGAAGCCATCTCTTTTCATTCTTTTTCTTTTTCTTCTGTTGGCTGGCAGTCGACATCCTTCTGAAGGCATCACGACAAGCTCCTTCTTGATTTCTTCTGGGAGAGATGCCAAGACTGGATGCTTCTCCACCAGCTCCTTCATCCACTTCATTTCTCCTTCAAATTCTTCCACCTCCTTGAACTTCATTCCCTTTTTGACTTGTTCTAGCTCATCAATGAGCTGGATGGCAACCTTTTTCGGAACTTGTGGACATCCTTCACAATCATCAACTGGGAGCTTTCCGTGGACAGGATGGATCACTTCCAAGCTTCCTCGAGACCAGGTGACCTTGCAGTCCAACTGCTTCGTTAGTTGTCCCATCGGGATTATCGGCTCGATGTCTTGGTCTTCAGTGATCATCACTCCCCCTGGAGTTATGGGGAGCCAGGTGGTTTGACCATCGGCAAGAGCAACTTGGACTTTCTCGTAGAGCTCCTTGTTTTCGCCCCTTTTGATGGGTCGGAGCGGATGTGTGGCTCCACTGTCCAGCAACCCGGCCTTCTCTCCCCTTTTCAATCTCATCAGGCGGAATGCCTTTTGGCGAAGTGCGTTGAGCTGCTTTTGCAATCTCTCCATGACTTCTTCTCTTTCTTCTCCTTCCTGAGCAGTGGGAGACGAAGTGGAGGACGAGGGAGACGAGTTCAACGACTTCAACATTTTATTTGCTTCTTCCAGCAAGTCCTTTACGCTTGGCTGCACCGATCCACTTGCTTCTTCTTGTTCTTTTACTTCTTCCTTTCCATCTTTTCCTTTTTCTGCTTTTGCAATCCTTGGCTTCAGACCTTCTTTTCCTTCTTTAGGCCTTGTGCATGCTGGAGACATGTGGTCAGTGCCACCACAATTCCAGCATCTTCTCTTTTCATCCTTTTGATCATGGGAAAACGTGCATCCATTGCCTCGCTTGCAACCATTGTCGGAGAGGTAGAAGCGGCACTTGCTTTTCTCTTTGTTCCCGATCTCTTTGTTGTCTTTTGTACCTTGGTCTCTTGACTGCTCTTCAAACTTCTTCAGCTTTGGAGGTTCGGTTGTCACCTCCTTCTTCTTTGCTTGATGGCCCATGGTCTCCAATTCAGCCAACAAGTGGTGCGAGTACTTTGTGACCGATTCTTGGGTTGGAATCGTGTCCACCATCAGTTGATTCCTAGTCAATTGCAAGCGGAAGTTCAGGTCCGCATAGGTGGCGCTCAACTTCTTCATCAGTTTTCCTAGTCCCCTGACCAGGATTGTAGCATCTGGAATTGAGACTCCCAGATCTTCTGCTCTTCTTTTCCAGCGAAGCCACCTTCTGAGGGTTGTGACTCCACTTGCAATACTTTGTGCTTCCTGGGGCCCTTCGAGAGCGGCCAAGATAGCGGACTTTTCCGCTAGCCCACCAGGCTGATACTGTCTCATGCCCTTGGTGAGAATTCCGAGAGTGCTCAGCGACCTTGAAGACACCACTTCTTCTCGAAGACCTTCAGGTATCGCAGCGAGCAATAGGGATGCTGCTCGTCTTTCCAGTCGAGCCCATTTCTTCTGAGTCAGCATAGGTGGAGGAGTTGGATGGTGCTGGAGTCTTTCCAATGGGGTCTTTCCCATGTGTGACATGTACCAGGACTTCGCTGCCTCCACTGTAGCTTGCCACCATTCTTCGGAGCTGCTGCTTAGATCACCCATGAGAGGTTGAATGACCAGCAACCAATCCGAGAAGTCAATCGGACCAGTCTCCGGGGACCATTCGGCCAACTTTGGAAGATCAGCGCTTCGTTGGACGACTTCGGGCGGTCCTCCGGCTTCTTCATTTCCATCTTCCTTCAGGTGACTTTTCACCAGCTTCTTTTGGATGTCCTGCATACCCTGCATGAGGCGCAGGATAACATCGATCGTTTGTGGTGGGATGGCTTCACCAGAGGGTTCTTCTTTCTTTCTCCCTCCAGTTCCCTTCCCTGTTCTTCCTTTTGGAATGTCTTCCATCTCTTCTTCCTCTTTGGCTTCAGTCCTTGCAGCTTCTCCTCGAAGATCTTCTTCCAGTCCTGAGCTGCCGTTTGGCGTGGCGAAAACCACTTCTTCATCTTTGTTCTCCAACTGGTAGGAGAGACGATGCACTTGATTCTTCAATGCCCGATTTTCTTCAACGATCACCTGAAGTTGTCGAGCGTTGAGGGTTTCTCTTTCTTCTTTCCTTCTTTCCGCTGCTAGGATGCCTAGGGTTTGATCCCTGAGCCTTTGGTTCTCCTTCATGAGGAGTTGCATTTGCTTCACCATCTCATCTTTTTCTTCCCTTTCTTTCAGTCTCTCTTCAAAGCCCTGCAGTCCTTCTCCCCCTGGCTCAAACCCAAACCTTCGGGCCTCTTCCTTTGCTTCTTCGAGGAACGGAGGCCGCAACACGGATTGAGGTGTTTGGAACTTGGGGTAGAGCAGTGGGGCTTGTTCGTACATGGCGTGTAGGCCAGCAATCTGTTCTCGTGAGAAGAGGGGCAACTGTTCCTCTGGTGGTGTGGCCATTGATACAACTAAGTGTTCATGGCTTCCCATGAAGTCTTCTTCAACCCCCTTTTTTCCTTTCCCACCTTTTCCTTCATTTGGCGACGGACCAGGCCTCACCATGCGATCTTCTGGCGTCCTTAGGCCTTCTGCTTCTTCTTTTCCTTCAGCTTCCTTTGGCTCTTCTTGAACTCCTTGCCGTGGTCGCACGGGAGTCTTGGCCATTGGAACCTGCTGCGGAGTCCTCACAGTCGGCTGTGGGGTCTTGGCGGTCGAGGTGGAAGCCGATGCACGAGTTCGACTGTCTTCATTCGCTCCTGGGGCTGACGTTGATGGTGTCCCCTGGACTTGGAGTTCACTTCTATGGGAACCGCCTAGGCCAGCTATCCTTTCACCACCTTTTCCCCCCTCCTTTTGGTCTTCTAGAGAGAGTTCATCACCTTCCAGGCGCTGCTGCTCAAGTCGCTTGTGGGCAGCTTCCATCTCTTTTTGTCCTTGTTCCAGTTCAGCTTTGGTGGCTTTCCTTCGCCTCTGCTGAAAGGCCATCGGACCTTCGATCTTGCCAAGATCAACGTGACCTTGGGCTCGTAACCTGATCAAACAAGCCAGCTCCCTGCAGAAAAAGCTCTTCCACGAAACGAACCGCTTGTGACGAAATGGCAATCGAATGCGCTCCCAACCGAAACGCTGCCACGCTTTTTTGGCTTTTGAACAGAAAAGGCAGCTCATGGCCTTCAGTTTGGTTTGTCTCAAGAACACGCTTCTCGTTTTGTGCGTGTCATCCTTCAACAAAAACAAAAACACGAAAACATCCAAAAACGAGAGAGAAACGGAAAGAAAGAGTTCATCAAGTGGTGGCCTGCAGTGAGCAAGTACAAGACTGGCTTCCGGCATTGGGATTCCTCGTAGATGTCCTCGAAAGGGCACCCAACAACCCATGAGTCTGGCCACTCACAAACTGGCTGGTGCTTTCAACTCACTTGAAAAAGTCAACGGAGGTTCAGTCATCCCAAGAAAAGGTTGAAAACAAATACAGTAATGTAACGACCTCTGGTGGCTCTCTCCGAGCGTTCTTTTTGCTTTCTGCAAGATCAAGAGCTTCTGAGGGCAGTGGAGATGTCCCCTACCATGAAGCCAACCTCTGAAAACGTGTTTTTGGATGCAAGAGTGGTCCCAGTGCCGGTGTATGGCTGCTACGCAACACTGGAATTGATCAATGAGGTCCTTTCCCTTGGGGAAGAATAGAGGGTCGGTGTTGTATCAAATACCTTGCGACCGGTTGTATCAAATATCGATCCCTTCGATGAATCAACCGGTCGCCAGGTCGGTCCGGTCCGGTCAGACCATATCAGACCATCACGGACCGCAGCGGCCGGTGTCCTGAATGGCATCAGTGACTGGTGCAGTGAACCGGCTGTCCAGCATGGCCTCGCGGGGTGGGCCAAAGGGCCAACTACACCGCATGACGAATCAAGCAAGAGCCTGGAGCCTCAATGTCTTGAAATGGAACTCTGAACCGGCCTAAGACCCACCAAACATGTCAAAGTACGTGGCTTCAGCTTCTGAAACCTCAAACCATCCGCCCTTGGAGAGCTGGGAGAGCTTGGTGCTTCTTCTCCGAGAGGAACCACACCTCTTCTTTCACACCACCCCTCCGCGGCCCATGTGGCCACCTCCACGAATTGGCTGCAGGAAATGGTGGTGCGGTCTTCGCGCATTGAACGGACGATGGTGAGCCGCAAGAAGGGACCCAAGGTCCTACCATCGTCCGGAAGAACACTGCACGGAACCGGCAAGCGGATCGAAAACAGGCGAAGGGTGAACGAATGCGATGCCCAAAAATGGGGAGAATCATTTCAGTATCTGAGTATACTGAGTATATGCAGGCTGTTTTAGGTGTTCAAGTGAAACCGGCAGTCTCATGTGCATCTCTCGATGCTCTAACTCACAACGGCCCCCTATAGTATCCTATAGTACTTGAGTCCAAACTGCAGTCCCAGTCCTATCCATGTTGATGCGCTCGTCGTAGTCAGGGATGGGAACGCTCTCAGGTTCATTCTCATCGTACCACTTGCGCCAGGCAGGTTCGTTGCCTGCCGTGAAGACGGAAGATTTCATGAGGTTTCTTCATTACAGCCAGAGATTCCTGGTTTAAACTGTTTACTGGGCAGTGTCTCAACCGTCGACGCGCTCGCTCAACTGCTGCAGGAGAAACGTTGCATGAAGTCGATGATCTCCCGGAAGAACACGATCCTCAGCGAGCGACGTAGGAGATGCCGACCCCAGGACGTATGCCGTATGCCAGCATCCGATTTCGGCATGCCTTTCGTCGCTCGCGCCTGAAAGCCTTGATCTTTGGCCACTTATATAGATTAATCGGTCGTCCAAGACAACTCTGATGGACCAAAAACTTGGAACCATCGACCCTCTAGTCATACCCACCGCCCGCCGTTGGACTCGTGCGTGTTTGTATCTGTTTGTTGCCGAAATGTCCATGTCTGCTTTCCACTGTGGGATGACCCCACAACCGCCTGTCCCCAAGAAATCAGGAACAAGCACAAACCAAAGGGCAAAAAATTGCAAAGCATCGTGGCACCTCAAGAACTCAATACCAGCTTCCCGAGTCGAACGTCGGTGAGGCCTCCGGTGCCAACCACCATGGGCTGCCATGGGGATGGGTCATGCTGCTTCGTTCGTGACCTTCATACCTTCTGCCGGAACCGGTGCTACCTGGTGGACTGGTCGTACCGGACCGGGCTCGGCACCGGTGCGACCCCCATCTCCGGCCATGGCTCTGATCCACTCCGAAGGCTTGGCGCGAGAGCGCCAGAATGTTCAGCCAAACCTGAGCCGTGATGGTGATGGTTTTTGCGCGCGAGAGGAGGTGATGGGCAGCGGGGGCAGCGGCAGATAGCGGCAGCTCGGGTCTTCAAGAAGAAGGTGTTCGGATGGTACCTATACCTGGAGGTGTATGTAGAAGAGGGAGACCCCTCCAAGTACTGCGTACCAAAAGCAAGAAGGAAATCGAAAGAATTGCATACAAAACCTCTGAATCACTGAAGATCACTGAAGTCCAATCTTGGAGGTCTACCAGGAGTTCTTGATCACCTACCTCAGCTGCTGACCTTGGACCGACCCCGCCTTGTCTGGGAGCCACTTCGAGAAGGCGTTCGCTCGCTCGGCTTTGATGTCCAGGCTCGAACCCGCCTGGACGAGGCCACAGTGCACCGATGAGCCGGTTCAGCGCCGAAGCCGGCCGGTTCGGCCGGTTCGCTCTTTTCGACCGTACTTGTAACAAGGTGGAAGGGGTGCTTCAGGGTTTCAACAGAAGCAGAAGAGCTTCAAACATGCTTCAACCAGCAGTTTAACCTGGATTACTCTTGTCTTGTCCATCCAATAACCATCCAAGCCTCCCAAACTGGGGTGGTGCTTCAAGTTCTCACTTTCGTTCTAATGTCTCCACAGAGAAGGAAAGGAAAAGTTTAAGAAAGACACCCAAAGGACGGGTTAAAGCCTTAGTGGAAAGGACGCATTTCACCTCCCAACTTCCAAGACCTAATTTTCACAGGTGTTTCACGGCCTTTCACGCTGTTTTCACGTGTTTTTTTCACGTCCTTTTCACGGGTTTTCACGGCCCTTTCAAGCTTCCAGCTCCCATTTTGCAAAAGCACCGCTAGCGTTGACCCACTGGGAAAGAAAAGCAACACTTGTCCGGCTCCTCTTGTCTAGACGAACGGAGCGTCTGACCTCACGAACCGGTCAGCGAGGTCTTCCGAGGACTTCCGACCTTCAACAAGATGGAGACATCTCCGGAGGTGATCCTTGGGGCAAACGGCCGGGCCAACTGAGAAAGTCAGTCGGCAGAAGGAACTGAAATGACCACTGAAAGACAGAGACCCTATAAGAATGATATTCCAGCCAGCCTCATTCCTTTTACGGACACACTTTCGTCACACCTGTCAGGGGCTGAAAAAAGACCCAGCGAGTCCGGTCGCTTTCGTCGGATCCAGCGACGCCGGCATCGCGCGACCGAGTCGACGGAGGGTCGAGGGAGGCGAACGTGGAACCCGGTGGGTCCCGAGCCACGGGTTCCAAAGACCCGCTCAGGCTCCTACATCAACCTACAACAACATCCTGCATCATCCTATACATCAAAATAAGCCAGGTTGGAACCGGTAGGATTGCACCTAGTTCTGGAGGATTGCTGGATGTCCATCCATCCAGTTCACGCAGCCTTACTGCTCACGGAGACTCTGACTGGCCACGGTCATGATCTTCAGAGTGACCAAGAGCTTGAAGAGCATCTTATCTCGCTCATACAGACCACGATTCATGTACCTGTACACCTGCAACAAGCGTGTAAGCTCGGTTGAGAAGCGCCCGGAGGGAGGCGGCGGCGGCAGAGAGGTCTCTTCTCTAAAGCCAGAGTCCAACACAAATTGCAACAAGTTGGCTAAACAACTGAAAAAAACTCCATCAAGCAGGCGCATGCAGGGACCAGGCAGTCCTAAATATGTTTCTTTGCGAGAAGCACACTAAAGATTACCAATTACCGACCATACCTAATATTATCTCTCTTCTCCCACCATTTCATGCGTTCTCCACGGCGCCACGGATCCACGGATCGCGCTGCAAAGGCCATAACCACGGATCGCGTTGGGTGCGTTGGGGCGCCTGGTAGGTCAAGAAATGGATGATCTTGTCCACACGCTTCGAGGTCGGCTGGGCCTTCTCAGAATTGCGCACCTCGGATGAGGCTGAGGCGGAGATCGGCTGAAAGCCAAGGTGGGACGCCCTCTTTCAGGATGAGATTGAGACCACACACGTGGCTGCGCGCAGCGACGTGCTACAGCCACAACCCAGGTGACAAAGCTTGACATGTTGTCAGGCACCTGAAGTTCAGGTCGCAAAGAAAGAGTTCTGCTCAAAGTGACCAAGAACCAAAACAAGACTGGAGTGACGTATTGTACAAACCTCCCCTTGCCAGAAGTTCCAACCATTTCCGCCCCCTTTTCACGTCCATCCTGGACACTCGCGGTTGTTTCCATGGCGTCGCTCGCCTTCATCGTTTCGACGACCGGTTTCTCGGTCCAGAGAGGCACGGAGATCTCGAACTGCTCCAGGAACTGAAGCAGAGAGCAATTGTACATCCATCCTGACGTGAAGACATGAGGATGCTTTTTTCACGGTTGGAGGCCATTCACTACTATAGTAACTAATAAAGGAGTGGGATCGTGAGTGAACCGTCTTCACGTGAAGACATGACATGAAGCAGAAGCTCGTCAGCCGAGAGCTACAGCTGGAGGGGAGTCTGAGACTGAGATATACCATGATCATCCATGAGACTGAAGGGATCACCAATGAACTATACCAGACATTACTTATGGATTTCAAGTGCGACAGCTCTTGGATGATTGTTGAATTATAGTATGAAGGGAAATCAGATTTCCAGCTGGTCCCCACACGTGCACACTTGGGCGCAGCCACTTTCTCCCAGCGGAGTACGAAAACGACAACATGAACGCTCCACATCAATTCCACGTGCAGGTGAAGTACACTTCATTTCCGTTGTGCGCTGGGTGGCTTCAAGAAGTGCAAGATACATTCTATATACTTGATATCATCAGAAATCCTAACCTGTTGAATTCCAGCCACCATTTCTTGATGCAGGATGTTGGACTAGCTTTGCTCAGTCAAGGCTGCAAAAGGCGAACAAGCAAGTCGAATGCGCTGAAGTCTGGTATCCTTCTCTTTAACCAAGGCAAACATGTCAATGAGTCGCCATTCTTCCCCGCCATGTTCCTGGTCAGCCTGAAATGGTGCTGATCTGAACTCGTACCCCCCTGCATGCAGACGGCGTCCGCTGAGGCAGGAATAGATGCTCTGCGCGTGCACCCCAAGGACCAAGGCAGCTTCCCGCACGGATGCATGCTGCCTCCATTCATCTTGGCTGCACCGGTTGCGGCTCATGACCGGTCTGGCAAAGGACCTGCGGCTACTACCTGATGCAGCGAAGCGGTGCGCCAGGTTTTCTGCTGGAGTCACGTATTCCAGGTTGTCCACTGCATTGTTCCCTTTGTCCAAGTCTTTGTGATTAACGTGATTACGCCGCTGGGTCACAGGTGGTCCAAGAAACGCATAGGCAACAAGGCGATGCACAAGCTCACTACGCTTGTGCGAGGTCAAAGTGATGCCCGCCCTGTAGTACCCTGACTTCTCCAAGCATCCTAAAGATATCCGGCCATTCTTGGACTTGACCCTTCCCATTGAGCTCACCAGCCTTCCAGGGATCTCAGTCCCTGAAACAGGATCATACAATTGACGCCACTCCTCGCCATCCAGCATTCGTGTCTCAGCGCTCTCTGCAAATTGAAACTGGTAGCCCTTCACGATTTTGCTTTGGCGGCAGCCATCCTGCGAGATCCTATGTTTGCTTATGCCGAGCTCTGCTGCCGCTTGCGCCATTGAAGGGGAAGTGGTCCAGCTTTGGGACCCCACGGATCTCCACATCACAGGCACGCAATTCTGCGCCTTGCAGCAACGCCTCGAACGGCTGGCGAAGGAGGCAAGGATATTCTGGCTCTGTGTCACATATTGCAAGTTGTCCAAGTGGTTGTTGGCCTTGTTGCCATCCCGGTGATGCACCTGCCATGTCGCCTCGTCAGGCGGTGGACCGAGAAATGCCAGGGCCACCACGCGATGAACGTAAAAACTAATGCCAGACATCTTCACCCTGTAGTAGCCTGTTGGCTGTAAACATCCATGCGAGGTCCTTCCCCTCGGGTTGTTGACCCGGCCATGGGAACTGACCTGCCAGCCTGTTTCAGCTCCACCAGTTAGGACAGGCCCAGTGGACATGGACCTCCAAGCATCAGAAACAGCAAGATTTCTGGTGGTGCCAACAAACTCTTGCCATGTCCGCCT
Organism: Durusdinium trenchii; assembly: GCA_963970005.1. Classification (NCBI taxonomy): domain Eukaryota; class Dinophyceae; order Suessiales; family Symbiodiniaceae; genus Durusdinium; species Durusdinium trenchii. The sequence continues at coordinate 449,911 of CAXAMN010027872.1, forward strand.
GGAGGCAGCTCGAATAACAAGCGCCATAGCCTGACTTCAAAATACCATCTATATATATATACGAAATTATCCGGTGACCACAACCTTTTGTTACCTCTGCTCAAATGGCAAACAACACAAGGCTCACGCATCATCTCTCCTTGGGGATCACCTGTGGCATTCGTGGACCTTGCAAACTACGCCCCCTAACAAAATGCCTATAGTCTTGCAGAAGTGGCCCCATGCCATACCTCTATACTAACTTCGGACTTGCTTGGATTCCTAATACGCGTATTTGATCTCAAAGACATGAGCTGAGTCTTGCAGAGTTCCCAAGCTCGATCATTCGCAAAGAAAGGTTTTGCAATTGGGGGGCCTGTGCAGCCTGTGGAACTCTGACACACTGGTGGTGGGGGCTTCTTGGATGGGGCTCACGAATGTGAAAGCTGGCCTCAGGACTATGAAAGATGGCCCAAGACAATCTTCCTCAAAAGGAAAGTGGTTCTTTTTGAAGTGAACTGAGTCGGAGTGTTGTTCATAGTGTTGTTCATATGCTTGGTCAGGCTTCCCCGGCGTTCGTCCAAGGAGCCTGAAACCTGATTAGTGATGGGGTTCACCACATTGGTCATGTCCTCAGCAGAACCGGGAAGAACTGGACGTTGCTCCTGTTCCGGAAGCTGGGTCTAAAGGTGTCGGCTTCCAAGACTATTTCAAAAATCCTAGACCTGGTGCAGTGCAAAATTCTTCGTAAAGCCAATGGTTCTGGGCCAGGAAAGGAAAAAAACGAGCATGGCCCCCTTCTGTACCTGCAAAGAACACCGAATTTGGATGGATTTGGGCACCCCCAAAGTGCTCCAATCTTGGGCGTCTTTCACTACGAAACGATCCAAATCTCTTGGATCATCGCTTCATGTGCACATCGCCAGCTTCTGGCGTGTCGCTTCAGAACTGCGTCACAAGTGACAGGCTTCGGCCAGCTAGCAGCTAGCAGCGCGGCGCATCGCGGCGGTCGCGACCGGACCTTCACACACCGGACCTTCTCACAGGTTCTGAGGTCCGGTCTGTCATGTTGAAATACATGATGCTTCCTGCGAACGAACGCTGACCGGGCCCAGGGCCCAGGGCTCAACACATGTGGCGGTCTGACGAGAACACATGGCACTGGCAAGATAAAGCTCTCAAATGAAGACAAACAGCTTGTTGCAGAGTGAATTTGCTTGGACTGAAACCGGATGGCCCCAAAAAGGAACGTAACCGAGTGGTTACGCAGGTCTGACTGCAGCCAAACACTGAGATTTGAAACTGAAGGAGCAATTAAAACAATGCGCGTACTTACACGTGTTCCAAAGCGAGCACTCTCCGTCACTGAGCAAAAGGACAAAAAGGTGTGAAACAAAGACCCTGACTTTGCACTGCTTCTCACACCTCACACAAAAAGGACTTCATCTTCTTTCTACACAAGCCGTAGTGAACATGTAGGAACACCCCCAGCAACTGGGACCCTCTTTAATATTCCCAATTGTTTTTGCAACGAAAGGATGGTGAGTGTAGAAAGGGCCAAGTAGGGCATGCTCTGCGGGGAAAAAATGAAAAAAGGCCTCGTGTGGCAACCGGTCTGAACTGCTCTCGCTTCTCGTTGATCTCAATCTTCCTTCAAGGGTCGGCTGAGAAAGCGCCGCGGGCATCTCCTACACTACTAAAGAAGAAAAGGCCAGAAAAAGCCAAGTCTGGCTTGACATGTGTCATATTCTTCCATGTCTGTCTCTCCGAAGTCTAGAGAAAAATCCAAGAGGAAGAAGTCCTCCAGCACCAGCACTCCAACAAAGTACTTCTTGGTTGCCAAAAGCAGAATGGCGGTTCTTACTAAACCAATGCATGAGAGTTGTTGATTGAAGCTGAAAACAGAGAGTTGCGTTGCTTCCGCTCGGCGAAGCCCGTCCGTCCTTTCATCGGCTTCTTTCAATTTGCCCTCAACCTCCTTGGCCTTTGCTTTGGTGTTGGCCAGCACCTGCAGAGCTTTCGGTGCTTTCTTCACCACAGGACGAAGAAGCCACGAAACCCAGCGCCACGACGACCACGACCGGTCCAGCGAGTGCCTCAATCAGTTCGGTGTCTTCCAGCAGATTGCCCTGGGAGTTGGACAAACGTTCCAACAACCTCGGTCGGTCCAGTCCGCGAGGTAAGCGACCCACAAACCAAGTTCATGCCGAGGTCCGTTTCGTGGAAGTGAGTTAAAGGAAAAGGGGTGAATCTTTGGAAGGATCCTTTTTTGTCCAGACTTCTCAAATGCACCAGTACTCTCTCCAACTCACTCACATCCTGGTCACGATAGCTCACGGTCCCGTTCCTGGATGGAGAATGGTCCAAAGCAGGGGCCAAGGGGTTCATCCACTTCCAGGGGCCTGTGTTCGCCAGAGTTTACTGGCCCTGGGGCTCCAACGATATCCTCAAGTTCGGTGGTTAGACCCCCCATGGCACCCACCCCTGGCCCATCTTCGAAACGGAGGTAGGCCAGGAGCCCTAGGGAGGGGTCAATCTAAGCTTCAAGCTGTTTGTCCAAGAGCTGCAAGGACTTGGTATTGTTGGTGACCTCAGCCGCTGAAGTTCCGCTGAAGTTCCTGGTGAGCTTCACCGAAAACTCCACGCCAGTAGTTCCTTGAGCCCTGTGCTCTCAAAACAGAACATCTGAAGTTCATTTGTCCAGTCGTTCACCAAAAGAAATGCGACAAAGATCGAGGAAAAACGCCAAGACACATCTTCTTCCAGTGCTGCCAGGGTGTCCTCCAAACTCTTCATTTCCTCAATGCGGGCTGTGGAGAACTCCCACAACCCTCGCCATGGCTGAGAGAATCGTCTGATTCATCAGATCCAAAAGCCGGTCAGCACCAACAACTCTTCATGTCGGCACTTCACGTCAAAGCCCTAGATGTCAAAAGATCTCATCTTACTGGAGTTGATCATTACCAAAAAAATCAACTCTACTCAGCTCAGTTTTTCGGTGTTCATGATTACTCCAGTGGGTCCTGGAGCTGTTGTAGTCCACCTGAACAGGTCAGTTCCTCCTTTTGTCCGGATCTTCTGACCGAGACGAAACGTGGAGAACGAACTGAGCCGCCCGGCCATTCCGATGAGCTTTCCCAAAAGCTGCTGCTCCAGTCCCTTCAAGGTCACCGTGAAGTCAATGACCTCGGCACGATGGGCGTTGTGTTTGGGCGTCAAGGCGGCGAGGGTATCTGCATATAAATGTGTTATATCATCATAATAATATACCATAGTAGTAATAGTAATAGAATGTAAAGATATATATATATAAGGTAATACGACACGCACGTTTTTCGTCACAGGCCGTTCCAGCTTGGTTGGCGCTTTGGGGGGGGCTCTCCTGAAGCATTTCCGGCTTCAGCTCAGAAGCAGGGTCTCACGGGTTTCAGCTTCAGAAGCTGGGCCAAATGGATCCAAATGGTGTTGAAAGGAGGACTTCTCTCGTCATGGTCGAGCTTTGGGTCTGGTGCCTGAGGGGGAAACGCCGAATTCTTGTGAGAGAAGGCGTACGTGTCCGTCTACTTTGGAGTCACTCTAGATCTGTAAGTGTTTTGAAAAGTATCCAGTATCATCCAGTATGGATGTTTAAATGATGTAAAAGCATCCGTGGTGGCAGGGCGGTGCATGGCCAGATTCATCGTCATGTGCTTCCGTTTACAGTCCTTTTCACCCAAATTCAATGCTTTCACAGTTCCGCGCAAATCACCTGCGAACTCACCTCGTTACACCGAGGCGGCCAGACCGGAGGGCTTCGACCGACCAGGGCGGCCCATCGAGCCTTGATTGTTTGGCTATTGGGACACCAAAGGTCCAGTGATCTGACCTGTTCTCCGTGCCATCTTTCATTCCTCCTGACCTGTCCACGTCCTCGACTGCTTAGCTTTTCAGTCGCCTGGTGTACTTGACACTGTTACACTGGTCGGGTTTCTTCGCAGCACCTCGGACCGTCTGTCAGACCAGTGTCCGTGCCACCGTGGACTGGTCCGACCGACTCTCCAGACCGACTCACCGACCGGTCCGTTCACCGGTCCGGTCCGACAGGCGCCCAAGGGACGGTGGCTTTGGCCGAGAGCTCTGGACTGAAGTGGGGGTTGGGCAGTCGCGAGGTGAAGTAGAGACTGAAGGACTCCTGGAGAACCGGCCGCGACGACGAGGAGATTGGGTTAACGACCGGAAAACCCGGCCAGAAGGCGATGGAATGGCCAAAGGACCAGTCTGGCTCCACCAAAGTGGCACTCATGGACTACGGCACTGGAGTCGACTGCACTGCTCATACATCCGCCTTGTAGTCCATGTTCTGATCGCTGACGTTGATGTATCTGTTCTTTCCTGAAGCACGAAAGAAGTAAGGAAACGGAGCATCCTACGGGTCGAGCGTCTACCGGAGAACCCCACCACCGGGGTTTTGCACGCCCTTTCAACCGAAGTACTGAACGCCTGCTGAACAGGGGACCCAGCTGAACCATTGCTGGAGGACCCTGCGCCCAGGTCGCCATGCGAATCGACGACCGGCGCCGAGACCTCGGCCAACCTACCAGGGTCGTCTCGTTCCGGACACCTGAACCTGATCCACGTTCTCACATGTCAGACTTGACCTGGTTCAGGTCGAAGCAAACAGAGCGTGAATGACCGTATCCCAGTGGCCCTTCTTGATGATCTGCTTGTCCAAGACTGGGTCAAGCATGGGGTCCACTTCGTTCTCCACGTTCTCAATGATCAAGCAAAGACCCTCGCCTTAGATGTCCCAGTGGCAAATGTGACCTGGAGGCTGACCCTGGTCGGCAGTTCAGCTTCACAGGTGAACTAATGTTTAGAATGATGGAGAGCAACAGTCTAGGACTTTGTCTGAATATGCTTGAATGGACTGCAACTCTTCTACAGCTTTCTGATAGATGTTTCGTCCTTGTTGAACCTTTCATCCACCTCCGGACTCCTAAGGCTCGCAAAGGGTTTTTGTTGCCTTCTAGTCAAACCAACGTGTGCTCATATGATCTCATCTGCTCAGGTTGAAACCCGGAAGTCTTGGCTCTCCTTTCATCGGGTTTAGCTTGAACCCCAAACCGCCCAGGCACCCATGGTGAACTCGATCTGGTCCTTGAGGTTCTTGGCTGAGAGCGTTGTGATGCACATCGCTGGGTTCTCACTGATCCTGGCCTGTGTCATCGGGGGCGTCTCGACACGTCGCCCCTCACTGTCCGGAAACCCCTCACGCGCGTCGCCCGGGGTCGGCCGGCGGACTCACCGGTTCCGGCGAGCGATGGCTTGCTTGCGGCCGCTTCAAGCGAGCGACGGCCACAAGATGCCACAGGTTCGGAACTCAACGAAACCCATCTTCCAGGCCGTCACGTTGTTCGCTCCGGGGTGTTGGTTCCGAAAGGGGTTCCTCGGGGTGCCCACATCCACATCCACTCACTGGCGACCAAACACCACCCCGGTCTTGTGACTGCCGGTTCATAGTTGATGTGACCAACCCTACAAATTGCTGATACCCTAAGAATCCGAACGGGCTCTCCATGACCCGACACCTTCGCAGGGGTCCGGACCCTCAAAACCCTATCTGTTTGAGGGCCCGGATTCTTAGGGTATCATGAAAAAGGTATGTGGACAAAGCTTTGTTTGACTCCCTCCGCCTGGACCTCAATTGAAACTCAAAAAACCTCAAAAAACCATATGGCTGTGGGTCACAGTACCCGGATGAGCACAACCTACCAGATGCGTCCGTTCTTCCACGACATATCGCGACATGGTCGAACATGGTCCATGGTGGGTGAAGTATACCAGGCTCTGACCCACAGGCTCTGAACCCAAATTCCTCTTGACATCTCATCTTATACCTCACCCATCTAAACCAATGACTCCGACCTCATCTGCCCCACCCGCCGTCCCAAGTCCCAGGTCCCGGTTCGGACGAAGAGACACCGGCCTCGCGGTCGCGCGGACGCGCGGTCGGAGCCGCGCCTTCTCACGTGACTTGATCCAACGGTTGGCCTGTCCCTGGGGATCCACCATCAACGGATAGCGCGAGGAGCGGGTCACCTGGCATCTCTCGGAGCGGGCGGCGGGCGCGGAGAAGATCAAGCGAACTCAATGAAACGCTCATCTGACTCTATGACATCCATTTGGGGACCCTCATTTTAGAGAGAAAATGGTTTGACAGTTCTGGGGAGGAACCTTTGACAGCAGGAATCCGCCTTTGGGCGCCGTTTCAGCGGAAAAAGGCGGACGCAAAAGGAGTGGGAGTGTGATGGTGCGGCTGCAGAGTGGATGTCACGTTGACTTCTGACAAATAAACTACCTCTAAATAAAGCTCATAGTGGTCCCAATAGAACCGGTTTCCAACTGCTTCCAATACATTCTTAGCGGGGTCAACTTTTTCTAACTATATTTGGGGAGGGTCTATATATGCACATGAAATCATCACCAACCCCCTCTTGGCCAGGGAGACCCGACCACCCGTGTTGTTGTGTTGTCGAACCTGAAAACCCTGACACTTACGGATCGAACGGAGGGTGCTGCTACGTGGTATGTGGTATGTGGTATGTGGTATGTGGATCAATATTCCTTTCACAAGATCTGAGAATCGCAATGCAAAAAAAAGAAAACCTCCCAAAAACACGGCAGAAATCCATTGATCAACTCCCATGTGAGCCACCGACTGGCCGTCGTGGGACCCAGACCACGTGTTCCGTCTCCCCCGGTGTTCCCACTCGGGGGTCGATCCGAGCCGATCGGGTGCGCTGGGTCGATCAAGCTGGGTGTTTGCTCCGAAGTGGAATGGATCACTACCAAGAGAGGTTATATAAGTGACCTGAACTAGGACCCGTCACCAGGGGTACCCAACTGGGATAGCTTAATTTAAGGTCCTTCAACCTCTGTTGGTATGGAAGGTCTGGCTCCGTGGTTCGAGAGGAGTGATCCGGAGAATGGTGGAAGAATGAGGGAAGAACGAGGCAAGCATTGATGGCGACAGAATAAGTATAATGTATATATATATAACTTATATAACTATATAGAACTATATAGAACTTGATGGCACAATAGAAAGGCAACCATCTTCAGAGTAGGCACAATGTGTATTCCAGTTCCATGTATCTGTAGAACGACGCGTAACAAGGAGTATGCCGGAGTATGCTGCACAAGGGGTACATCACATACAATGCCCTCTTGTTGCATAGCGAAACAAAGTGCAGGAGTAGACGAAAGTAGACATCTAGTATATAGACGAACCAGTCACTCACTCACTGAGCAAGCGCACGCACACAACCCTAGACCACTGTTTTACGCAGCCCGCGGCCCAGTGGCCATGATGGCGTTCTGGATGGAGAGCTCATCACCTGAGGGACCCGAGGTCCCAGGTCCCGCGTCCGTGTGTCGGTTTTGAGGCGAATGTGTGATTAGAAGATCTTTGGACATGTTGATCAAGAAAGAAAAGAATCCATCTGAGACGAGGTGGAAAACAATCCATGTCTGGGTGGGTGTAATTCATCCACACAGTCTAACCACGTTCAACAGGGAGGACGACCCATCCTCAGGTTTTTCAATCTCGTTTGTACTCGTCCTGAGCCTCCCCACTGGGCAATCCCTCCAAGGCCCATTCACCGATGGTGCCTTGATCCACCAGGAAGGACACCACAGGGGTCTGCGCGCGTGTGCGGAGAGAGACGTCGGTGAGACACCCGCCGGCGGTCTCGGTGTCAGGGTGTTGGCCCAGCGTCCAATCCGCCCGCGCCGTTGGGAGGGTGTGGGTAAAGTGTTCGCATTCGACTAGAAAGGGCAGCGACTCGTTTTCATGTGATTGGAGTGTTGGTCTTTTTAAAGCGGCTGGTGGCTGGATATGTCTGGATCATGTTCATCTGGAAAGAGCCGCCATTCATACAAACACGTTTGGTTTGATTCTTGAATCAAAAAATGTGAGAGTGTGTGTGTTCAATGCTTTTTAGGAAACTCGCGTTTTTAGAAAATTTGCTCGGCCCGGTCGCAGCGAATCCTTTGAGTCACGAAATATTTCAAGTACTGAGGAAGATATTCCCGTCTTCCTACGACAGGCGGGACAAATGGGTGAGGAACTCGGCCAGGTGGAGCTTCATGATCCGTTTTCTCAGCTCTTAAACTGAATTCTGTCTGATGAATGCGCCCGTGTACTGGTGCATTGGGACGCTGCGTAGGCTGTGTAGCGAATCCCCTGCCTTCTCATGCGCTGGCACGCTTCGCTTCTGAGTGTCCGCCTGGTGAAGCAACAACTCGAAGGCGTGCAACAACCTACTCTCAAAGAGGCATCGTACCGTACTGTGAAGCGTACCATATCTGCCAGAGGTCGTCCATCTGAAAAATAGGATTGAATGGACTGAAGGCAAAAAACATTGAGAAACCACTGCGGTCCAACTATGAGTTTCATGAGGAAGGCATCGATACAACCATCAATGGCATCAGCTCAAAAGACCATTGAGCCAAACCGTCGTCACAAGAGACACACATCCCCAGCCGCCGGCTGGCGGACGTCAGGGTAACCACGGTCTTTGAGTCACCGCCTGGAACATGGCATAGAGCTTGTCCCGGAATTCGGAGTTGAAGGGGCCGCAGTAAATGACGAAGGCACAGACGCATCCCACATCTCCAATGAGCCTGCGAGCGAGGCAGCGAGGTCATTCGGGGCAGGTGCCTCGTCTTCAGGATGTGTCAAAATAGAAAGCCCCCCGAAAAGAGAGCGCGGAACAGCCGGAGACCCGTTGGAGACACCGAGAGCTCAGAGTGGGAGCCAATTGATCCAATCCTTCAGATCCAATGGATGGAATCCAAACTACTCCTTGGATGGCCTACTACCCTACACAGAAGAAATCACTGGATCTTGCACCTTCTTCGATCGCCTCTTCTTCGATCGCCTCTTGGACCCGAAAGCAGTCGATCCAACGGATTGGACGTACAGACCAACTGCCCGTTCAGACGTCCGGGGCTCTTTCTATTGGGTTCTCCGGGTTCTCCGGGTCCGGATCCGAAGGTGGAGCTTCGGTCCGACCACCATGGAGGTCGGGAGGGAGGTTGGGTCCGGACTCGGACTTCTGCCCGACTCGTTCTCGAACCGCTTCGCGGGAGACATCGGCCGCCGCCTCTTCCGCCGCAAGGCGAAGTTCTTGGAATCTTCCGTCCTGCAGAAGAGCCAGACGTCGCCGAACGTCGACCCAGATGCAGCTCTTCTTCCAGGAACAGATGCGCACCGTACATTCCAGGTGGATTCATCATCACGGAAGAAACGTGGATGGCATCGCCGATGTCGGATCACCGTGAAATCCGAAATCGAAGAAGTGGTGTTCCACGATTCCCCGTATGCATACATTCCCATCATTCCCCAAACAAGAAAGCGCACCCATTCGAGATGGAAGAGGATGAATGGCATGTGCTGGATGGGACGGGGTATCTGAAATGGGAGAAGTGTCTTCAGTTTAACATTGTTTAGGCAAATCCAGGTCGGGCAGGGTCAAAGAATGTCACAGATTTGCAGTGTCGTTGCCTAGCTCATACTTTGAGCATGAGGTCTGCCCAAGTGTCCGAGGGCATTCGTTCTTCCAACTAGGTGGCCTTCCAACATCAATCGTGGGTTCTCATTACACAAACACCTTCAACTGCCTTCTCTCCCCCAAATGGGACTCTTGATTAGTACTCTTCATATGTTGGGTTGTATCAATCAAGGGTCTACGTTAATCGTATAACTGTCTTCCAACAGTGGGACCTTCCACCATCCATGGAATCCACACATAAACACCCCGCGGTCCATCGTGCATTCTCCCCGCTCAGCCCGGACAACAGCTTGTTGGCGGCGTCCATCTGCCGCTGCATCGCCGCCGCACTCTCCTGCCGTAGGTTTTCCACAGCCCGTCGCGACGGGAATCGCCCGTCGCGAGGTTGGTTGTTTCATACCCTGAAATGAAGCAACGTCAAAAAATAGCAAGGCGTTGGCATGGCCTCCGGGAGGAGAAAAAACATATACAAGCTTCTTCAGTTTTCAGCGGCGTCGACACACTCCGTTCGCAGGGGCGTCCATGAGTGACTCGATTGTTTCACTGCCTCCCAGACTGACCTGCGAGACTTGCAAGAGATCCCAAACAGTCAGAGAGCGTACCTTGATTGAACCCGGGCTTTTACACCGTAAGAACTCCTCAGAGTGGACACACTGTTTGGGGAAAAACTCCATTCGTATGTCACTTGGTGAAGACCAACAAAAACTATCATATCAGCCTCCAACATAAAAAGAAACAAAGTAGTTGGATATGGAGATAAACCGAATAAACCAGCCTCACCAACACACTTATCATCCGTTATCATCTGTAATTATCTATTATCCATGGCACATTGCACCCAGACAAACTGCCCCAAAGACTGAAGCACTCGAAAGCGACCGAAGGTCGACCGTCGAGTCTTTGAACCCTCACACATTCACCCTCAGAATGGTCTTCTCACCCTGTGAGGTCTATATAATTCAATTTGCTTGCTATCATCATCATCATCATCATCATCATCATCAACACTGTGCCATCCACCGTTCCCATGATCATTTCCAGGAGAGAATCACCGACCATGCGTTCAGGCCATGCTTTCAGGCCATGTGTTCAGTCTCCTTCAAGGTGTTCATCACCGCCTGGGCCTTGGCTAATTCCGCATCCAGCTCGGCCACCTCAGCTCGGCGCGCTTTTCGGCCATGAGGCTCAGGCCGTTCGGGCCAGGCGACAAAAGGCCAATCGGCCAAAACCGAAGAAAAGGATCGACGTGAGCCAAGAGGTGCCAAGAGAGCCAAGCTGGAAATATCCGCCAAATGTGACAGGTCAGGTCAGGTCAGGTCAGAAGTGCCTGGTCCAAATGTTCCGCGCCATGCAAATCACACGTATACAGTGTGTTGATACGCGAACGCCCAAGCAAAAGGGGAACAGACTTAGCACGTGTGGCCCCTCCAAGACCGTTTTTGGGGATATGTTAATTTCGGGTGTGAATGGATAGTCTGACAATCATTGGGATTCGGATGGATTCGGAATATAAGTGCATTGAAACCGGGATTTTGGACCAAAGGACTTAACAACCTCAAGGCATTTCTCCCTATTTCCATCCCTACAGGTCCCGTCCGACCATCCAGTCTCCTGAGGTCCAGTCCCAAAACCTCAAACTGAGTGAATCAAGTCCGCACGTCGTGTATTCTCGAGTTCTGTGAAAAAATGAGGAGAAAGGAACCTGACTCAGGCCCTCAGGTTTTCCGTGCCTTGGCCCTAACGCAGGGGTCTGGACTCTCAAAACTCTGCCTACCTGGATTCCTTGGGGACCGATCCACGGGGAGGGCCCCGAAGCGGCCGAGCGCCGTGGGTTTCACCCGTGAAAACCGGCGGTCGCCCGGGTAGGAAGAGCAACCCTGGTAGGTTGACCGACTAGTCAGGTCGTCTATTGGGTGTGTAGTAAAATAGGGAGACCTCCCAGGCGTCCCGCGCCCCATCGACCAGTCATGACCAGTCGACCTGGGCCAGGGTAAGAAAAACATACACACCCTATATGACCCTATGACCCGGTCCTTTTCGATCAACCGGTCGGGTCTTTTTCGGTTGAAAAAACCCACCAGCGGTGCCGATTCCTCGCTCCTCGCCTCTGCCAGGACCTTGTTCAGCTCCGCCTCGGCGGCCTCCAACTCGGCGCGTGCCTGGACATCCGGAGCATGCCAAAGTTCTTTTTATAACAAAACACAAATCCTAAGCCTTTCGGGCCAGAAAGACACCGGACGGTGGTTGTCTGAGTTCCACCATTCTCCCAGCAAAGCGAGGCTCGAGGCCGTCGGCCGTCGGCCGTCTGCGCTTTCGCACCTTGGAGAGCTTGGCCTCGGCGACCTTCAAGGCATCCATCTTGGGCTTCACAATCTTCGCCGCACCGTGGTACATCACCTCGGCACCGAAGGCGACGGCGAAACAAAAACACCAAAAGGGAGAGCCGTGGACACATCGCAGCATGGGACACGTGGATGCTGCGGCACGTGGAGTTTCGCGAAAAAAACTCGCTGACTGCACTGGTCAGGAGTGGTCAGGAGACCCATGGAGTGGTCAGACCCAGACTGCACTACGGACGAGCCTGCCACCGACCAGCCTACACGATCTGATTATGGAAAAGAAAGGTGCAGCGAAGGGTCTACCTGTTGCAGTGGGGAAACCAATCTGCAAAAAAAAGAATCCACGAAGTGGATGGACTTGGGGGAGATAGGGGGAGATGGACGAAACGATTTGGATCAAAATTGGATGGTACATCATCACGGCAGCGAACACCTGCGTGGCGAGAGAAGTGGACAGAGACCCAAAGTACAGAAGGACTTTAGAGGACCATGGATGGAGGAATTTCTTGCAGGTTCGATGCGGAGATCCCAACCACTGCTTGGGCTAGATCAAGGTCTAAGTCGGAAGACACGTTGGGAGCCCCGGCTGGTTGAATCTTGGTTATACTATATGTTATACTTACCATGACCAGAAAACTCAAAAAGGTTCCAAGACATCCCACATCTTGAAATGATATCCATCTTCCGTGAGGCAGCCCATCACGGATTCATTCTCTCACACTGTGCCGTGCCATATATGCGTTCTTGTGCTGTTCTCGGCTTCGACACCGCCGAGCTGCCATGGCCCCCACGAACTTGCACAAACCTGCTGCTGCCCCACTGGCTTTGCCGGCCAGCTCGGGATCCAGCACCTGAGCGCTTGGGCGCTCGGCCAGCTGGCCATGCGAAGATCTACATGGTGGACCTCGAGGAGCTAGAACAGAACTACCAGCACCTGAACTCGAGGAGCCAACCTGACCTACCACCCGTGACCTGCCACGTGCCAGTCCGTGGCTGAAATGGGACGTGGCTTTGGACGTGGCTTTCGTGTCACCACCTGGCAGGTCACCGCCGCTCGGTTCCCCTCCGCCCTGTGCCACGAAAGCCGGAGCGTGTCTTCCGCGCCTTGTGCGAGAAGGGGCTCCAGTTCTTAGAGGCGTCCTTAGCAGAAAGGAACATGCCCTAAGAAGAGAAAATCCACAATCCGAAAAGAAAGGACTTCAACACCAAAATCTGGCAAATATGAGAATGAACAAGGGCCAGCTGGGGTGTTTTGCCATGGTTTTCGAGAGAAATCAGCGATAAACTTGCATCTCAAATGAAATCAGCGAGAAACAGCATCAATCACATAATTAACTATAATTATCTCAAACCAAGAGAACGAGAAATCCGGACCCGGACAATTTGGGTGGTCCTTTCACATCCTCATCAATGGAGGACCACAGAAGTATCTCCGGGGACCCAGGGTCAAATGGAAAAGGGTGGTCCAGGTACTGCCGGACTGCTCTCAAGAGAGGACAGCTGCCAAAAAACTGATTCGTGATAGTAGAAGTAGGAGGAGGAGAAGGAGGAGGAAGAGGAGGAGGAGCAGGAGTAGGAGTAGCAGTAGCAGTAGTGGTAGTAGTAGTAGTAGTAGTAGGAGGAGGAGGAGGAGCAGCAAAAGCAGCAGCTGTAAAAATGGAAAAGGTAGGTAGTATGTATATTTTTATATATACAGTATATACATATATATATATACTGAGGTATTAATGATACTAGTGATGATGATACGTTATGATAGCTTCATTGAACAAGACTTGAGAATCAAAACTAAACTCCTGCAACTCTCTGAAGTCTGCCATCTTTCAAGCCGCCTTTCAAAGCAGCGAAAGGTCCGACAAAGGCCAACGGGCCACCCGCCTCGTCAAAGCGCAGGTATGGCTCCAGAAGCTCGCAGGTCTCATCGTTGATGTTGTCCTACAAATGGGCAATGTGAGAATATGTGAGTTGTTGCTCCTTTTGATGAATGTTCTTTGGTCCTTTTCTTTGGAAGAACTGTCTGTCCTACCAGGGTGGCAACTTCCATTTCTTCCTAAAAGGCACCCGTGGGCCCATGAACAGCTTCCTTGAAACGGATATTCCCAGCCTATTTACTTAAGTCTGGTTCAGCGGACGAAAGTGTTGAAAGGGCAGGTCGCTTGGTCGAGAAACTGGCTGGAGCACGAACATCTTGTTGTATAAAAGCAGTACCCGGGTACGTTATATTTATAGCATTGCCAATTGCTATAGAATCAATACAGGCCGAAATATACTACTGCAATGCTACATGTGAGCGTGCTCATGTAATGTGTACGACACTAGTGCCACCTGGAGTCCTCATTCCAACCACACCCCCCCAGCTCGGTGTGCACCACGTCGCACCGCGTCGCGGGGCGTGCCGGGTCGGGCAGAGCCCGCCAAGGGTGGCCGTTAAACGTCGGAGCCGTCACGTCCGAGCGTCGCAACTGTGCACAGCCCTTCAGCTAACACGCGTCATGCCACCAGTCAGTGGCTATGCTCAGTGGCTCTTGGGGTGGGTGGGCGGAGAAACACAGAAACAAAGATGGAAAAAACATGAAAAAACGTGGCAAACAGTGACCCATCTTTGGACCGTCGTCCGCTCGGATCAGTCTTCACGCTCTCAAGATGTGTCTCCACAACAGGACGCAGTCGCGCAGTCCTTATCATTGGCGGCAAAGTCCAGGATGTTGCTCAAGAAATTCATATCCTGCAACCGCACACGCCATTCCCGGCCATAGCCCCAAAAGAAAATGGAATGGAAAAAGGGGCACGGTCCTGGAGTTCTTTCTTGGCATACTCCTCATAAGAGTCCAAGATGAAGGTGGCAGTGACCTTGTTGATGAACCTATCCTCCGCCTGCGACGAGGGTGGCATGAGTGGTGCTGATTGGAGCATGTATCTTAAGAACAAAGCTTGCAGCCAAGCAAAACGACACCAGCCGAAAATCAGCATCCCGGCCCCCCGGCAGAAGACTTCATCCAACTGTCTGCTCAAAGCCCTCGTTCAACTGGGGGGGGGAAGTGTCTTATGTTTGTTTCAGGGCATTGAAAGCAGCTATCCCGTGACTGGCTTCGATTTCACAGTGGAAGCTCTCCACTCTTCCGCCCCCGTGACATCACGGCGTTGGAAGGCGCGCCTTGACGGAAATCACCGGCTTCGATTGCAAGATCTGAAGTCCATCGAAGGTGAGCTTGATGATGTCCACCGGCTTGTTGTTGGTCTTAATCTCTGTAATGTCCTGGTATGGCAGCCAACTGGAGGAGTGTGGTGTGTTTAAACCCAGCAGCTTCAGTTGGCAGGTGCCAACATCTTTCACTCAACAACCCAGTGCCACCTTTCAAGTCTCTAACCAGCGCTCCCGGCCCCGGCGCTGCTTCCACCGAACAAGTGGCCCGAGCACCAAGCACCACCCCACCTGTCCTTCTTGGTGATAGAGTTACAAGCAGACTCAGCCTCATGCAGGAAGGGCAAGGCTTTGTCAAGCTCCACTTGGGCCGCTCTCTTTTCGCCTGGTGTTCCAACCGGCGCACATCATCGCACATCGCACCGCCCCGACCCGCAGCCGTGTTCGACCGAAAAAAAGCCGCGTCCCCCCGCCCCCCTCGGGCCTTCAATCTTGTCGGCCTCCGCCTCGCATTCGGCCTTCTGCCCATTCACCTGACCGGGCTTCTGCGTGCACACCGCGGACCGTGACGCCACACGAGGCACGGAGACGGTGCCGGTTTCGGAGTACTGGGCACGGTGGGAGAGCCATGGCGTGTCGCATCGATACCACGCGTGACGACGTCAGTCGCCTGCTCAGCTTTCTTGTCCGCCTTTGCTTTCTCCGCCATCACCTGGCCAAACATGGACGTCCATCAAACATACCCAAGGAGCCAAAGCGTGACGCCATTACAGGTTGGTTTGCTAGACGGTAAACTGGTCGAGTTGTCCGGACACGAACCATCAACTGTTCTCACTGTTTGTAAGCTTACCTCAAAGAGTATTGAATATTCAAAAGTGGTTTGAAGATGAATGTTCCTCTATCAATTGCTATTTTGCTTACACACACCTCAAAAAGAAAAAGTGGACCTCAAAGTTCCAACGAAAAGCGGTACCAGCTCCACCCGTCGGCCTTTTCCAACAGTGCCGTGGTCTTCTTTTCCTCTGCACGAAGCACCACATCTTGCTCTTTCAGCTCCACCTGGAAAGCAGGTAACCGACATCGGTGTCTATCGTTTGCTAACTATGAAGATTATGAAGTGATCTGGTCTTTCTCACCCTGCTGTGAAACAACCAACCCCTTTGGAAAAAGTTTTTAAAAAGACACACTCGAGCACTTCGACAGACCTGTTGAGCTCCGACCTCGTCGACCTGACCAAACGTCCTCCCCCTCTTCCGACGGACGGACCGACCTTCCGCGCCCCGGTCGCCCCGGTCGCGCCGGTCGCGCCGGTCGCGCCTTCAACTTCTCCACGAACTCGGAGGCCTCGACGATCGACGGAGACCCGGAGATCCCGGAGACGTCCGGCGAGGGGGCGGAGGTCAGGAGAGGTGACCGGGCGGACCTGGAGAGGTGACCCGGTCTGATCGGGTGGTTCGACTGCTTGGGGGGACCAAGATGAAGTCAGAATGACTTGGGTTTTTCATGGTTTTTCATGCTACAGAGAGCATGATGTTGGAAGGTATCTACCCCTATAGGTACATCAGACTCTGACTGATTTGCCCTCTTACAGCACAAATCTCCAGCCCAGCCGCTTTTGGGTCAGAGAACCATTGGACTCAGTGCAAAAAAGACCCGTCCAATGCACTGAAAGCATCCAACTGAGCCTGCAAAAGCCCCGTTGGATCTCAAGAGAGGCCGGAAAGCATCGTCCCCATCGAGCGGACAGAGAGGCA
The DNA here is from genome assembly GCA_963970005.1 of Durusdinium trenchii. Lineage (NCBI taxonomy): Eukaryota > Dinophyceae > Suessiales > Symbiodiniaceae > Durusdinium > Durusdinium trenchii. Next base: position 466,679 of record CAXAMN010027872.1, read on the forward strand.
CCTCCTTGAGCTTCTGCAGGCCGACGTTCACGCTCCTTTCCTGGACGTTGATCTCTTCATACTTCACAGCCTCATGCGGTTCAGCTGGCAAACTTGCCCAATGCGCAAACTTGCTCATGAGACCACTGGCCAAACTGCTACACCTTTGTTCGTTCTTGTTGATTTGTTTGTCAAATACACACCGAAGATCACTGAAGCATGCTTCAACCGCATGTTGTGCACCATACAAAGACCATGCAACAATTCAATGGTTGAAGCATCCTTATATACTCCGGACCTGCTTTCCACAGTTAACTGCTCCACACACTACCGCCCTTACTCCGGATCACATCCAACTCGCCAAGTCACGTAGAGAACCTTGTAGAAGTCGATGAGGCACAAGAAGCTCTTCGGGGTCACGTAGACATTCTTGCGCATGCCTGTGAAGCAGGTTGGACCAGAAAAAAAAACACCAAAAAAAAAAGCACACACACCGAAACCACCGCCTGGCCACCGGCCCCCCCCCAACCGAATCGGCTCCCACCGCCCCCAATGGCTCCGTCTCCGTCTCTCGCTCCGTCTCTCTCGCTGCGACCCCGTCGCCTCGCCTCACCTCGCCGCGTCAACAACGCGTGGGCGAACGCACGCGCGGCAAAACGCATGTCTGCCGGGGCACGCTGGAAGTACAAGTCGCACAAGTCTCGTGTAATGGCCTGGAAACCTGGAGAGCATCGAGCCGAGTCGTGGAGAACTGAGCTGAGCCGAACGAACCCGGAGTGCGTGGCAAGTCGAAGGTCGGAGGCGGACCCGAAGAAAGGGCGGTTGGATGGTCTCTATCTATAGTCCAGATTCAGTAGTTCAAGGTGGATCATCATCCAAAACCTGCGACTCATTGCGATTGGTCCAATCTTCTTGTTTTCATGACCCATGCTTTTTGTATCTTTTCGTCTTCTGGCAATCTCCTGAAACCTTCCCTCCAAGGCACTGCCCGTGAGGGCATAGAGTCGACCCTTGTCCTGCTCGCTGCAATCCAACCTCGGGAAACTTACGGTGCCCTCCGTCACGCCAAGAAGGAAGCACCAACAGAACATATGCATGAACTGCGCTCAGGTGACTGGACTCAGCTTTACCCATCCACGAAGTCTCAAGTAGAATTAGAAGGTAGAAGCTTCCTGCGGTATACTGTCTTTTTCTCTGCGTGCTGTGTCTCTCGATGTTGCTCTCAGACGGAAACACTCCGATTCCGACTCGGGGTGAGACCGCGAAAGCGACCGCTGCACCGAGGCGCTTGTAGGTGCCCAGGAAGGCGCTGCTCACCGCCACCAAGGCTGCCTCTGGCCATGGCATGAACCTGGAGGCGCCCGCGGAATCGCGATTCCGCGCGACGCGCTTCGCGTCGTGCCGCGGGAGTTTCATGGGGATGAGGGGAAGTCATAGAAAAATCGGTGACCAAAAGAATGAAGAGCTCAGAACGTATGCAGAAATTTCAGAGCTCTGTTCCCATGTCGGAACGTCCTTTGCATGGAACTCACAACGAACGGATCGGGTGAGACCGGAGACGATGTCCACAGACCGAGACCAGGGACCAATTGATGTTCACGGTGAAGACCGCAGGGAACTTCTGCGCGCGGATGGGGAACTTGGCGTTCACCTCGGTGATGAAAGAAGACAGAGTGGGTCCCACTCCCATTGACTCACCCGAAGTTCCTGGCAAAAATGGGGCGAACTGGTCTGCGAGCGGTCCTTGTGGTTCTCTGGGTGCTTCTGCACCGCCACGAAGTCGTGCCATGTCTCTCGGACGTTGAGTCTACGTCCAAGTGGCCGGAGAGAAGCAGAGGCACACGTGCAAGTTGTCGCGGAGTCGATCCATCAGGTAGTTGTACATGTTCAAGAGGTTCTCCTGCCCCACGTCTGCGGCAGACGGCGGTTCTGTGCGCTTCCATCGGTGGAGCGAAGGATGAGGGTGGCGTCCAAAGCACAGGCAACGGGTGAACGGTGAGGGAGACCCAGAGACTGGGTCTTGGTGGTCCTTCTTCAAGGGCCATGGGGGGTCTCCTATTGGTTTCTTGGGTAAGATCTGTTGGGGCTGATCTAGAGCAATTTTAAGCGTGGTCCTTTCTTTTTCTTTCAACGGGCCGGCATGTCCCTCGAAAACACTACGAGGCAATGGCTTCAAGGCCTCAAAATGGCTTCCCGCTCCTCCATGTTGGGATTGTCCTTGACAAAGTCGTTTCGCACGTCACCACACATGGCATCCTTCTCATCCTTTGCAAAGAGGCCAACCACTTCGCCTGTTGGAATTGGGCATGTGACCTGCAAGGCAAATCCTATTGAAGGAAGAATTCCTGTACCAGTTTGGCGCCGGACCCCTGCTACATTCCCCCTTTGAAAAACAACTGGGATGGTGACTGGGGGGAGTATCACTCCTAATTCTTCCAGAATTGAGACGATGTCTTCCAGATGGCGCAACTATGCCGGGTTCTTCCTAATTCTTCCAGTCTTTCTTTTGTTACACTCCCGCAAAACTAACGTGGACCCTGAGAATGGGATCCGGAAAGACTGTTGTCCTCTACAAACCAGTGGTTTTCAGGGTCCATGTTGGCTTTCCACGGAGTAAATATCTCTCTAGACATCTTCACACACCATTCATCCAACTTCCCAGCTACAAAAAGTGCCGTCGCCGGACCTGTGGCCAGAAGCGAGTTCCTTGGGTGAATTCCGAACGTTCCGGATGCGAAGCAGGAGCAGAGTGCGTGAGGCGTCGCAGAGTGCGCCAAAGCGTTGCGTTGGAGTACACCACACACGCGAGTGGTATTCAGAGCAGGCATTTGGACTCAGCTTGATGCACCTACACTTCTTGAGAAGGATCAACAACGTTCAAGAAAGTGGACTTGGACTTCCAAGAACAGAATGGGTCCAATCATGTTGGATGCTTTGTCAATATACTTGAAGTCCGTGCATAAAATGTACTTGAAAGCCTTGTACAATGTCACAATGTATACTGCTTGTTCCGGTGACTGTATGGAAACTAATTGAGGGGTCGGTGTTTGCCATCTCATGGTTTGAAGTCATGCCAGGTTTTTAACAGAGCAGAAATGTCTTGAAGAAGGCCCACAACTGTCTGAGAGATAGCTCTGCTTCCCACCAAAGTCAAACTGTTTGCAGCTGGGACACATGTACTCAAGGAACCCCTGCAAATGGCAGAGAGAGAGAGAGAGGAGAAGAGAAAGAAAGAGAGGAAAGGATCAGACACCAGTCTATAGTTACAAGTTACATGATTACAAATTTGGCACGGTAAGACCGTCATGGATGTATGGAATATGCAACTGCTTGAAAGCATAGCCAACCTCAAACGGAGTGGCATGTAAATCTGAAGAACATATCGCCGTTTGCATCTTCCAATATGTGTTCTTCTCTTGTCACCCCTTGCATCCTGTGCCTCTTGTCACCCCTTGCGTCCAGCTGAGGCACCTCTCATCGCAACCCCAACCCCTTACCTCCCACATCTCTACTGGCCAGACCAACGGCTTCAATGAAAGGGGAGCATCCAAATGCCTCTCCAACATCACCGACGGCCAGCCTCGCTCTTGATCTCGGCATCGGTGAAGATGAAGGTCACACTCTCACCCTTGACGCCCGCGCGGATGCAGAGCGCTTTCAGATCTTCGAAGAGCGCATTGTCGTTGTAGGTCTTGGTGATGGTGATCCTCAGTGTCGGTGGACGCTGCGCTCGGAGGAATGGGCGGAAGCTCGTGTGCGCCGCGGATTCGGAAACCGCGCTCGGCGGTGAATCCAGCAATCAAGCAGTCAATGCGGGGTGTGGGGTGCCTGTAGACATGTTTGCCTTCAATACGGTTTGTCGTAGACAATTTTGCCTTCTTTCGTCTACCCGTTCTACTAGACATTTTGGCTGGCCGATCAAATTTTGATTGATTCTTTCTGTCGCCTTGTTAGTTTTACAAGGGCCCAGGTTCAACTCGACCCGGGGCTTTTGGGGGCCTCCGCGTCGACCCTTTTTGCTGTCAACTGCCTGTAGACGCTTCAGAGTATTCTGCTATGCAGGCCAAGAAGTGGCGACGGGCGTGGCCTTTACTTACTAAAGCCCTATACGGGATGGACCAATTCAGAGCAAATCTGAAAAAAAGATCGCGGTGGTTCTGGGAGCTACCGTGCAGCGGGGTCAAAGCCTTGCGATCGAGCCGGCAGGGCGGCCACAAATCCGGGATTGAGCCCAAGGGCATTTCTGTCTAGTAGTAGCAAGAAGCTACTAGTAGCTGTAGCTCCTGGCATTACTACTAGTAGCTAGAAGCTACTAGTAGCTCCCTCCGGGCACTTGCTCGCGTCCTCTCGCGCAGGGGCTCAAGGTTTGGGGCATCCTTTTTGGCTCGATAAACCTTCAACTATGATGCAATTTGCAGACAACCCTCGTATATCGGGTCCAAGTTAGAAGGATTTGGAGCTGGCTACGGGTGTGTGGTACAGGATGGGCGTTCGCTTTTACGGTTTAATGCAAATCTGCAGGCAATCTTCTTGACAGGCTTTGATTCGAAGGATTTAGAGCTGGCCTCGGGCGCCTCGGGCTTGACCTTTTCGTGTTAAGGTGTAATCTGGGATGGACCCTAATCTGCGAAACCCTCTGGCTTGGTGAGATTTCATGTGTAATACAAAACTTGCAGCTGGAAACACCTTGTTGAACAGCTCCAGATTGGGTTTCAGTGTCTTGCGGTCCACGTGGATTGGTCGTGCCCCATGCAGCATGCGAAGTGATCTGTTTCATGCAATCCTGGCAGCATTCCGTTGCTTCACGTCCTTCCATATCGAATCGCATGGAATCGGGGGTGTGGGAAGAAGGCCATGGGGAACTTGGCCCGAAAAAGCCGGTGAAAGTTTCACACGACATGGACCCATTTGGTTACTGATCTTGCAGCCGGCGCAAGACTTTTCGATCTATCTAATTACCTGTCTACATACCTTTCTTTCGTTCGCGCCTGAGCGAAGGCTTCTTCTTAAAGAAACAGGAGCAAGAACATGAGCATTGCATAATATTCGCAATATTATATGTCACTAATCCGCACTAATCCAGCATCTGCATGCTGCAATCCCTTCACATCTGCACGCCGGTGGAGCGCGGATGATGCGCGGCCTTTCGCCGATGGACCGGCACCTCCGACGGGTCCGACATTGGTTTTGGTTCGACGGAGCTGCTTTGAGGCCTTCGACGTACGAAGCTCGCCACTCTCGGGTTCCCGTGGCCATGCCGGGAACGCACATCTGAAGGTGCACCCGGCTCTGGGCTGGTTTGCCCTCGGCTCTGGTACACCCGGATGCATTGCACATAGGGTGCACTATCCGGCAGGCCAACCGGATGCTCTCAGAGCAGATGCTGGCTCCTGCTCAGGGCATCCAGTTGTCCCACCTGCCTCGGTGCCTCCTGCCGGGGTGTGGGTGTGGTTTTCCGCGTGTTTCTTCAAGTCGCCGTGGGATTTGGTGGACTTGGTAGGGAATGAAGTGTTGGAGCTCAACCCAGAGAAGGTGGACTCTGCAAAGGAATGATCCGTATCCCCGGCCATAGCTCAGCATAGGACATCTGAAGCGTCGGCGCTTGGTAGGAATGATTCATTGAGGTTGATATCCGTCTTGTGATGTCTTGTGTCTTGAGTCATGTGCCTGATTCGTCTGATTCTCTGGAGTCCATGATTCTTGGTCAAAAACGCCCGGGAGAATCATCCGGCTCACAGACACTTCGCCAAGCCGCTGGAAGGCATAGTGCGCCGAGGTGAAGGCCGCCAGTCTGGCACACACAAGAGGAGCCCAATGGGTTGTCCACGCGGAAAACAGCACCGTTTGCTCGTCACTTTTCGAAGCTAGGCGGACAAGTCTTCACAATTTATCACACTACTTGGAGGACATACCGAGTCAACCTTGAATTATGAGCAGCTTCGCAGCCCTGGTCTGAAGGAAGGAATGCTGCAGAAATTGGGAGATCATTTCCCACTCTTGATGGAGGGCTTCTGCGTCCCAAGTCCCAACTGGTTCAGGATTCGATCGGTCAATCCGGATAGGGGGTGTCCTTTTCTGGCTGCTTCTGACCCATGAAATATCAGAACAAGTAGGACTAGGACTCATAAAGGAACGATGCTGGCGGGATTTGGAAGGCATCTATCATGGGTTGGTCAGCCTTCCGTCGCACCTTCTTCCAACTGCCTTCCTCATGGGTCGCTGGAACGACAGTTCCCTGGGGCGAAACGCAGCAGGCCCTGGCCTTGCAAGAGACTGCTTTCCACTTCCACCCACACCCACCAACATGGCACTGCCGCGCTTTTGCTGGATGGTACCTGGCAGAAAACACTCTGCAAAAGGGTCCGCTTCAGGGACTTCCTCATCCGAACTGTGAACTGTGTATCAAAGGGTGAAGTGAAGTCATCGTTTCTGCAAAAAGACTGCTTGCGAAGAATTATACAGTATCCATTCCTGATGAACCTTGCAAGACTCCGTGTGAGACAAGGAGAAATAGGAGAAATCCAACATCTCTTGCAAGCGTCGCTCCGCTTCCATCCAAGCCACGGTTGATCTTCATCAGGTGTTGCATGGCCTCATCGAAGAGCACCAGCTGCATGGCCTTGCAGATTTCAAAGCTTGGGGGAAGATCGAGGTAGCAGGTAGTCGCACCAAGATACCAAGCAAGGAATCTTGATACAAGAAAAACAGAAAACATGCAACTATATGATCTATATACAGATATATATTTGTTTATCGGATTAGTGAAGAGAATCCTCGTGGTCATTTGATCAAAAATCCATCTTCATGGTGTACAGTGTGTCCTGCGGCAAAAACTACTAAACCTGCAGACCACACCCCAAGGCAAAAAGGAACCGTTCATCATCAGCTCAAGAGCTGCAGAGTTGCCAAGGCCAATAGTTGCCTTAGTGAGGCCTCCTTCTCCAACAAATATGGACGTGAAAGTGCATGGCGACTTGGACCATCCATGAACACCCTTTCCGAACTCCACGACGCTTTCGCTCGTGGGGTCTACCCACGGTGGCGTCGTACATCCCACACTAAAGAAAAGCCAAACCGAGGAGGTTCGCAGCAATCCTGGCCCAAACCGAGCTTCACACCTTCGCCGGGTAGGCTTCATTGTACTTGCCCAGGTAGAAGTAGGCCTTCCGGCGAAGCTGGGTGGAACATCGGCCCAGTCCGGGGGCGGTGGCTCTGGGCTCCGGGTGCAAGGGTTGCTGAGGGAGGTCAAGGATGTGTCTATCAACAAATGAGAGCGCTGGAGCGCGCTCCCACTGGAACACATGCGAAAAAGAATCAACAAACTCCCAAAAACAGCGGCTGCAGAGTCCAGAGTCCAGCGCATCAGCTCAAGGCCTTGCTCTTGACCAGCTCCCACTCAGCTGGCTCGTAGACTTTGGGAGCACCTGACGGTCCAGTCAATCCCACCGGCTTCGTACGGACAGATCTCCAGATTTGTGACGTACGCTGCGATGGAAAAGCCGGTGCCTTTCTCTTCACCGGTTTCCTCGTCAAACTCGATCTCTCTCAGGAAATCGGCGAACCATTCCTGAGGAAATCGGCAGAATCTGAGGTCAGGCAGGGAAGCTCAGACAAGATGGCAGCTTGAAATCACTACAAATGGCATTCAATGATTTGAGAAGAGAAGAGGTTGTAAAGAAGGCAGCTGCTAGGGAAAGAAAAGCCTCTATATAGGGTGATTCATAAGGATCACTGCGCTGTGCTTTGGTGCTTTATTGAGGAGAAGCTCACTGCGCAAGGCAAACGAGAAATCTATGAGAGGATGCAAAAAGATTGTACTAATAGATGATAGATCATAATCTTGGAAAAACCGCTCACAGGGCTCACATGACTTTAAAAGGGCCATTTCCAGTCACCAGGAAAACCCAAAGCAGTTGTTCCCCTTCGCGCAAAAAAAATAAGAAAAACGGCTGTTTGATCTGCCCAGGTTCCGTGTTCTTGTTCTCAGAGGCCAACTGCTCTCCAAAGTGGAGGGGCATGAACCTGCAAAAACCACAGATGCAACTTATTCTTAGGAGTGCTGCTGCGCGCGAACGTGCGCGCGAACGTGCTGCCAATGCACCATGCGGAACGTGCCGAAGATAAGGGGCCGAAAAGAAAGACGAGATCAGACGATCCCCTAGATTCTCATGCCTCTTCTTGCCACCGACATAGAGGTGATGTATGATATATACAGTTGCTGGCAACAAAAATAACGGATCTTCGTGATCAACTCGATTAGTCTCTATATACTAAACTCTACGATGCTGCATCGTCAAAAGGCTGTTTGGTTGCTGGCTGAATTCTGCCATTTTTCTGGACAACTTGCCAATCTTGTTGCCAAGGGACTCTGACAGAGTCTTCCTGAGATGCAAATGCATGAAGTCTTCAGAGCAGTAGACATACAGATCATGCAAAGAGGATGAATCAGAGACATATGCTTGTGAGTCATGGCACCTGGAGGGCCCCTGGGAAGTTGACCATGTCGTCTCCTCTCAATCGGTCGGTCCTCCAAGGGACCAAGAACCCCTTCAAATCCGGTGGTCACACCCCATGCAAGGTTGAGGGCTCTTTTTGCAGAAAACGGAAAAATCACAACTAAAAGCTTGGAATCCAATATTTATAGCGATGTGGCGACTTCGTGACGTCAAAAAAATAGACCTTCTTCCTAACTCGAAGTCTTGGAGCATGAAGCTCCGCATGAAGCTCCGGTCGTGTCTTGGTGACTCGGTCAAGTGTCTCCACCAAGTTCTTGTCCACATCTCGGCAGAGCTTGTCTGCGAAGACTCGCTGGCCTTGGACAGAACGGTGCCAGCAGAAGTTTCGAAGCTCAAGGACCCGGAGCTGGGTCCTGGATTTGGGAGGGTCTTTGAGAGGGGCAGTTGGAAGATCGAAAGTTGATTTGAATGGAATGGGAGACTTGGAGAGCATCTTTGAAGCAACCAAGGGTCTTAGGGGTCTTGCCACCCAAAAAGCGAGGAAGCAACCATTTCGAACGTGCTCAAATGTCGCTTGACAACCAAATCTGATTCACCTTCGACCAGATGCGCCGCGCCTTTCGAGTGATAGGAAACAGTGGATCCAGCCGTTTTGGCCACGACACGTGTCAAGCACCTGGTTCACTACCACTGACAGGAAGCTTCCAAATGGTTCCGCCAAGTTCACTTCGATCCAAAACCACCTCCCTCGCCCTACGGAGCCCGTGCCCGCCCGGGCCAGCCAGCCCAGCGACACTCGTGTTTCCACAAGCCGACTAAGATTGCAGTGGTGGTCACCACGTTCACTGGGCACTCCATGATGCCCTGCGCGGATCTTTTTCAAAAGCCCGGTCGAGGCATGGGCTGGGCAGCGAGGTCGAGGCATGGGTTGGGCAGGCATTGCAAATGTGCAGTAGCTCTTCTTCAGGCGGAAGACCATGGGCATGTGCACATGGCAGGCTTGAATATGCCATTTGCCATGACTTGTGGGCTTCAGTGGCTCTTACTTCCGCTTTTGGAGACCGGAGCTCGTCAAAACTTGTCTCCTCCTCCCCGTATCTGCCGAGAATTTGACATGTCATACTCAAAATTGTGCTCTTATTTTTAGCCCTCTCACCAGGGATTGGCCAAAACATGTCAAAACATTGGGTCTATCCGATAATCCTATTCCCTGTAACAGTGAATGATGATGGCTAGTAAAGGTCGGGCCTTTCTCTGTGATTTGCTGGTGAAAACGGGTCCGGTCACTTCGGACCACCCGCCAGCCACTCCCCTCTCGAGTCCCTCCGAATCCCGTCCGATCCATTGCCTGGAAGACACGACTCAGGTCTCGCATGTTGAAGACGTAGTGGAAACCTGGCGGCGCACCGAAACGAACTCGGCGAGGCGACAAAAACGAACGAAGGAGAGAAGAGGCTTGAGTAAAACGACGAGCCGATCCGAATCGGTTTGGCACGAGTCCAAGAGGGAGGAGGTTCAATGTAGGTTCAACATGGTTCAATCATCCCAGGCAACGGTTGAACTTCGGTTGAAAATAGGATATATCATATATCATAGAATATCATAGATCTGAAAACCAGTTGGGCATGCTGACACGGGTCTCTGGTGGAGTGAAGGCTGAAAATCACAAGGGGATGTGGGAAATCAAGGTGATGGATGGTGGGGGATATCAAGGTGTGGGTTGGTGTGTGTTCTCACATATTTCGTGGATTCACTCAATGATAGAGTAATATGATCCTAATATGACCCTAATATGACCAAATTGTGAGAAGACAAAAGAAAACACCTGTGGCTCAAGGTCTTCTCTTCTTTGGCGATTCAACCCGAATCCCATCCGGGTCGCCCAGCCACGAGTGGCGGAACTTCGGGGACCGGAGGGTCACCCTTGGGGACCGGAGGGCCATTTCAGAGTGTGGACATACCACAACCGGTGTCTTTTCGACTTCACAACCGGTGATTCCTTGGCATTGTCGACCCGGTACCACCACAGCTCTAGAAATCACAACCCCGAAGCTCACACTGTCTATCCGCAAGGCCATTGCGGACCCTTTCCGAACAGCACCGCTTGGGAGGTCCGAACTCCCTCGGATTGCCTCGCCGGAACTCCCTCGGTGTCGGACCGGAGGCACCGAACACCGGCGGTGGAGCACCGAGGTTCCCAACGCAAGGGCGTGGGCAGCAACTTGGCCTTCACACGATCCCAGACCTTGGCGGGTTGATGACCAGTTGGGTGGAACGAGTTTAGAGATTCGTGCTCGTGGGATGCATGTGGGATCGAGTGGGAATAGTTAGATCTAGTTAGTGGGGTGCATGCTGATGCTGGTGTTTGAATGCTTGGGAATGGTTGGGACCTCTCAGACAGGAGTTCTGACTTCTGATTTTAGGATTTCTCACACATGAAGTTCTGACACATGAAGGCACCATTAATGTCTTGTCCTTTTAGGAACCTCATACCTGCAGCTACCTGCTTGTCTCCCATGCTCAAAGTGTCGAATCCATACAGAGTCAGCAAACAGAACACTTTTGCAAGAGTGCCCCATACCTAAGTGTGCACACTTGCTCCAATCCGGGCAATCACTTGACTCTCACTTGTCCAGTGCTTCTGGATGAGCGCCCACCGTTTCTTTTTGGATTGGGTTCATCTCAACTTTCAACATCAATCACTGAACTTGCTCTCAGAAGTCCGGAGAGCCTGATTCAAAACAAAACTCTTTCAAAGCGACCAGCACCTTCATGTCGGCGTCACCAATGGAAGTCGATCCACTAAGGGACCTCCCATTGGAGACCCTTTGAAGGTGCTGGTACAAAGTTATTCAAGCAAACCTTCTGCAAATCTCTCAGGTTTGGACATCCACCGTGGCCGCCGTCAGCTTCTTGCTCATGTCAATGACTTCAGGCTTGGCACCGGCCTAGCTCCGATGGTTGCCCAGAATCGGAATCACTTGTGGTTTTTGCTCTTCAAAAGGACATGGCCTCATCTCCACATCGTCTCATTAGTGCTTGATTGTATGGCAAATCATGACCATGACATTGACAAAACCAGATCTTCCCAAGAACTGAGAAGCCGCTTCATCGCAAGCGCAACGATGTTGCCGCAGCAGAGCTGCACAGGTCGAAACGCGTCCATCTAGGTCTAGGAATCATCACCCTCACCATAACCATCATCGTCCGACCTGATCCTTTCATCGACGGCATCCGATGGCGACAGACAATCGATCTAGAGCCCCGGTCCCACTGAAGACGGCCTTGTTGCTGAACTTGGACTTCATGATGCTGCCGAAGATGTTATCCACAGAGACCGTGGAGGGCAGCACCATGTTGAAGCACATGAACCTCGGAAATGGCAAAGTTTAAACGAAAAGAGGCCAGTAGAAGTTGGGAAAGTTGTTGAGCTCTCACATCGCTTGTGGATGTCTCCGTACTCCATTCTACGATGTGTCCAAACCCCAAAAAAAGCAGAAGGCGAAACCCTGTGTCCTAACCGAGGAAAAGAAAGAGAGCACCCCGACCCCATCCCAAAAGGGTACTTGGACACTCCGACCCCACTTGTTGGTTCCCGGTCCGTGGCTCGTTTTGTTGTGGCCAAGGTGCTTGGACTTGTAGCGGTTGGGGATGTCGTTCTTTCCACCGCCTTGGTGCGGCCACAAAAACCAACTCTTCCCGACTTGAGCGAAACGCCTGTCCACACCTTGATTTCGAGAGGTGCGAAAAGCTACAAAAGAGGACCCAGGATTGAACAGCCCCTTTTTCGCCAAAAAAAATGCCATATGTAGCACTAGTTTAGTTTGGTTCGCAGGTCAGGTCGCTCTTATCTCTCTTGGAAGCCTGCAGGTGTCTGGTATGCTAGTGTCATGCTAGGGAAGCAGGATGAAGCACCGAGACGCCGACATGTCAGCCCTCCCGTTCCGCAAGCGGGCGTGCAAACGCGAGTGTAGAGCATTTTGCACCGTGTTCTTCAACCAGCAATTCCGGTGTGTATCAGCGCCAGCTGTTACGTGAATCGCCACTACACTGGTATGAGGTCCATGAAAGATCATGAAAGAAGGATCGATAGCTCAACGGCAAAGCCATCCCATGGCCGCACTCACTCGGGTGGCCAAACCCCCCGTGTGTTCTGACCTCTGCTCGTGACCTCTGCGCCACCGTCCTCCGCCGTCCTCGTCCCGGGCCTGGATGTCCCATTGCACCAATGTACTGCAAGCCTTCGATGCTCTTAAAGTCTCCACCTCATCGCAGCCGAGGAAGGCCGGGGCACTCAAGCGGACGACCTCATCTCCCGACCTCCAACCGGTTTGCCGTTCGGCTCGTTCTTTCGTTGGAAAATGATGTCTATGCCCGGCATCTCAAGAGAACCATATGCCTATGCCCCCCCCCCATATTCTCCCCATTCTCACTTTGTTTTTCTTCTGTTTTGTTTAGGCAATTAGACCATGTTTCTGTTTTTCTTTGTCTGAGGCTTCCCCACGCTTGTCTTTGTCCAAGAAGTAGAAGCCGCTCATCTCAATCAGCTGTCGCGCCAATTCATTGGTGATCTGATCGCCCCACCTGGCCCGTGTGCTCCGCAGAGGAGACAGGTCTTGGAGAAAGGAAGGACCTCTATCCTTTTTGCCTTCTTCAAATGTTCGACATGATCAGAAACTGTGTTCACATGTCGAAGTGTTCCGAAACTCCAGCTGTCAGGGTTGTGTCATATGCTGTTTTATGTCAGGATCTGTCAGTGGCTGCTGTCGTTCGTCTTCAGACTGGCCACTTGTTCACCAAAGGCATGGCGGCATCATCAACGAAGACCTCACAGCCAATGTCCAGGTGGTTGGCTAGCTTACGTACCCCAAAGAAAGGATATCCCATCAGTCAAGCCATCGGAAAGTGGAGCATCCCATAATGAATTACCCAACCAATGAACAGTCACAACCCTGGGAAACCTCACCAATTCCTTGCTTCATCAATTTTCACCCACGTCCACCCTTTCAAAAAAAAAATGCTCTTCCACACCCAAAGTGGCCCAAACCCCCCAACAGAAGTGTGATTTCAGCTGGAAGAGAACACACCAAAATTTTCAGAGATCCACTGACCAAACGATCGTCTTCCAAGGTACGGTCATCTTCTTGCCACCAGGTGGGCAGAAGGTCTTGCCAGTCTTTCGTTCAATCTCGCCCTCGATGCCTGTGCCGCGACGAGCTGCACGGACGGCGAACGGCGAGGCGACTGTCCAGAATTGACTGGAAGACTTCCTGGACCAAAGTGCCAAATCTGCAATAGAACAACAAAGAATGTTCACCAGTTAAAAGAAAAAACTGTGTCTGCACTCCTTCCCAATATACACATATATATAATGTGTGATAATGTGTGTGTGTGTTAAATGAGTCCCCCCTATGGCTGCTTTCATGGCTCCGAGATACTCTTCTGGAAGCCCAACGGCTGGGTCGCACTGCTCAGATTCAAACGCTTGGAGAGCATTGTATCCTGCAATGGGCGCGTTGCTGGCTGAGCCATAGTTCAAACATCGGAGTTATCACTTGTACTTCAGGTATAGATACGAGAAGTGTCAGGTTGTTTCATGAAGCAACGCCATGAAATTCCTTGCAACGGAAATCAGTGCAGGTTTCTCAAGATGGTGCTTCAAAAGCACCCAATCGATCTTTCCTTGGCCAAGGCGTCAGTTGGCAAAAATATATACTTGAACCTGGTCAAGTGCAGTTCATTGTAGTTCTAGCCACCCAATGGTGCGGGAAAACCATCCAAAAGGATCATCCGCCAGACCCGCGTTCATAGGCAATCCCCTCCTGAGAGAATCTGCCAACATACCTGAGCCCATGCTTCGAAAGTGTCAAATGCACACCCAGACCTCTGTCCATCCCGGACCCTCGCTCACCATCGGTGTTTTTCTCGCACACATCGCACCACTGCGTGGCGAAGAAGCGAGGACTTCTTCCCACCCGACATCTTCTCACGAACGTCTTCCGACTCAGTGGTGTCCGTACTTGGGAAGAATAGATGGGTCACTCATCCTTACCATTTACCTATTGGCCTATTGGTTGTACACTTGAGGGTATCCTCTCAATTAATCAACCAACTAACAGTAAAAGGCCATCTATGTCAGCGACAAGCTTTCACATCCGAAAGAACCAAAAATCTCTCGGGCGCTGACCGGTTTCACCCCAGGTCTCACCGGCTTTTTTTCCGACCGATTTCAGTGGCACTGACCGGGAGAAAAAAGAAAGAACATCCCCACCCCCATGATGGGGGGGGGACCTTTTTATTGTAACTTACATTTTCCATAGTTTGGTACCTGGAAAATGAAAGAACCAGGAGGAAACGAAAGGAGTTGGGTGGTGAGTCGTTCGTCCCATCCAGTGGCCGTGGATGTGATGTTCAGGGGCACCCCTATCCTTCCTCCATGGTTCGCACCCCTTTGAAACGAACAGAAACTCCTTGTGAAATCCAATGGCCCAAATCATGAACCTCTCGAAAGCAGTCGGCCGATTGGTGTTGCAAACAAAAATGCGATGATGTTCAGCTAAACGGTCTCTTTGTCGACCAGTCTAGAGCAACTGATCAATCCAAATGAGTCTGGTGACAGAGGTCATGTGTCTTCGGAGCTCTCCGGCTGTGTCCTCTGGAAGTCTTATGAAGTCTTAGTAGGCCAGGCCGACCGTCACCCTTGGAAAAGGAGGGACCTCCGAGGTGATCCCCCTGTCCATGCAGCACCTCTCCAGGTCGGTCGAGTCACATCAAGGCCGTTGAGGTCTTGGCTGTACCCGGTGCTCCTCGGGTCTGACAAACCGAGGACCAAACAGGTGGTGTTTGTTCGATGACTTCAGGTGAGTGGGATGGGTTGGAATGGTTGGATGGTCCGAAAACAGCAATGTCCGCCCTTGGAAATCGTTACTAAAATCATGGGCTTGTTCGTGCCAGATACCATAGACCTAGCCAGGTCGTACACGAAAAAGGTATCCCCTCCACAAATCAATCAACCAAGGGCGTAAATGGCCATCTGAGGTCTTGGTCTTACCATCCGCATGCTGAGAAGGATTCTGGGATGATGATGCTTGGATTCTCAAAGAAAAACATCTGGATCCTTTTGTACTTTTGTGGTGGGATGTTGTTGATTGAAAGGATAGGATCATCAACACACCGTTTCCTGGAAGGACATAGGACTGGTCACTGGCGTGTCTTTACAATTATACATAATATAATATAACATAAGATAACATAACATAGTATAATATAAATTTAATATTGTAATATAATGTGTATATATATATATATGTCTTCTCGTGTTCGGCTTCTTCTTTCCCAATCCAATCCCATGTTAAAAACGCCGCTGTGTTCCAGCATGAAAAACCATCCCATCCTCCGCTGGTTCTCTTCCTGGATCTTCCAAGCTTCCAGCGGATCGCTGTTTTCCCCACACCGGTGTGACCCAGGTGACCCACCGTGCCACGGGGTGTATCGTGTGACGCCCCAAAGAGGTAGAAAAGAGACGAGCAC
This sequence comes from Durusdinium trenchii, assembly GCA_963970005.1. Taxonomy (NCBI): domain Eukaryota; class Dinophyceae; order Suessiales; family Symbiodiniaceae; genus Durusdinium; species Durusdinium trenchii. Next base: position 482,644 of record CAXAMN010027872.1, read on the forward strand.
CTTTCAAAATGTGTTTTCTCATCGTGCCACGATCTATTTGGGGACCACGAAGAAATAAATAGAAGGAACACATCCGAGTCAGGGGTCACCGTTTGCAGGTGGGTGCTCACTATCTGCTTGACTGTCAAAGCTTTTCCTCATCAGAAAGGCCCCAAATTCCACATGCAAAGAATGTGTCTCAAGAACCAGGAGGGTGGCCCTCCCGAAGAAGGGAAGATGGTCCCGCCCCAGAGCCATCGACTCGATTTCGAATCACGCACTGTGGCCACCTCATCCAAAACGATCTCCACGTCCAAAACTTCAACGTCACGCCCCGGCGATCTGACCAGGCACCCACCAACATGCAGGACTTAAAGGCCGGTGGCGTCCGCGTGACCTGCAGCAGGACGGGGACAGCGCGAGTCCACGCGAGGCCGGCGTCGACAGCGCGCCGGGACAGGCCGCCTGTCTTCACTGGATGGGGTCCCAAACACTGCAAAAAAGCATGGCTTTTTGTTCGGCCCAGGTTGCATCGTGCTTGGCCACGATATCCATGATGTACTCGGCGCGCACAGAGTCCATGGTGGGGATCAAGAGAGCTGAGAAATTCAGCACCTGCGCGAAGCAGAAGGCGCTGGGCGCTGCTTCGGTATTGAAGGCTTCAGTGCTGTCACATACCCTTTTGAGAGAAGGCACCTTGGGGTCTCAAGGGTATGGAACATACCAGTTGCAACAGTCATATACTGGGAGAGCACATGATGAAAGTGTTTCAAAAACCAGAACCTCAACACACTTCTCATGGCCAAACAAACATCACATCCCGGTGGTGCCCGAAACCCATCACCGTGCCCGTCCCGGTGTTGGGTTCATGCCGTTGCTCGGCTGCTCGGCGGGCGCTCGCGCGCGCGTGCTCTCACCGCGCTGGCCTTGGGAGCTTTCCACTCGTCGGGTTCCCATTTCTTCCAAGGGCGAGTCTTGTCGGTCCAGTCAGGCACCCATTCGAAGATGGTCTGACCTTCTTCGCAGGGCGGGATCGCGTCCTGAGACGAAGAAGACGGAGACGAAGACGGAGGGAGAAGACGGGAGGAGGCGGAGGCCCCTCGGCTGCGGAGGAGGCGAGCCTTCTTGTGAAGCTAAGGGAGTTCTCCCGAAATTGGCGGTGCCAGGATGCCTTTCTTCGCAAAGCAGAAACACTGCACTTGGAGATCTGTTGGCTATCGAGGTCCAAACTATATGTGGAAGGGAGGTGCTAGCCAACCTTCCCTGGAGCGAGAGGAGGCAAGCAGCCAGCCGAGCTTGACCTCGCTTCAATGACCAAGTGTTTTAACAAAATGACAAGGTCCCCTATGCTCTATGCCTCACTCTTCGGCAATAGTAATCACGGTCCTTCCTTCCCACGAAGCCTGCGATTGCAAGCACCACTCCTCCGAATGCGAGTCGGAGTCGGACGAACGTATTACGGTCCTTGTGTTTGTGCTCTTCCAAGATTTCCACGAACTTGGCCCAAATCCTCAGCTACGCCACTTCTGCCAGTCCGGCCCTGGCACCCACCCTTCGGGTGGAGCGAAGGGTCCCGTCTTCCGAGTCCTGTGGGTCCAGACCGCGGACATGGACCCAGCGCTCCTCTCCCAAAATGGCTTCTTCCCAAGGATCAAGTGGATCTTGCTACGGTGGCACCAAGCACTTTGGACCAAGCACTTCGAATTGGCCAGTGTGCAAGTGCTCAGTTCTCGGCACTTTGTTTGGGTTCGGCCCAAAAGGGTCTCATGGCGTCGTCTCATCGTGCAACCCCACCATCGCCGCTTGCACCGCCGATGGCGGGCGACGATACGGAGGGAGAAGAAGAGGAGGAAGAGAAAGAGGAAAGAAGAAAGAAGAAAGAGGAAGAAGAAGCAAGCAACAAACATCTTGTGTAGAAGACCGAGGGATGACTCGAGTGGATTGGAGACGGATGACCAGAGGGCTTGAGCCCAATGTATGTCCATCCTAAAGAGCCAGGAAGACTTGCACAAGCTGTCTAGATAGTCATATGGCTGTGGGGAGACTGACACCACCGAGCACGACTGACCGAGCACGAGCTGTGGGAGGTCTTTCGCGGTCAAATGGTGGACCTCCATATCAGGCGATTCGGCATCGTAAAGCACTGCATCGCATCCTGCAGGCCAAGTCTCACCTTCCTCATTTCAGGCTCCAGCAGGCCGCCGAAGCCCCACATGATGCACCAGCACAAAATGCGCCGGTAAGTGTCCTGAAGGATAGAAACCGTCAAGAGTGCTTGAAGATCAACATACGCCACATATCTATACATGGGGTCTCTGAGAAAGGTGCCGATGCTTTTGCCCTTGAAATGCCTTCAAATGGTGATTCAAAGGTGAAGGACATTGTATACCTACGAGTACAGTAGGCACCCGTAAAGGTGTTGATCCTCTCCTGTTGCCACCACACGGTCTCAGTCCCACCGAGTTCTTCTTTCGGTCCTCTCCCGGAATAGAGTTCTCATCCACATAGGGCTTCAAGGAAGCTGAAAGCAGGTTCAGTGTCTGGCAAATGAGGATGGAATCGTTGCAAGGCATCACCTGACAGTGAGGAAAACACCGTTTCCTGACGCTGAAAAAGCTCCCTTTGGAGGAAAGAGATGGCGATTGATACCACGGAGGTACAGGAGTAAAATGTGCAGAGTAGAGGATCTTTTGGTTTGGAGAGAACAAGGGAGTCTGGGGCTTCCAGTTTCTCATCCTGACTCTTCCATCAGCACAAATGGATACAAATGGCGCATGCTGCTACTGTTGGGGCTGCAAATTCGCGCGGTCCTGCCATGTAAGAAAGACAAATTCAGAGTTGATAGTACCAGTACTCCCAAAACCATGCTCCCTTCCTTTAAGTCAAGCATCTAGCTTGATGTTTCGCATGCACCAATCGAAGAAGTCTTCAGCTGCGCCCGAATTCGGGGGCTTGCTCTTCAGCCACCTGATCAGGAGTAGGAAAAAACCAAACCGCTCCACCAGCAAATCGCTCGTTGAGATTGCTGAGGCGGTGCGTTCGGCAGTGGTGGGACCTGGAACACTAGGCAGCAATGAATGCCAACTGAACCGTTCGTTCGAAGGTCCAAGCTGGAACCACCGTGTCCGTGTCCAAAGCCAGCGCACTTGTCGAAGAGAGGCTTCAAAATGTCCACTTCGGCCTGGGGACCCGACGAAGCTGGGCTCCGTAGAGCTCCATTCGATTTTGGCGCTAAAACATATGACTCCGACAGGTGGCCGGTTTCCCAAGCTGGAGTCCTTGTCAGGAAATCTCTGAGTTCTACAACTTGCAGGTTTGAAAGGTAGGCAACTTGATGAAAACAAGTATTACCTTGAAATCAAATGTAAACTAAAAATAAACTAACTTAAAGTAGTCTTCAGACCCTGAATGCCACGGTTTTCTTCGGGGCGGGCGGTGCTGTATGTCTTGTGATCCAACCCACTGGTCGGTTCCCCACCTGTCGTGAGGCATTGATTTCCGGACGTCGCAGCATCCAGGTGTCTTTGATTGGTTGCCAGCCCAAGTCCGAAGCGCTCACATAGATGATGCCCGCGCCTTAGGCAGAAAAAAGCATAATTCCATGTCACGAAGGTCTTCAAAGGCATGCACACAAGCCGCATCAACAAGGTTCTTTCTGCATAGACCAGGTTCTTTCGCCGAAAAAACACTCGTTCGGTCCATCAATCACATCGGTCCGACGGGCACGACCGGCCCCACGACGAAGGTCCTGCGGAAGCCTGCGGAAGCCTGCATCTGACTGGGTGGGTACTCATTCAACTTGCGGCAAGACCAAGGGAGCCCTTTTTTGAATCGAAGCCTTCCCAATTCTCACCTACTGTGGCGGATGCCTTTGATGCGGATGCCTTCGTTGCAGACAGGAAACGTGACACGGTGGCAGGTGATGCGTTTCGAAGGTTTTCCACCTCGCGCGCGGGGAGAAGGTGTGTGCTGGAGGAGAGCCCTTACTTTTCTGGTTCGTCTACGCTAAGATTCCCGGTTTCCTCTAGGCCAATGCACGCATGTTCCAGAGAAAGCTCCACTAAAGACAGCATGTCAGGGCCATTTAGTCGGAGACTCCAAAAGAACTCGACCGGAACTGTCCGACCACCAGGTCAGAAGACCGGTCTCTACCGGCTCTCCCTGTGGCGTTTTTCAACCACGCCGATCGACACCGGTTTCTCCGGCTCCACCGAAACAGGAGACGAGGAGACGTGGCACCTCGAAGACAATCTTGCAGTTGTCAGTCATGGGAATGCGGTCATTGTTGGCCTAGGGAGTGCGCGTGTGTCACGTGCTGTGCCACAGTGGAAGGGAAACAGGGGTGATTCTTCGAAGCGCGGGTTGACCGACCGATAAAAATGGAGGGGGGGGGTCGCACACAAAACTTAATAGCCAAGTAGTGTCACCTATAGTTCAAGCACGTTCAAACGTTCTTTCCACGAAGGGTCCTGCTCGTTGGGGCTTCTCCTTTGAGACAACGCAGCAAACCTTGCAGTGGTTTGCCGCTCCAAAATCTCCACAAACGCTGAATCAGTTGACGCTCAGACACCAAGGTCAGAATCTTGTTGTCGTCCAGCACGGTGTTCAGATTCCTTGCCCGCGCGCGCGCGTACCGCACCGCGGAACGGAGATGCCGATCCGGCGTCGGAGTGGTTTGGGAGGATTGGATGCTGGGGGGTGGGAGGCAATGACTCGGAAAAAAAGGGACGCTTCAGACCCCAACAGTTCGGGAGGTCTTCCCAACCGAACAGGGAGGGCCAGCGAACAGAGACGAGAAGGAAAGCGAGTATGAGGGGCCCCTCGGGGTCCCGGCGGCTCGTATGATGTGCACCGCGGAGGCCGATGCATGTGGACTGGGATGGGAACACCTACAGTATGAAAAAGAAACGTGCAAGGCCGCCAAAGTGAATTGATGAAACTGAAAAGGTGCAGGCATGTGCAGGCCCTTGAAGTGTGAACGGTTGACACACTGACACAATCTACAATTTTGGTCAAAGCGGACGTTGTCTCCTTCAAGGCAGACTTCGAAAAAGTGTGTCTCCTACACAGGTGAACTGCTGGAGAGATGGCTGGCATGCGCATGTGCATGTGCATGATCTTCATCTGGGTGTTGGGGGACTGCCACTTGGAATGCTCTTCACACCAAAAGCCACAAGGAGCTTCAGTTTCGTGACCGTCCTTGAGATCCCAGGGCATGTGGTTCGGTCACACGCAAAAGAAGGCCTTTTCAAAGGTCGCAGGTCTTGAAGGAGACTCCAAAGAGATCACCGTTTCGGTCCGAAACCACTTGGCTTTCCTTCATGTTCATCCCCCCGAAACAGCGACCCTCGGCTCTCCGACCTCCACTGACCTTCTTCGCAGCCGTCGTTTTTGGCCGAAACAACCGGCCGAAACAGCAGCGGAAGCCGCTGAGACGCTCGCGGAAGCCGCTTCATCCAAGCGGCTCAATCCAAATGGCGTCTACTGGGCCATCGCACACGATCCAGGTGGTGTACTTCAGGGATCCTGAGCGAGTCTACAAAGTCTACAAGACGGTCACACAAAATGGAGAGATAGTTCTGCGGTACCAAACGTTGGAAGGCGCGTTTAGGGGAAGCAGTCAAAGTCCGGTAACCTTCAACCCAGCCATTCAAACCATCCTAGCCACGTATGGCCACCACATGGCGCTGTTTTGATCTTGGCAAAGGCATGCAAAAGCTTGTATGATATACCTCAGCGTCCTTCCAAACACCCAAAAGAGCCTCCCAATCCTGCAAAACTCTCTCTCTCTCTCTCACGCAAAACAGAAACGAAAGCACTGGCACAACCCCAACGAAAGCGCCTCAAAAAAGACAGACCCTTCGATCGCTCCAACGTTCCGTCCAACAACTGCGAGGTGCGGTTGTTGTACCTCTGCCAGATGGAGGCAAACACGCCCGGTGTCCATTCTTCACTGATGGGATCCTTATACCCGTACCTTAGGCGGCAGCCAGAGACCCGTGGGCTGGTTCAGACAACGAAAGGGAACCGGTCACGGAGGGCGACCACACTGGAGAACTGGAGAACATTGGAGCCCCGAACCACAAGACCCCAAGGCAGATCTGCTCAATCAGCACATCGCTTGACCTGCCGAAACTTGGACCTCTCTTTCCAGCACATCGGCATTCCCAGCAGTTGGAACCCTGGATTGGAGCTCAAAAAAATCCGGTCCAGTGGACGACCTACCGCGGACCGGGTCGTGAATCGGCTCGTGGAGTTACAGTACGTGGCCGCCGAAGGCAGCGATGCGCCGCGGGGCATCTGAGAGTCTGTGATGGCCTTGGGGTTCATGACCACTTGCTTGTGCGCCAAGCCATCCTCGGCTGCGCTTTTCAGCAGGCAGGGCGGGGCACGGACCGGGAGAGACATCATCCGGTTCTGGAGGGAATGAATGACTGAAACATGTAACCCTACAAGTCCAGTTTGACCCAGTAAAACCTGGTCTTGTACCTCAGTAAGTATTGGTTTTGTATGACCATCTCCAGTAAAGTGAGGTCTTTGACTTGTAGGGTAACGTGACATCCAACTGGTGGTCGCAAGTCTTTTCTGACCCATACTGTGTCCACTGTCCATCCAAGCCCTGAGTCGAACACAAAAGGCAAAACGATACACATAAAGGGGTTTTGAGCTCCGGGGTCACAAGCCAAAAACCGCCGTCAGGATCCGGATCTCTGTCGCTGATTCACATTCAATCTATACTAACTAAGAAGTCTTCGTCTTTGAAATGTTAATCTTCCCATCTTGAGCGGGTCATCTTGCCGCCATCATCTGGCATCACAGCACGATCTGCACGATCTGCACAGGTGGATTCTGCTACCTGCAAAAAGACCCATCGCGTCGCGCAGAGTAACTCGGCATCGCGCAGAGATCGAACACCAAGTTGCATTGTGCAGGCAGGTGGTCAAAATGTCTCGGATCTCTGTCTTTCCACCTGTTTGGACGCAAGGCATCCATCGGAAAGCCGCGTCAGACCGCTGAGCTGGTCGGAAGACCAACGAGCAAACAACGCATCCTAAATGCTCTGAGTCTAGTAACTCTATAGTATAGTCTATAGTGACTCTAGTGCAATCCTTGCCATAGCCATACCGTTGTAATCCATCGCATGCGAAGATGACTCAGTCAGACATCGGGTCATCAGGTCCGCTGCCCAGCTTCTTTCAGCACTCACTGACTGAGGGCATCACAGAGTGTTGGCCCCACCAACATGAAACCGTGGCGCACGAGCGATGTCTCATACCTCAAAAAGCGAAGAGACGTCTCACGTGCGGATCCAAAAAAGAAAAACGTCCTATAAGAGTAGAAAAGCTCGTTCAAGAAGCTGCTGGGCTTCCTCTTTTGCAGGGCATGCCAATCATGGGTCGGCGTCTATGCATTGGGTCTCTTTATGCTCAATAAAAAGGCCGGTGGAGGAAGGACCTAGAATCAGAGTGGTTTCTGTGGTTGGTACTCCACTTCTTGAGTTTCTCGCTCTTCTTGCGGTTCTTTTCGGGTTTTCTTCTTCCCCGTTGGCCCCACAAATCACTGGCGGCGGCAATGGCCCGCCGAAAAAAGGGATGTTGAAACTTGGAGGTAAGTAAGCTGTCTGCGATCGCAGATTTCTACCGTCGATTCCTCTCGCGGAAAACGTGAGCAGAATGCTTGTTGTCCTGTTCACGTGGCGTCTCTTCTGTGCCAGTCACTCATTCAGAGCCGGAGAGGTACAAGTCCCAGCATGGAATCAATGTCAAGACACAGCTGAATCACCTTGAGCATCCAGGTGTCCCAGTCAACCAGAAGGTTCTTGGCGATCAATGCCTTGAAGGTTCGAGGGAAAGAAGCTGCTCGTTTTGAACCACGGCTTCGGATGCTTCCACTGTCGGATGCTTCCTGAAATGGATACAATCTGTACCAGCTTTCCGTTCTCTCAAAATGACCTTGGGTCAAAACCACCCAGGAACCGGACCACCAGGGAATGAACAGAACTGACTACTAGGTCCGGGTTTGGACCCGCAACCAAATCTTCCGACATGTTTGCACAAGGAGGGCAACAACATTGGAGATGTTTCGATACAAGAGGTAGCGAAGAAGAGCTCCCTGTCCATGTGTTGAGACCTCCATTTTGCCTCGATCTTCGTGGCTTTAAAAGGCTGCAAATGTGCGCAACACCTACAGCAGCCTTGAGATGTCCAGAATCAATCATACAGCAGCCTTGGGCCTTGAGATGTCCAGAATAAACTATATAGAAACGAAGAATGTATTTTCAGATGCTGCACAGCTCAGCCAAAAACAAATGGCCCCTCCACATCCATCATGCAGGTCATACCATTCAAACCCATCTGAGAATGTCTTCTTCGATAGAAGTTCACCGCGGGGCCCTGGAGCCATCTTCCACGTTCTTGTAGACCTTCTTTGGTGGATCAGTCACCTGACCCGCATCAGCGGCATCAGATCCAGACGGATCCGCGAACGTGAAATCGATTCGAGCAGAGATGCCTGGTACTGTTGATGAAGATGGATCCATGTCCGATCGTGTCACGAACTTCCAAGTTTGGGTATCCATATGCGTGTGTAATAGTAGGGAGACCCTCCAACCATAGGTGTTTTGTGGATTGTTCAAATGCCTGCGGGGCGTCCAACTGGCTGTCTCCCCTTTTCAGTCGGAACCAGGAGACCTTGGAGGACCTAGTACCGACGCGATGTGACTCGTTCGGAGCTACTCTCCATGTGACTTGCGATCTTCATGCCCCGTCCATTCACTGAATCCAGGTGTCCGAGGTGTGCCATCCCATGAAGTCCATCTCCGGACACCGTCTCGAGACGCCGGTCGTCCCAAGGGACGAAGGTCGCCCCCCGTCGCGCCTTGGGGAAGAGATCCTTCAGCAGCGCCAAGAAGAGCGGCACATCATCCGCCACCTGCACTGGGTTCGCTTCACGGCAGCGGCTGAACTTGGAGCGGGGGCGCCGAACGCTACAGCGACATGCGCGGTGGTTTTCGGAGGAACTTTGTGCTGGCCGACCGGTGCTCTGAGGGTTTGGCACTGGAAACTTGAGTCGACTTTCCAATACTAGAACCCACTGTCGGGGTGGTTAATGGACACCCCTTAACCTCTATGGGGCCATCAATAGCCACCCCTTAAGGGGGTCCTGGTCTACGTTCAATACTCCAGCCTGAGCGCTTAACTTCAGTGGCTTGAACAAACGTTTGCATGCTGAATGCTGCTGACCTTCGCAGCTGTCACGTGAACACTAGAGATACACAACATAGACAATCTAGATCTACAATTCAATGCCAATCACCTGGTTCTTCAAAGTGACCGAACTTGATCCCTGGTTCGGTCACTTATTTAGGCTTACTTTACAACGCCCAAAGGTCACCGGACGGGAGTTTAGGACTCCCATCCAGCGACCAACTGGATACCCCGAGGGTTTTGCCGGTCGGTGACGTTCCACGCTCCACGTCCCGTTCCACCGCTCGGTGGCCGACGGCGGCCGACGGGGCCCCCGACCAATTTGGAGAGATTCCTCGGTGCTGGCGACGTCAGTCGCTGCGGTGGTTTGATCGGGCAGCGAGGTCTTGGAGGGAGGGTAGAGGCGAGGCGAGGCGAGAGGTCGAACGCGGTGTTTCGCGAGCCGGGAGTGCGAAAAGTTCGGTCCCCTAAAGAGATTTTGAGATACGTCTTCAAGATGATTGGATTTTGTGGGGTCTAGAATTGTTCTCATGAGTTCTCATGGTGTCTGGATCAGCTTTCGAAAAGAACGACGCTCAGGACACGGGAGACCGCGGGCGTGGCGCAACGAGGTTCGGTTCGGGGAGCTTCGGGAAGGGTAGACCAGTCTACCCAGCCAGCGCCAGGGGATTCCCCCGTAGTAAAATACTTGGCCCAAATGGGTAGGGGTAGGGTAGGGGTAGGAATGGAAAAGAGAAAAGTATTGCTCAGCCAGGTGGCATGTCTCGCACCGTGCGCATGAAGAGCATCTCCTGTGGTGACCAGCTTCTTAGAGGGGAAGCCGAACATGCCACGTGCCGGGCAGGCGCAGGCGAAAACAGGTGTTTTCACGCGTTATGGGGTCCGGTCGGTCATATTCTTGGGGTGTTTTCGTTCGATCCAAAAGGATATCTGTTGGGGTTCGATCCTGACGAAGCACGTGCAGCCAGGCAGCATCGGACTCGGACGAAAAGACCCGTTTTTGGACCGTGTCCGCTCACTCCAGGGTGACTGCTCAAAACGTCCCAAAAAGATCGTCTCCATGCCACATGACACGATTGGATGTTTGAAAACCCGTGGTTAACCTACACTCCCACTCACTAACATGGAAATGGACAATGGCCTAAGGGAAGACCCTTTTTCCTCAACAAACAGGTGGTTTTCCACTTCCATGTTAGTGAGTCAAAGGGTAAATCCAAGCTCGTGTTAGTAATAAGCAGGTCATCCCTAATCATAGAATTCCATTTTTCCAGAAAGTGCAGATCAATTTGACTCATTATTGTCCTTTCTCGGGAAAGACCTGAGCTTTGGCAAGTCGCAGTCCTCATCAGTGTCTGGAGGCTCTTGTCGCTTTACTCCACCACTGGTTCGAAGAACACCTAAGGTCATCGTAGGTCGGGCATGATATTTAGGCCACAAGGCAATCACCTGATTATCACTTCACTGAATCTGAAGCCCATGTTGCCCATGTGTCCCATGTAGTCTGCACCAACTTCAAAAAGGTTCTCTCCTGATAAATCTCGTCCAACTCCGTTCATCATCTGAAAACACCATCTGATCACGCCAAAGGTTAGTGTTGGGTTTGCTCATAAATGCACATACATACGGCTGTGAGTAAGATTCCAACCCTCCAAACATGGTAGGTTCACAATTAATTTGTTTATCAAGCTTGGCTGCTATATTTAACTCATGTTCGGGGATCAACCCGAATCCCGCACTCTTCACCAGCACCCATATCGTTTTCGGAGTTCTGCTCTTTTCGTTTTGCCACGGCTGAGCGTTCCCGGCTGAGGATATTCCGCAATCCAAAGTCGTAGTGCCTGCACCACGTCCGTCGACCACGTCCGTCGACTGAGTCGCATGGCAATTCGAAGGGTGCCCACCGAAGGGTGCCCTTTTGACACGGTCAGAGACAGGGGGGAACTGGAAATGGGCGACGTCTCTCTGACACGGTCGGGCGACCGAGCCCCTGAGCACTCTTGAGCTCAATGAGAGCACTCTCTTGAGCGCATCTTCTTCAGCCTCTGCTTGCTCAGCTGCTGCTCGCAAAGGGCATACAGGATGCAGAACTTCTTGCCCAGCAGCTCGAACTGGGAGTATCCTGGTGTTTTTTGATCAAAACAAGTGCCATCTGCAATGTTTTAGAGCTGGCTATGTCTACTTTGAGCGGCTTCAGAAACAGGATCTAGTACAGTAAGGCAGCAAAACAAACTTGCTGATTGTTACTCATGGGCAACATAGACTTTGAACTCCCCATCTCTGCATGTTCTTCATGTTCTTCGCGTACCGCGCAGTGATCCAACCCCGCGCGGTCTAACCTTCAGTGATGACGCGCTGTGTCCTACAGAGGCCAACTTCACCTTCATGATGGTCTCTCTGTTGGGCACCATCATCGCCTAGTTTGGTCGATCGACTCGGAAGATCTGCCTTTTATCTGTATAGATCTGCTTAGATCTGAGCCTGCGGATGGTGAGTGTTGTTTCAGACAGAAACACTCTGAAGCGAGTGCTTCTTCTGAGTGTGGAAGATCTGGATTTCCTCGGCCTTTTCCCCAAGGTGAGAGGTACCCACACCAAGGTGCTTCCTCTCCGGTTTCCACACGAGACAGATGGGCAGATGGGCCCATCACCACCAGAACGCCCGCCCCAGACCGGACGGGCGGTCGGTCGCCACTGAGCTGAGCGACGACACTTCGGAAGAGAGCCTTCACGTTCCTCAGCGAACGACGGCTAACCGCTCACCGGTGAAACGAAGAAGTAGTGCGCCCGGGGCAGGCTGGGCAGGAGTGAAATCGTGCGCCACTGGAGATATGAGAGATGAGGAAAACAACAATTTGTTGAAGTGCTTTGGCAGCTTTATAGCCATCAACAGCCACACTTGGTTTGGAGGCTAACATTGTGTCCTGATGGAGAAATCAGGCCAGTTGGCTTAGGCACTGTGCACGCACTGCCAACTTACTTGGCAGTAGCCTGCTACTTCGTTGCCAGCTGGGATGTTGTCAGCTTGCGTTCATGGAACCATGAAATCGAAACAGCAATGGCCGTATTTCCCTGTAATTCCGCTCCACTTGCCCGACCCAATCCCATCACACCATCAGCAACTAAGGAGCTCAGGCAACTCCTGTCGCCCGGCATAGCCTGGGTTCATGGTGATGAAGTAGCCGACCTCGGTAGTCATGTCTTCAAGGGAAAGCAGCAGCCGACGCTCTGCGACCACGGTGGTGTCTGAGCCGAAGGGCCAGGGCCCTCTGACGTGACCACAAACACGCTTTGGTGCCGATGTGGAGGCGGAATGAGCGGATCCCTTCCGCCCCAATGCAAACAGCACCCGGTGTGCGCACCAGTCTTGTAGAAGGCTTTGATCTAGAAAAAGAATATCACCAAACCAAAGAAAAAAGACTGACCTCTCCGATTTCTGTGGCCCAACTGATTGTTTCACCATGTTTCACCTGGTTCGTCTTCTCGTCTTATCGGGTTCCCATCCATCTCGATTTCACCCAGACACTGATGGGACCAGCTTGATGGGCTGTGGCTCGCCTGAGCGAGAAGACGAGAGGACACCGGGGTCTCATTGGGGTCTCATTGGGGTAGTAGTCTCACTGGGGTGTCTGATATATTTGAATATACAGGATTGGTGTATCCCAACAAACCAAAGGGCGCCTTCTGATGGTTAGCTTGCGGGCCGACATCCATCCGTCCATCCATCCATCCAATGCAAACCAACCGGTCTGAGACGGGACCATCTGGGACTCCCACCCCAAAAACCTCTTTCGAACGAAACAGCCACGGTTCTGACGACCACGGCGACTCCGCGGCGACGCTGCTTCCGCACCGCACCGGCTCTTCGCGCGTTTCACGCGTTTCAGAAACGCACGAAACGCGCGCCTGGGAACATGAAGGTGGCCACCTTAGGACCGATCGGTGTCCAAACGGAAGAAGAAACCGTCAGGCCGTCAGGAGATCCAAAACCCAAGAACGGCGAGCCAAGAAAGAGGCCATGCGGTGATGTGAAGAAGCCATGCGGTGCGGACGTACTGGAGCACATCGATGTGCGTGTGATCGGACCCACGGTAGCTTGCGAATTGGTCAAATCAACGTGCTCGGACCGCCGGTTCGCACAGTCGCCAGTTCGCAAAGTCTCTGGCCAGTTCGCATGTTCAACTCAAAAAATGCACCGGACCATGATTTCCTCACAATGGGATCAACACAACGGAGTATGATCACAACCTCAAACTTCAGGCATAAGTACACTGTAAAATGCCCAAGAAAAGTCCAGTATCACTGAATGCGAAATGGTCCACTGAATGACGTATCAGAAGTTCCCTTCCAGGTCCAGACCGTTTCTATCAACCAGCAGTCACCTTCGACGGGGTGCCGGGTCCGGTGGCCGGAGGAGCGGCACACACGGTGCACCGGGCGCCCCGGGCTGCCCCGGGCCGTGTTTGGGGTGTCGAAGGAAGGTTGTCATGAAGCCTACATGTGACCTCTGAGGTCTACATTGACCTCTCATGTCACATGACTCATGTCTGACGAAAATCCACCCCACTGACGAAGATCTAGATATGCCAGCCCGATCGAACCCAGGTCGTAAAAGAGAAGTGCTCGAACTCGATCCCAACCCTTGACTGCCAACCTTGTTCCTTTCCATCCAAACAAAGTACGTGAAAAAATGTATGTGAAAGCAACAAAGTATGCAAAGCAAAAGTGAGTGTCAATGTATAGTCGACCGGTATCGTAAAAAAGGGTCGTTCCCGCTCCATGTAAACCTGCCCCCTTCGTGTTCCAAAACCACCACCACCTCCTCCGTCCCTGGGCCGCTCCGTCCCGGGCCGCCCCGATATGCGCCAGGCGGCCGCTTGCCGCTTGGCCGAACAGATCGACTCCACCTACAAGGACCCGGTGGCTCACAGGACTGGAGGTGGTTTAATTCCCAGAAGTGCCTGGCCCATCTCCTCAGGTTCGGTGGTTAGACCCCCCTGGCTCCCACCCTGGCCCATCTTCTCAGAAGGTGGTTGGAGCCCGGTTGATATGGAACACATCGATCTATGAGTAAACCCTCCAACAGGTCTGCGAAATGGAGGCTTTTGTAGGTGGTGACCTGTTAGAGGGTCCTGGTATGAGTGAACATGGTCTTTCACCCGGTTTTTCATGTTCCACTGAAAAAACAGGGTTCTATGGTGCAAACACCCCCAAAACCACGGGAACGCCTGCGGATGTTCAGCTCCAAAAACCACTTCTGGGATTGTTCAGCTCCTTCACCAGCTATGGCCAATGCTACAAATTCTGTCAAAGCCTACCACTGTTCATGTGCTTCCGTTCGCCTGAGTCATCAATAATCAAACTTTTTGTGAAAGCTATGTGCCCAGAAGCTTAAGTATGACTTGGATCGACTTCGAACTGCTGTTCATGAAAACACGGCCGACTGCTACAACTATTGCTCATCAAGAACCATGGTGACGGTTCAGTACCATTTACATCCATTTACCCAAAAATGCGTGTCTGAAGGGACATGGCTGGTATCTCACAGATGGTATCTCTGCTGAGCTGTCTTAAGTCCAAATGCCAAGGTGGCAAGGTCCTGGGGCCTGGGGCTCAGTCCGGCACGACTCACGACTCCGACCGCACCGGGAGGACCCCGGACGACTCCCCAGCACTGCATTCAGTCATTGTGCACGACCTCGCCTGCATGGCTACCACGCTCAAGACTTCGAGCTCGATGCGGTTGAACTCATCGAAGCATCCCCACCTGAAACGGACCATCACCGCTGACCGGGGATCGGCCCCGGGTCGCAAGAGCAGAATGGATCGGCCAAGGGGTCCCATTCTTCCAAACGGATCCTCCAGTCACAGGAAGTGGTGATGACTGAAGGAGTAGGTGCCCATGTCAAATCCTCATTTATACCCTAGAAGTCCAGTTTGACATATATACAAAAATATATGTTGACTGACTGAAGTAAAGGACATTCCTCCATTCCTCGCGTCACTGAGTAAGACCATTCTTTTTATAGTCGACTGGACTCCCAGGGTATAGATCTTATAGGGATTAGATTGGACCAGAATCGGACCCCAGAAACAACTGCTCAGCTTCTTCAGTTCGTGACCTTTTGAAGGTTCCATCCAGTGACCCTTAGGGAGGCTTAAGTGACCGAACCAACCAGGTTATCAAAAGGTCACTTTGAAGAACCAGGTGGTTGTTCCAATATGGCTCCAGCTTGAAATCCACATAGGAAATGGCTGGGACTGGGGAGTTCCATCCATTTCTTTCTGGTTGGGACTGGGGTTCCAGCAAAATCGGACTTGAACGGCTTTAAGCCTCGGGCCGAAGGCGGTCCAAACGCCACGTCAAAGCGGCACTGTACGAGTTCCCAACCACCCAAAGCTACTCGGACGAGCTGCGTTTTTGACCCAGTTCTGTATTCTTGTGAGCCCTGGATCAAATCTTTCAAGAACATGAATTCACGCGGCAAAGTCCAGTTCACGCGGAACCAGGGATCGGTCTCAACCGAAAAACGTTACTTTGGGGTCAGAAATGTCCGTCATCGGAGTCACTTTCGCGCACCTCTACTGTACTCCATAAGTCATTGGCACCTGTACTCCTTCCACTCCTGGAAGGTTGTAGACTCTTGATGTCCAAAAATCGATGATAATCCTTTATAGTGAAAGACCAGCAACAAAAAACAAAGGTCTGCGATCCATGGAGCTTCGGAGTCCCCTGAGGGTGACTGCTGGGAGGTCCTTCAATCCAAATGGGATCAAATGGGAGGGTGATGTACAGTACCTCAAGAGTCTACATTACTCATCCATCTTCCCAAACCGGAGGCTTCGAGTGGAGGCTTCGAGAAAGCGCTTCGCCAAAGCATGAACCCACACCGCCCATGGGTGTTAGTCTGAAGAGGCTGAAGAGAACATCGCTCTGACCGAAGTCGACGAGTCGACCACACCTCTGGGGAGACCTCGACGCACGGCTCCCCCCAAGCTGGGGCGGAAAAAAAGGAGAACGAGGTCCGTCCAGGTCCGTCCAGGTCCGTTCAGGTCCGTTCGTCCATGCTGTTCGAGTCACAGTCCACTCATACAAAGGCCCTTGAAGATCTTCGCCATGTCTCGGAAGCGGTGCTGATCCGAGCAGTTGGTGACGACCTCGCTGGAGCGGATGCAGCACAGCACCAGATCCGTGACCATCGGTCGTGGTCGTGGTCGGTTTCTGCCGTTCGTTCGGTCGTTCGTTCGGTGTCCCGAGTGTTCGTTCGGATGTGAGGTTTGGCTGCCATCTCTCGAAAGGAATGAGTTCTCCCTTTCAAGGTGTCTCCCTTTAGGTCTCTCGCCGTTTTCGCATGGAAAGCGCTCGCGCCGAACTCTGGCGTCCAAGGCACCACGAAGACTCCCAATGTGCGGCCCATGTCCTGGAAGGACGACTTCATTCGACGTCCATCATGTATCCATAAAATGTCTCCTCGAACTTGAATGGAGTGGATATCAGTGATGTATTGCGATTTCAGCTCAGCTCTGAAAACAAAAGAATCGCTTGTAGAAACCCAAATCACCACCACTTCAGAATCCAAATCAAAAGAATCGCTTCCGTTTTGCTCTTCCCCTTCAGATCCCCCCTCAGTATATGCACCCCTAACCAATGTACCGACCGTCGACCGGTGCTCTCGCCTTGGTGGTCTCGGTCTTCCCGGTGCCCGCCGGCCCAGCCGGCGCACCGCCAAAGAACATCCCCAGCGCCTGAGGGCCCATGGGGCCCATGCGGCCCATGGGGCCCATGGGGATGGGGGTTAGATGGGGCAGTCAGAGTGCGGAACAAAGGGCCGAACAGACTAGTAGGTTGTGCCAGGACCCTCCTGTCGGGGTGTCTATTTATAGCCCCTTAGCCGTTAAGGGGTGTCCATTCACCACCCCTTGAAGGCCCTGGTGGTTCCTAGTAGGAATGCCAGGAGCTACCTTCCAGGAGCTACCTTCGTAGCTCCTTGCTACCGTTCGTAGCGATGCCCTTGGTTCCTAGCGAGCCTTGTTCCATTCGTATGTTCCTACTATCGGATGGATGTCTATTCCACAACCATGAGGCTGTAAGAGGTTCCCGAAACCTCGGGGTTTCAACTGACTTCTGCGGCGTGGCGTGGCGTGAAAAAGGCGACCGGTTCTGGGAAAGAGACTCGTCTACCCAGCGACCTGGGGTCTCCCCATTAAAGTACACACCCTGGTGGGTTCTGGTTCTGCAGAGCAAGAGATTCGTGTGTGTGAAAAAACTCTTGGAGATTTGTGTGGCACCAAAAGAAACACATCTGAGGAACGTCACCTCCCTTGTTCAAGACGAGTGGATTTGGTGGATTTGGAAGCAAAAAAATCAACATCACCGGACTGGAATCAACATTAGTGCTCAGTACTCACTACATAAATGCTCCAAGTCCTTTAGAGAAGAGAGGATGACCTCGATTTGGAGGAGGGTGTATGGGCTTTGAAGGCGGACGGAACAGACCTGGAGCGGCGGGACTGCTCCGAGCACAGTAGAAGAAGAAGCGCCGAGCGTCGAAAAGAGGAGCCATGAACAGGCAACAAGAGCCATGTGCGCAAAGCTTCTTTTCTGGCACATGCCCTCGGTCTATCTCCCGGGAAAAGGGGACTTTCTACATCTCTCCGTCTGCCTCTCTACCCCTCTGCCCCTCTCTCTCTCCCTCTCTCTCTCTCTCTCTCTCTCTCTCTCTCGTTCCGCGTGATCAAATGGGATCCGATTACCAGTACCAGGGGATGATGGTGTAGATTGTAGACCGACATCTCAAACATAATAGTGATCATCTTTGACAGCTAGCGACCTGCTCTACCGCGACACAGTGTGCAGCCCCCTCTAGATCGAGTACATTCGAGTACCTTGACCGCCAGGCCAGCCACCTTGCTCCGCACCGCCCGTCCCGCGTCCCGCGCGCGTCCCGTTCCTCGCCTGTGATTGGGTCACATAGCATCGATCGGTCAGGGCGGTGATCACCAGGCGTTCCTTGCAGCCCAAATACTCGTAGGAGTACACGAAGTCCACATCCTGAACACGAGTTCGGGGGGCGAACTTCCATCCGGACCGGTCCACGGTCGGAACGCGCGAGCCCGGAGGAGAGTTGTGCCATCGAAAGAAAGGATCTGAGAGAGCATTGTGCCCCTGAGGACTGGGAAGAAGGTCCCTAGAAAAATGGGAGTGGCCATGTTGACTGAACTCGGTCCTTTTGAAGTTTATCGGTTACCAAAATGTTCAAGTCCATGTTGGTCCCATGACAACACATGTTCATGTTAACCAGAGACTAGTCAAGTCCACGAGGACGTCCTTTTCTCGTTTTTCACCGCACGCGGAGACCGATGGCGAGGCACGGCGATGGAGACCACTGCGTGGTCGGTCTCTGCCTTCCAATACAGCCTCACACAGAATGAGCCAATACAGATTCTCTGCTTCGTTTCAACTTCGTTGCGTACGATGTGCTCAGGGCAAGCCTGACATAATCCTGATTACCAAAGAGAGGTATGGACATACATACTGGCATACTCTGCACACAAACGGAATCATGCCAAAAGATCCAAAAAACAGTGCCCCAAATTGTTGGTGACAGGTTTGGTCCCCGGTCCTTGTCTGCTTCAGCCACTCAAAGTCGTTCTCATCCTTCACTTTTCCCTCACGAGCCTCACACAGTTGCGGTCTGAATCTGTTGCAACACAAGTCCCGACCTCCACGAGGACAAGTCCTATCTCTCGCAGCCCGTGCCACGATGGTGCCATCTTCGTGGATATTTGGCGCCACGACATGGGAATTGAAATGACCAATCGGAGCTATGTGGGAGATGCATCGGAGCTATGTGGAGCTCGAAGTTTGGTTGGATCATCGTTCTCAGCTCACTGGAAACAGCTTCTCAGCCTCAGTTGAGAGACGGTCCCAGACAGTCGGACTCTTGCATGGCTTGCAAAACTCTGGAGAAAAAAACGATCCATGTAGTCGAAATGGTCGAATCAAGTGGTACTAACAACTGTAGTAGTACCCTACAAGTGGAGGGGCTGGGCTGGGCTCTTCTCTGCGGGTTCGCCTGCCTACTCGGGTCAGAAGAGCGAAAAAGTCGTCGAAAAAGGGTCGAAACCGGCGAACTGCGTCGCGAGGCGTCGCGAGGCTCGTGCCTTCTTCCACACCTCCAGGAACAAATCCTTTTGATGGACATGGACTGTGACCAAAGTCTCCTGAGCCGCGAAAGTCAACAATGAGACAAAGAAAAACAAACAAATGTCTGATGTCCTGATGTCCCAGAGATGGCTTGCAGACTTCGCTTCAACTTCTCACATTGCAAGGAAAAGATCAAAGCGCTGAGTCCCTGGCGAACTTGGTCCGTTCCATCTTGGAGGGCAGGTTCGTGAGACAAATAGCTGGCAGCGCAGCAAGTAGGTTGAGGGAGTGCAAGTGTTGGGAGAAACAACGTGATCATGGGTTGACATTGACCGTTGGCTATACAGTATCAACTGCAAGAATTGACCTCTTTCATTTGAGAGCATTTCAACCACGCATTCTACAGGTTTGAAGCTTAAGGTCTTTTCGCCCTCGCAAGACTGCAAGACGAAGCTACAAGTTGTGAATGTCTGTGAGCATGGATTGCTGTCTGCCTTTATATGAGCTAATTTCCGAATGTATTCATTAGCGTTTCGCACACGGAAGCAGTATCGTTTTCAAGGGTTTTGCATGGTTTGCATAGTATATATATATATTATATATATATATTTGCTAGCCCCCCCCCCGGGACCTACCTTTTATGTGTTCGACCAGATGTGGACCATTTGAAATGTGTTCTTTGTTAAGATGTTTGTTAGTATTCTTGGTAGGATGGAAAATTAGCATTTAGATAGTCTATTATTTGCTGGTGTTGTTTTGTTTGTTCTTGACCTTTCAGTTTTAGTTGATGTTTTTGACTCTCTTCATGTCTTTTAATTGTATATTTACCAACTAAACATTTACAAACAGGACATTCAATGTTTAAACTGTTGTATTGTTTCTTTTTCTCTTGTATCTGTTCCTTGTTCTGTTCATAGTATTGTTTCGTGTTATCTTTGATTTCTTCTTTGTGGTCTTCAGGATACTGTTTTTTCTTTTCAAGAATTGTATCTCTTTTTTGTTCTCTGTATTCTTTACATATGGCAAGCATGTGTTTTTTATTATCATCTGGTTTCCACCCAAGAGGTCTTCATTGATCACTGGTTCCTTTCTTATTGTGTCAATATATATATATATATGGCACCCCCACAATTCCTTCAACGATCTAAAACTTGTACCCAAAAATCCATGTCAAAATGTGCATAATTCACCGTAAATACCGCTGAAAAGTACAAAAGGGTAGGTTATTGGGGGGGGGGTACCATATATTTATTATATTTATATAAGTCTGTGACAAGTCGACGGTATCGTTTTGTGGACGTCCCGGGTGGTTTTCCATAGAAAACAAGAACTCAAACTTTGCAGAAGGTAAATGACCATGATGATGTTGATTGAATTCTTCCAACATCTTCCAACTCGGTTGACCTATCCTTCCTCCTGGGACGCCCTACACAATGATATAGAACCGTCCTTTCCTCGGGTTTGGGTCACCGCGAACTCTCCTCGGGCCTACGAGATCCGTCAGCATTTGCGAGAACTTCCTCGGCCGGACATCGCGGCCGTCCGGACCCTTCGGGTGTGCTTCGGCGCCACCGAACAGTGGAGGCGTCCGTCCGTGGCGTCCGTGGCGTCATAGAGAATAAGAAAAGCCAAACCTGTTTCCCTTTCCGAAGTATGCGTGTGTCTATACATATAACTATATTATATCTGCGTGTGTGACCCGCAGAAAGAAGAATCCGGCTCCCGCATCCCTTCTAAGAAGAGGTGGGCGCCGCTGGCGCGATTCTGTTTTCAATCCCGGTCTCTGGAGCCTTCTCGATGGGCTCCTGAAAGCTTGCCCGGGGCGGTACTGTAGCCGCTATAGCTGAATATGGGTCTGTATTTTAATAGGGAGATCCCCGAACCAATGGGTAAACGGTAAACTGGTCTATTTCCTTTCTTCCAGGAGGTCGAACTTGGAGGTCTCCCCATTTTGACACTTGAATTCTTAATCGGAAAGCTGGCAGCACCCTTTTGTTCGGCTTGCCCTCAGTTCAAGCCAGTGTGCTGTCGTCATCCTCCCAAAACAAAAAGCAATGCCACGAAATCCTGCCACGTTCGACCTCTTTCTCTTGCCCGACGGAATCGCCTGCCTCTGCCTCGCATCCCAAAAAGAAGAGGGCGCAGCCCAGCGGGTCACGCACCTGATGCCACCGGGCCGCTTGTTGGCTTGCCCCATGACCGCCTTGTCCTTGTCCCGGGCCATGCGCGTCAAGGCATCTTGGAAGTCGGTGGTCCAGATGAGCTGAATACCTGGAATCACATCGCGTGGCATCCTCCCCGCGTCGCGTGGCATCGCGTGGCATCAAGTGGGCCAGGGGGTCAGGTATAAGTCTTGAATGAAAAGTACGCGGCTACCATGAAAAGTCACCATCTTGGCCGATCGATCACGTGGGGTTCATCCGAAAAAATGAAATGCTAGCTGTAAAGATTCCATTCCCACTATGAGCGGGCTGGGGAAATGGACCGACTCCCGCCTTGGGTGGTTTAGTCGCCAAACTTCAAAAAACAATTACAACAATGGTTCTTGGTCTGGTAATGACCAGGCGGAGACCGCTGGTAGCGCGGGGCCTGAGCTACCCTACGCTCTCATGACAAGTCACCCAGCAAAGACACTTGCGCAATACACTTCTTACCGAAGTCGGACATCGATGTACCATTCAGCACCTGTCAAGATCAGCAGGTCAGCATGGCAACGCGCCACACTTGCATGTGTGTTTACATGTTACTGGCATGTGGCAACCCTTTGCTTCATCCAAGTGAACCACGAACTGCCTCAATTTCACTGTCTCCAGCTCTTGCTATGAGAGTGAAGTCTGCCCCTTCCAGCGACTCTTTCCATGTGTAACACCTGCCTGCCCACACTCTCGGGAGCAAATGTTGCATTCTCGCCGCACTGAGCGTTGCATCTCCGACTGCGGTGGGGCTGGGCGTCAAACGCGGTGTTTGGTGAAGAAAGCTGCCGGAACTTGACAGGTGGATGCATGAGGATCGGTGGTTGTGTTTTTCCTTTTTTCGATCTTGCTTTGAAATGCACCCTCATCGCGTGTAGCTAGCTTTTGGGTGGTGAAGGTGCTGTTTTGATTGTTCCAATAATATATTGCTGTTTTGTGTGTGGTGGCTGATCGAAAGTTCTGTTCCCCTCAAATTGCTAGGCGGCCCAGAGAAAACAATATCAGGATGAGGGAACCTTCAATATGATCGCCGGCTCCACTGCGCGGATCTTTCACAAAGGATTTGAAGAACACCCGAAGGTCATGTCTTTACAAAGGACCCATCAAGGACATCAACTCCCGTGTGAGAAAACAAGGCCATGATTGTCTTACTGAGGTCAGGTTGACACTGCGAGGCCTCCAAAGCCAGAAGCCAATCCTCGATGTTGCCTTGCGCTTGCACTGGCACCCTCAGCAGAGCTTGGACTTGGGCAAATCGACACCCAAGCACTTGGACGTCAACGGAAGCAGATTCCAAGATCTTGGACACTTGCCACATCAAATCGTTTATCTCTACCAGCTGCTTCCGGGCTAGGGGTCACCTAGCTGGACATCTCCACACTACGGAGTCACAGGTCACCTACTCCAGGACACCCCCACAGGAAGCGCTAGGCTAGGTCGATTCCTTCGATCTTTTCCCACACAAACCAGTTTTCCCGGGAAAAAAGGGGTCGGATCCCAACGGGATGCGCCAGGCTTCTTCTCGTCCAACGCGCCGGAACGCACGCGCCCGTTGCGCGCCCGTCCGATGGTTCGAGCGCGGACGCCACGGACGAACGACGAAGGTGGACGCTGCGCGCTCCACATGGTGGGTGGAAACGACCCACATCGAAGGCCCAAGGCGCTGCAAGGAGACTTCCTCTTGGACCGGGCCATGCGTCTCCATGATCTTCACCTAGTAGCGATGCCAGGAGCGCCACGTTCGTAGCGTCCCTGCTCCGTTCGTAGGGATGCCCGTTGTTGCTAGTAGCCTAAAAGCTCGCCATGCTGGGCGCACCTAGGCGCCTTTTGCTGCGGAATGAGCCAATCAGTTTTCCATCAGCTCGGGGGTCCCGGGGTTCTCACTCCAAAGAGCCCTTAGCATTGAGTGAATCTCTTCTCTCATGTTGGTGAGGCCTCATCTTGTGGAGACTCTGGGTTAGTTTTCCACTGGAAGAACCGCCCCAGCATGATCCGAAAGTCTGTCGCTGCAAACCAGGCACGATCTTTTTTCGGTCCACCTTGTCAAACTGGACCTCAGGATTTTTGCAGAATGGTTTCGTCAATGAACGCCAAGTGGTTATACATGTCGAATATATCACACCTGCCAGCTTCTTCAAAGTATAATGTATAACTTTCTTGGAGCCCCTAAGTGACCGTCTACGGGCCCGGCCTCAAACCAGGGGATCAAGTTCGGTCACGTTGGTTTGAAGCAGGTGGAAGCATGATATGAAGCAAAGCATCCAAGGTAGACCCTTCAAATAATATCACATGTCACATGCCGTACCAAAGAAAACGTCACCGCCATCCATGGTAGCATTACATCACATAATGCTCTTGACCGCCCTTGACTCGACCGTCGATGTTCGATATGTAAAAAACAAAAAACGACCAGCAAGCTGGCCCCCACACCAAGCTGAATAAAGCCATGGACGAGAAGTGCTTAGACTTCGACCAAACATACGCTCACCTATGGAATTCCAGGTAGGGGTTGGGCACCCCAGGATCGCCAAAGACATGAAAACCAAACCAAACGCTCACCAATTCGTTTGGAGTCGACATGAACGGCAGGTGTGGCCAGTCGACACCCACTGGGCTACAGACCCTGTTGATGGCATCAAAGAGCTTTTCGAAGTCCTGGTGCGTGGTTTCCGAGAAAAAAGCTCGCTTTTTTGGCAGATGAAGCATGCATGAAGCCGAACGAGCCAGCTGAAGCTGAGAAACACGGCTTCGGTGCTTGGTGCCATCGCTTCCGCTCGGTGGGGCTCTGCCAGTTCGGAGTGTGCGGCGTGGCGAAGACACGCCGCGAAACCCGTGTGTGGTCCCTATTGTCCACAGCAGAGTGTCATCAGCAGAGTGTCCACATATCTTATGTCTTCATAACATTTTCATGATGACGTATTGGTTGTTTGATGTTTTTGGAGTGGATCGCCATGCATTTCGCACTCCAGCCATTTCTCTGGGTGTGGGTCCTCTTGGATGCTCTCCGGATCACTTCCCTGTGATAAGATCTTCAGCAGCACGGGATCTGAGGTGAAGTAAAATCGCCTCGGCGGGCGCACGCCCGGGCAAGGAAGGGCGTGGAGCACAGCACGCCCAGCCGGACCACGGAGGTGTTGTTCGTTGGAACAACAACACGCAGCATGACAAGCATGGAGGTATAGGGACTAGGGGGACTAGTCCGGAAAACGCGGTCCTAACCAGAAACAAATGGTTGGAACCCAATATGGCTTGCTGTTTGCTTGAGATCCACACAGAACCAGTGGATTGGGACTTGGGAAACATCTAGAAACATCTAGAGCTGTGAACCAGGTTGGGACTGGGAAACTCCAGCTTCGAACCTCAAAGGTGCGGTGCAGGTCCACGATCGCCACGGTCGCCCCGGTCCCCGCACTAGGTCCGTACTGTCCGTACTCAGTACGTGCTGCCCCGGTGGCGGGAACTTGTTTCGCTTGCCCTCCAGGTAACTTTCCAGCGACTTTTGGCACTTTTCTAAACCCTCCGAAAGAACTGGCAGCATCTGCTTCAGCATGTCATTCCTGAGCAGTAGAAACATGACGCGTGGCTGCAGCAAGAACGATTTTCGACCATTGACCAACACACACAAAAAAAGAACGGATGAGGCCCTTCAACTCAAGTGTCAAAAGCTGTCCACTCTGGCTTTTTCCAAGTTTGCCCTTTTCCGCCAGCCAGATGGGCGGCTTGACAGCTTTGTCTATATGTGCCAAGTAAAGCTCCTTGTGAGACTCACAAATGTTTTTGTTGGACATTCTGGCTGTTCTCTGGTCAGTGACCCTTCCTCCACAAGACTCAGCAAGTTCATGTGACCGTTCTTCCTTCCAACAGTGTGCACCAAGTGCCTCTCGATTGGTCCGTGGTCCGGGACCTTGGTCCTGTGCGCCGGGACCTTGGGACCGGTCCGAGAGGCTGACAGCAAGGCACGACATACTTGGTGTCTGCAGACTTCCTCGGAACAGAAGGGACGAGGGAGAGTCAGGCTCGGGGTCGCGAGGAGGCGAGGCTCGGGGGTCGCGAGGAGGCGAGGTCAGGGCTGCGGACTGGGAAGCTCTCCTTAGGGGATTAGAAGCCCAGTCTTCCACTCAAAAAACCCCATCAAAGAGGTGAAGGCTTTTCAAAAAGAAAGGATAACATCCGAATCGGCTCCTTCCACCGATCGGTGAGCAACACCCACTGTGAAACCTGATCCGCCCACACCAACCGCCCACGGTCCGGAGCTCGGAGGCGACGAGGGCCGGCCGCGCCGCCAAGGCGCTGCATGATCTTCTGCCAATCCTTGTCGATCTGCTGAAACTTCTTCGCCTGGACGTCTTCCCCCCAGCGGAGCGCGCGGACTTACTTCTTCGCACGCCCCGCCGAGCGGAGCGAGCGGGCCCGCCGAGCTCGGAGACGACGTGTTTGGGAGGCGAGACCAGGAACGCCGGTGAGACGAGGAACGGGAGCTGGAGCGTTTTGGAGGTCGGTCGGTAGGAACATCGGACTCAACTTCCGGAACTGGACTCATGAACTACCTCCACCTGGGAGTCACAATCCACTGAGAAGCACGTGAGAGTATATCCCCAAGAAGAATTAACAAGACGAATGGATAAAAGACTTGCTCAAGCAGGTGCTGGTACTAATTACAAAAAGAGAAATACAGAGGGAACTTGCAACAAACAAGAAATGAATAGAAATGAGAAAGAACAGCAAAATGCAAAGTCAAAAATACCATTTGGAATAAACAGGAAACACCGAACACCGAACAGGGGGTCTCCCTAGTTGAGCTGCACAGACTTCCAGATCACGACCCCGGCGCCCAGGCAACACATACCCAGGTAAGACTTCTAGAGCGGGGAGAAACCGTCATGGAAAAACCGTGTTGGTGTTAGTTCGATTGTTGCAGCATCAAGGACCGCTTGGATTCACTATTTTGGGGTTCTGACTCTTACTTGATGCCAGATCCAGCTGCCTTTGTCATGCTGCTGTTGACATTTTGTAGGGGTATTAGCCACGTCGGGGTGTTCTTTTGACAGCTGTTTCCCAGGCAACAAGACATTCGTGTCCACCCCTTTTTCCACAGGTTCCAGTTCATTCCACGACACGAAGATCCACCGACGGTGTCGGGAGCTTCGGTTTTGAACTCCACATTGTTTGGGCTGGAGGGACTGGTGGGTGTCTGGTTTGAGTACTCTGAAGGTCTGCCTGTCAACGCCGCATGGGTCATAGGTTCCGGGAAACCAAACCGAACTCGAAGAACTGCGTCGGCATGGGCTGATCAGTCCATGAAAAACGCCAGAAGAACGACGACGGGTTGACCTCTTTGCAAAAGAGTCATTGATCATTGGAAGGGGGACAAAATCTCCACAATCCCAAGCCAGGGCGAGAAATAGATTCAATCAGCTGAACAAATCGCAACCAGTCAACGTCTCGTCCTCACCCCGTCCACGGTCGATGTCGGCCACCACGGAGGCCACCACGACCGCTCCTCCATGGGCATCTGCTTGGCGATATCACCGCCGGTGAAGACGGACTCCAGGGAAGTCCACATCTGCTGCACCTGGCGCACGCCGCGAACCCGCTCGATGCCAGGCAGCAGCGACCGGTGGCACTTCTGCATCCATGCAAAACAGCGCGGAAGGCGATCGGACTCAGTGTTGGACCGGGGCGAACTGGTTCTTCTGTTCGTACCGAACTAGTTTGACAGGACTGGGAGATACACGTTGACCAGTTCGGATCACCGACTAGGTCACGTGACTAGGTACGAATTCGATCTTTAGAACCTTTGAAACCTTTGAAAGGTGGAAGCCAACTGAAGATCACCGGCTTCGCCTTTAAGATCACCGTCCTTTTAGTTCAATCAAACTTGGTTCACCTTTAAAGTGAACGAACTGAAGAAGCGAACTCCGGAGGATCACCGGCTTCGCCTTTCTCGCACCGACCGCACCGGACCGCACCGGTTTGGTTCCAGTCACCCTCACCGGTGTGCGGGCACGCGGTGTATCCGAACCGAAAACGAGACCCAGGTTGGGGGAACCCTCGCCTGTTCATGTCCCTGAATGCCCAGCTGCTCGGGAGCTCGGGCGTGAACGGTTGAAAAGGGAGGAAACTGAACCGTGAAAAAGAAACTGAACGGTGCTCGTCCATGGTCCTAGCTTCAACCCCACGGCACATCATTAGACCATCGACAACCCGCATCAATCATAAACCTAAAAGTAGAGGCCCAAAATCCCTCACCAACTTAGCTATAGTTACATACGACCCGACTTCACAGGTGCTTCCGGCGTTTCCAAGTCAGGTGCCCAGGTTCACCACCTGTGGTCGGGTCTCCAAACAGCCGAACCTCGGGTTCTTGACCATCACCCCAGCTCGGTGCTCCTCGGGGTTCTTCGTTCGTTTTCTCCGTTCCCACGAGACCATCCGGAGGCCCAGTCGTTGGGACTGGAAGCTGCCCCCGTTCGAGTCAGCTGGAGCCAGGTCGCCAGCGAAACTCGGTCGCACGGCCGGGTTCCGCCGTGACATTCCACTGGCACCCGTCTCCAGGCACGTGGGCTTCGTCGACATGCACGTGTGAGGCTGGCATAAAACTGCTGCAGCACGAAGCCTTAAACTCCAGCTGCAGCTACGACCTGCTGAGCTCACAGATTGTCTTCACTTGTCACCATGACCTGCTGAGCTCAAGGGCTCAGATTCTCCCACTTCCCAGCAGGGCAGGCGACTCGAATTCAGCAGCCCCCGACTTTGGCGTGATCAGTCCAGGTTGCAGGTGACAAACACCTTCTCGCTAGGTCCTAGGTACTTACTCTTCCTGGAACAATCATGGTGGAAGTGAATGGCATGGCCCCCTTATGGCATGACCCGAACACGACACGTCGTCAGTACAGACTCGGTAATTACCACGCAGAGCGAACTCACCAGCTTAGCTTTAGTGCTCAGGTTCATGGTCGGACCCTCATACAGAGGGGTCGAACCCTCATATGGAGGGGTCTGGGGTCTCAAATCCCTGGGTCCTACCTAGGTTTTGAGGGACCAGTCGGGCTGTGAACGGAGCGTCTGGGTAGTAAAGAAATGAGACAAAGCTGAGGAGAGAAGTGGAGACACGAAGGAGACAGGCATCCTGGCGGCATCATGTCGTAAGAGTGTGTTTTTAATGCCTTCGAATTAGAGAGGTGAGGTGGTGTTTCCCTTTCGTAGTTATAACACCAAAAGTGGACCACAAGGTGTCTATAAATTCATGGGGGTCTGATAGGGAAATGATTTGAAATGAACTACGAGCGCTCCGAAAAGTACATAATGCATTCTGTAGAGACTGTAGATACGCAACTCTTTCCCAGGCCCTGTGCACATGTTTAGCTACAGAATGACAGGTTTTCTACTAAATGGATTCCAGTGCCTAAAAAAACCTTAAACTGTTACGACCAACCAATGCATTCGTTGAGGACCCTGCTGGCTACGCACAAAGCTGGCTTCTGACCACAAAACAAGCAGCCAAACCACCTGGGTGGACCCTCACGCTGGGTCACTGGGTCAGGGAACACTCCTTCATCATCCTTCATCCCAGGGTTTTGTTGACCAATTTCAGGGCCGTAGTGACATAAGCAACGCCTGCAGTTCACTCACTTGACGGGGTGCTATCCGTGCCCCTGAACCGTCGTCATCCACGGCCCCCGAACGGCTGGGACGAAGAAAACCACTCCAACGATGTGACTCTTTAGGGTTTAGGCTTTAGGGTTTAGGGTTCCCAAGATGTGACTCTTGGCACATGCAGTTCGGACCCCGTTCAAAACCATCCCACGGGTCCGTTCGTGGGCAAAGAGGGGGGGGGGGGCGTGGGGGCGAGAGCTTTCGGGGAGGACCAGCGTACAGACAACGCATGGGTTTACATCCAATTGAATATCATTGGGTCTATCCATGTCATCCAGGGCCCAGTGGATGATGATGGTTAGGTTGCAGGCCTTGTTCAAAAATAGATTTACTGTAAAATAGTGATTTGATGTGATTTGCTTGTTTACTGACGGTTACAGGTACAGGACAGACGGACAGACCCAATGAATATCTCTCAATGCAGCTGAATCTCCCACGACAACTGCTGACTTGAGTCCAATGCAGATGACCTAACTGTGAGCAGGGCTGCCCTGCCCCAGACTGATCCATCTAGTCTCGGCGCTGGCGTTGATAATTTTTATAACGCCTGGAGCTCCTGGAGTCGAGTACCGGACAATTCCAACCGCTTGCTGCAGAAATGCTGCGATCCACGAAGCTCAACGACTGCCGGTCAGTCGAGGATCTGGTGTCTCCAGGCTGCGCCGCGATTCGCACGAAGCACCGAGGGTGGTCGATGATCCGCACGGAGGGTGGTCGATGTGTCGAATCGACCATGAAACTGCGGAGCACGATCCATCAAAGTGGAACAGAAACAAGTTCCTAAGGTATGAAACAAGATGTCTACCATGTCTTCTTTCAGATCTTTCAGTCAGTGTGTCATTCGGGGCTTCCTTGCGGAACTTGGCAGTCACAAAGAAGGAAAATAATAGTTGAGCTACAATCAAAACCGTCACCCAAAAAGAATGACGAAAACAAAGCTGTTTGACACAAAGAGCCCTCACCCCTACTTTCAAAATTGGTCATCCTCTTCGGGTTTTGGTCGTGGCTCAGTTAAGAGGAAACGCACCATTTGCACGGCTTTGCACATGAAACGTCTTCATGCGATTGCGCAAAGGTGAGGAAGTCACATAATCATATGCTGTTCTTCCTTTGCTGTCCTTGGCCATGGGATCTGCGCCATATTGCACAAGCAGCAGAACAATTTCCACATTCTTATCTCTCACGGCCTTGTGCAAAGGTCGTTGATAGGAACTCACTAGACCCCAACACGACATCTTCTCCCCTCCAGTTGAATTCACATCACTTGGGTCGAAGTTGTGCTCCTCTAAGAAGTCCAGCAATTTCTGCCTCTGCTGCTCGTGTAGTTCTTTCTGCTTCTTGTGCTGCTTGCGAGATTCGTTCTCCTGTTGCTTCGCCTGCTTGATCCTCTTGTAGGTCTCCGCCACAAGAATGTCTCCTTTCAGCAAGCTGATGGGCTCCTCGCGAAGCTTGTAGCGGCCACCGATCCACTCAAAACTCTCTGGAGAAATGGTCATGGCGGCCAAGCTTGTGGCTTGTGGCAAACGTGCTACACGTTAGAACAGCTTGGAAAAAAATGCCTGCAGTCACACCGGCTGGGCTCTGAAACAAGGACTTCGAAGAAAGCGATCCACCGAGCCGACCGAGCCTGGGGTGTTGCCCACACCACTCCCTCATGCCCTCATGCCATGCAACAGAGAAAAATGGAGCCTGTCACCTCTTCCAGAAACAACCAGAAACCACCACACAAAGGGGAGACGTCCGTAAATCCCAAAGCGCTTTCTTCGCGTTCTGCGTCTCCAGATGAATCTGAAGAAAGGTGAGTCACCAAAGTGTATTGGACGTCATGACGTCATGTCTTTCTTTCAGGATTCTTAGGGTCCACCAAATGGGTATCGTATTTTCACCGGTTGAAACAGCTGAACCCGCAACGAACCCACCAGGGGGGGGGGCCAGCAACGCCACACACGCCTGACAACCATGTGTGCTGGCGAATCGCTGGGCACTCACGTCATGAGCTCATCCGCTCGCTGGCACCTTAAACCATCGCTCGATGGTGTCCCCTGTGTCGGACAGAGTGGACAGCAGGCCGTTGAGCTCTTCTTTGAAAGGGATGGAGTGGCGCTGTGCCTGAGCTGAGTGCAGCCGAAAAATGGTGTACACCGCTTGAACTCCATGATGTTCTTCCATGGTTCCCTATCAAATCTGAGAATGTGAAGCCATCAAACAGCAGCAAAAAGAACCCGACGAAACTGCACTTCGAAGCCACAAACAAACCAATTCTTTGTTGTACCTTCTCTTCTCTCTTGTTCAACTCAACCACTCTGGTCCAAAAAAGAACCGTTGAGTGTCCCGACATTCATGGTGTTCAGGTTCATCATGGTCTCCTCCAGGGCCTCTTGTGTCTCGCCCACCTTGGCGCCTGACAACACGCAGGGAAAATCGCGGCTCTTCCAAGTGCCGAAGTCGAACATCATCCCTTCCTCGGACGGAAGGCGCGGTCGGTGGACGCGCGGTCGGTGGACGGTTCCTGCGCTCCGCGGCACCGGTTCACCGCAAATAGGACCCGTCACCTAGGGTACCCAACTGGGCTGGTCTATTTGGGGTTCTTCAACCTGTGTTGGGGTGGAGATCTCCAAGGCTTGGCGTCACCCGTGGAGCGGATGATGGGTAGAAAAGAGGAAGATGTGGAAGTGACATGAGGGGAAGGGTGCCGAACGTCTGGAGAAAGGCAGCTTCTGCCGTTTCTGATGGAGAGAGGTCATTTTTCAGGTCCCAAAAGATATGTCACTTCTTGCACTTCTTTCACAGGGTTCGCACCCAAAGCTCTTCAGGCCCCAAATCTGCCGTCCTTTGGTCGGTCACGGGGGTGATCCTGAAGCGGAGTCTGACGGGTTTAACATGGAGACCGATTGGATTTTGAGCCAATCTGCCCATTGCGCAGAGATCTCCTTCAGCTTGCTCTCAATCACCTGCCGCGAGGCGAGTGGATGTCGCAAGACGTGGGTGGAGACCCCAAGGCTGACAGATATAGACTACAGAAACGACCAGGTTGACCATAGAAAATGATGAAAATGAACAGAATAGACTACACGGGGGACGTCAACCTACCAGGGTGTTTAAGGCTCCGGGTTTTGACCCACAGCCATATACAAGAGCTGCTTGCAATGCAGGAAGTGGCACGCGAGACACCATGACAGGAATGCTCGTTGCCCAAAAACACTGACGATTGCCGATGCTTCGTTTGTCAACTGTGCTATAGATGTCAGAACGTTGGATCCTGCAGAAGTACTTGTCACATTGAACAGAAGGGAGATTCGGATGTATCAGCAGAAAAGAATCCCTTCTAAGAAGCCCTAGGTTCCGTTCCCTTGGGGAAAGGTCGGTTAGACCAAAGAGATCGCAGCTTGAGAGATCGAACATCTCCCATCCTCATCCATCGTCCCGACCGTACATAGGACCCGTCACCCAGGGTCAACCTGTGTTGGTCAATTTGGGGTTCCGGAAACCTGTCGACCAGGTCTGTCCAGTCGACCGGGACCCTGCGACCCCAAACCACCCGTCCCGGAAACCGCGGTGTTCCCAACTCTCTCGGCCCCGACCAGCTGCTTGTCCGCGCCCTCACAGATGTCCGAGATCTCATCCGTGAACTCCTGGCCGGTGGCGTCCGGATCCCAAGGTGCGCGCCCCAAGCAACGTCAGGTCAGGTTCACCCGACCCACAAGCAACGACTGGTGTCGCATCCCAAACGCTTGGCTCAAAGAGTCGAAAATGGCAACCGCACACGGCGTTTGTTGAGTTGGTTTGCTTTCAACAGCCGCATACGCAAGCAGAAACATGATCGTTGCAATTCCAACGCCAACCAAAAACTTCTTGGACCAGGATCGCTTTGATGCAAGAACTGAGTCTGAACCTCTCTTTCACCCAAGCTTTTTTGAGTCTCCATCTCAGGTCTCCATCCTCTGAGAGGTGGAAAAAAGACACCCAAAGGATGCCTTTTCAAACGCATGAACAAAAACGACGGTCGATTCTGAAGTCGAGGTCTTTTCTCTCTTTACCCTAGAAGTCCAGTTCGACTACATTTTGACTGAAGTAAAGGACATTCCTTGACTCGTCGGCCCCGAGTAAGACCGATTCTTTTGATCGTCTTTTCTGGACTCCGGCTTTCTCGTCGCCCAGGTGCATTGAGTTGCGCGTCGATCAGCGACTGGAGTTTGAAGTTCTCCGAGTCGATGGGCAAGTCCTTCCCTGGTGCCGTTCCGGTGCCGTTCGCTACATTCGCTCCGACGCGCCGCCAGAGCTGAGCTCCACGAGCTCCGGGCCGGGGCTTCGATCGGTCCGAGGAGGAGAGGAGAGGAGTAGGAGTGGAGGACGACCAGTCAAAAGCGACTGTCTAGCATGGTCACCCGAATCTGCTGTCCTAAAAATGGCCCTGGCCCAAAACCTAGATGGCCACCACCCCGACGAGATGCTATTTTAGATGAGCCACAATGGCCCAGAAAAATGCCTAAAATATATTATAGGAGATGTTCAGAAAGCCACAGGTACGATCTCTCGAACCGGCCTGTGATGTCCATGACCTGCTGCCAGTGCCGGGGCATGATACTTGGCCTCAGCCAACAGACCAACGCAATGCCCGTTGGGCGGCTGACTTTGAATCTATTTGTGCCTCAGTCAGGGGAGCCGATAGATTAAGTGTTTGTCACTATATAGTCGGGAGAGAGCAGCTTCCATCTGGCACGCTTGAAATCAAATCTGCACTCTCTGAAATCATTCAGTTTCATGGTTTGTTCGTTCAACACCTCTTTAGTCTGACCGGATTAAGGGTCCAAACAAAGTCAGAAGCCTCAGGGCCATGTTCATCCGTTCCATCAATAATGGATCTCCAGGGAGCAGTACAGTATATTATACAGTACCATACAGTACCACTGTAAAAAGCGCAGACCTTCGAGCACCCCAGACGTCCCAGCTCCTCGCCCAGCAAGGCAGGCTGGACGAGGAGCGCAGAACGGCCGCTCGGTCCCCGCTCGGTCCCCGGACTTGCCCAACTCGAGCAACAAAGGCAGAACGCCTTGGAAATCCTCGAGTTCGGAAGGACGAATCCCGGTACACTCTGACGAAAACCATCACAGAGTGTAGGGGACTAACCCACTGTTGGTAGAGGAAAGTAGTCTTCCCAGAGACCCGGACGTCCACTTCCATGGGACGTGACGTGAGAGTGACTCCAAACGAACTCGTGTTGTTTTGGTAGGAATGCGAAAGGGAGAGGGAGGCACGCTTCGGAAAGCGTTTTCTGGGAACCTCGGTTTGTTTCTAACTCGACCAAGAGCTTGCAGGGTATTCATCATGAGTCGTCAAGAATTGTTGCATGGTATTCAAACACATCATGACCATTATTGCATACCTTCAGTGTATTCATCATCAGTCGACCAAGAGCTTGCAGGGTATGCGTTCTGTGTTTGTTTGCAAGTTCCCAAAACGGAGGTTTCTTGAAATCAGACTGCTGAAATGGCTGCTTGGACAAGCTGTGCCTTGGTCGGCCTTCTCAGGAAACCCAGCTCTTCGGCCCACCGGTCCTCGATCTCCTTCTTCAGCTCGTTGTAGGCCGGCCACTCGCGCAACTGCCGGGGCATCTTCTTGCAGCGTGCCGCGAAGCTATCGATCCTGAAGGTTCACTGGTCCCATCCGGGGAGGTGGGGAGGTTCGGCGGACCTTCAGGGGCTTTGGAGGGGCAGTGGACACGCATGGTGGTAGAGGTGGAAAGAGTCCGACGTCCAAAAGATGGTTTGGAAGGGGGAACCACTGTTTTACCTCTTTTGGGATTACCCTCTCCTGCAACCATTTTCTCAGCCAGGGGACGTCTTCTGCATGGTCTCCATGTTTTCACCCACATCACACCAGAGGTAGTCTCGCCACTCCTGAGCCACACAACACCAAGCTGGAAAGCACAAGTGGCCGCCATGGCGGACCTTTCAATGAAAGCTGTCTTTGGAATGGATTTGCAAGGCTCTTCTGCACGAGGAAAGACAAGCCTAGGGCATTTTACAGCAACTTTCGTCGGAAAATAGGACTAAAATGTACACAATGCTCAATCCACCCTCAACAGCTCCAGCAACTTTCCTCCTACCAAGAATCAGGCCCATTTCTTCTTTGGAATGAACACATATTCATGGAATGTGGTGGCTAAGGAAACTCAGAATCCAAATTCATGGTTTCTTGAAACACCTCATCCAACTATCCAACATTATCCAACTGTTACGGCCAACGCTACCAGAACCACCAAAAGGAGGCAGGCAGAACCACCCAAGAATTTGTGCCGCTCCTTGATGGTCTCCAGCACAGCCACATAGAGATCCTCAAAGCGAACGAGATGAGAATGAGCCTACTTGGCATGGAGCTATGGACCTACGAAGCCTTCGATCCGTTGAAGCCCGGTCTCACCGGTGCTCCACTGGTGCCAGGTAACGTTCTGGCGTGATGCCGAGCATAGCACGACTGGGTCGTGTTCGCTTCAAAAAGGCGACCTCTGGGTGTAGTTGAGACACAGCAGCTACAGTGGCTACAGCGAGTCCACACACCCCAGGCAGAAACCACCGGCCGCCGCCACGAAGATGGAAAAAAACCCACCGGCCGCCCAAAAGAAGGGCGGAAGGGCAGTGTGGGAGAAGCGGCGGAAGGGCGCGCTGAAGGAGCTTTGAAGGGAAGGATGATGCTACTCAGACTTGATTTGTGTGTGTGTCACACTCTGTATCTAAGAGTTTTCCTCGGTTTGTTCCAGCAGGGGGGCAGAGAGGACTTGCAAGGCTCTGCCCAACGAAGCTCTTTGCAAGATCCTAGGAAGCGGAAGCTGATCACTTCCATGCACCTGCAACCGGAACGTTTGACCAAGCTGTGACTCCACTTTCCACGTTTTGATTCATGGTCCTTCATGATACTTCCCCCAAACCGATTTCCCTCCACCGCTTTCAGCCACTGAGCCGCCGTGAGCTGCCGTTGTGGGTTCTGCAGATGCGCATAAACCACTTGTTCAAACATCTGCAATTTTTCGGACTTTCCACCTTGCCGTTTCTCACCTTCCTTCCACGTGGGAACTGCGTTAACTGAAAACCAATGTTAGAGTGTGACGGGGCGCTGAATTCATGCTGGTAATCGTGTAACAGATTTCTCCCCTTCCACCATTCCTTGGATTTTCTTAACAGACTTGGTTTCACTACTGAATTAACTGCTTCTACGCCGCCGGGCGTCACGGAGAATAAACCCCGACGCGTTTTCTACCCCAAACACCCCAACCCCTCCCACCCACTAATTAGGGTAACAGAGGGAAATGGTACTCGACACACTTGTGTGTCGGTGCCTTTCCCTCTGTTGTCCCTTTTCTAGTCTACTCTACCCGGGCGGTTTAAGACTAAAGTCCCGCTCCCTAACTATTGCACTTAATTCATTTCTGCTAAGTAATCAGTAACTCTAGAGTGCTAAGTATTCAGACACACACACATGTACACACACATGGACATACACCCCTCCCTGCCCCCCGCTTTCCTTCTTGCGTTTTTTGTCGTTTGTTGGGCTTTCTTTCAGGCTTTTTAGGTGGTCCTTAAGGCTCGTTTCCCTACCCCAGTCAAGGGCTAAGTATTCACCTTTTCTCTGCACCTATCTTTCTCTCCTGCCCTTTTAGCGCTGCTCTTTCTGCTTTTCTTTCTTTCTTTTCTAAAGCTTTTTAGGTACCTATTTAGGTTTTTATGCCAGAGCGCCGCAAAGCGGCTGAGTGTGTGTGTGTGTGTCACACTCTGTATCTAAGAGTTTTCCTCGGTTTGTTCCAGCAGGGGGGCAGAGAGGACTTGCAAGGCTCTGCCCAACGAAGCTCTTTGCAAGATCCTAGGAAGCGGAAGCTGATCACTTCCGTGCACCTGCAACCGGAACGTTTGACCAAGCTGTGACTCCACTTTCCACGTTTTGATTCATGGTCCTTCATGATACTTCCCCCAAACCGATTTCCCTCCACCGCTTTCAGCCACTGAGCCGCCGTGAGCTGCCGTTGTGGGTTCTGCAGATGCGCATAAACCACTTGTTCAAACATCTGCAATTTTTCGGACTTTCCACCTTGCCGTTTCTCACCTTCCTTCCACGTGGGAACTGCGTTCACTGAAAACCAATGTCACAGTGTGGTTGAGAAATGAGCATGAAGAACCGAGAAGGTTCTTGGTGCCTCCAATCTTTGAGCTCAATTATAAACGGAGCCTCGAGAAGAATAGTGCCAATGATGTACCATTGATGTGCCAATGATGTGTCAATGATGCCCTGATTCTTTGCCAGACTTGCAAATGTGTGGATGGTCACCCCCGTCATTTGCTCCGGCATCCAATTCCGGCATCCAAGAGTCGTAAAGCTGCGATAGATAGCCAAGCTCTTGCCTTGTGGTGTCCAGTGCAGGATAGCGTTGGTGAGGGACGCCGAAGAGGTCTTCACCAATGTAGTAGATTTCCTGGCTTTTTGTCCGCCATGAGTTTGACGAGTCGTGTGGCTTGACGAACGAACCCAGTTCAACGGGGTCTCAAAGACATGATCGGGAAAATCCCGATCATTAGACCTTTCTGCTAGCCCTAAGCACTCGGCCTTCCAAACAAAGGTCCATGGAAGAAAAGGGCTTGGTCAGGTACGCAAGCCAGCATCGCCCCGCCTGCTTTCGATCTCGGACCTCGAACTCCTCTTTGAATCCTGAAGACGTGATCCAATGAAAGGCACAGTGGGGCAGGAAGCTGCCTTTTGGTGCCTTTTGGGTTGTGAACTTTCACAATCTAGTTCCTTGGTGCAGGCTTCAGTCCCGCGCTAAAGTTCAGGCGACCAGGCTACCAGGTTGATAAGGCCGGAAAAGAGCGATAAAAGAACTCCTGTCGATCCTGAACACAGCACCAAGCAATCTTCTATGCCCTAAGGATCATTGGACCCTCCGAACTGGAGGGTCTTGACCCTGCAGAACGCAGGGGTTTGGACCCGAACCAAACCTTCACCTTTGAGGGTCCTTGATCCTTAATGTGGAATCTGGTGTCAATCTCCACCTGTGGAATCGGTGTAATCGTCACCAACGGCGTTCGGCGTTTCTCCGCGGAGCCGACCTACCCGTCGCTGGGAGCGCCCCGTGCGTTTCAATCGAAGTACCACGAGTCGAGGGCATAAAGGCCTATGGTTGGCCACTCCAGATGACAACAAGCAAGGAGACGTAGAACATCCATATCTGAAACTGTGTCCAGTGGAGTACCAGAAAATTCAGTCTTGACCCCCACAGAAATTCCCATGGTTTCCAACAAATGGATGTACCTGGAGTCGACCTGGACGTATCGCAAAGAAAATGGGGCCCCAGTCGTACCTGTGTGTTTGAATCGGGTCATGTGAAAATTAATACCCCACGTTCTAGAGTTCGAGTACCAACGTTTCGTCGGGTGAGTCAGGTCTATAGGCGCGGCGTATATATCCCTTGAAGTCCACTTCGACTATATAATCAAAATTCCTGAAACCTTCAGTCCAAATTATAGTCAACTAGTTGTATGGTCTGGACCGACTGCAGGTTTCAGGTCACCAGTCAGACCCGTCGGACCATTCTTTGGCATGGTCCAGTCGGACGTCCCACGGTCCATGGACCTGGTCCCCAAACACGACCAGACTTCAACCACCCCTGGCCTGGGCCGGTCGCCAGTCCGGAGCCGTGTCGGAGCTGAGTCCCGGTCCACGGCGTTGCGCGTTCTTCCGCCGAGGCGCGCTTCAGGCGCTCGACGGCCTCCCGCGGTGGAATGCCCTTCACCATGGGCCCGCTGCGCTCGTACTCGGCCCGGAAGCGCGCGACGTCCTGCGGACGGACGGCCGGGCGGGGCCGGGCGGGGCGCGCCTGGTGCAGCGTCAGCGAGGCACGGATCAGGATCATGATCAGATCTGTCTCAGGGTGCCTCATGATGTTCAGTTCATCTTGTTTGGGGTATGAAATTCACCATGCAATGGATGTTTCTGGGGATATTTCTGCAGATAGGCTCCAAACGGTTCCAAGTGGCCTTCCTCTCCGCATCTCTTCGCAGCTCTCCGGGCCGTTTCGTAGCCGTTCGGGCGTTTCGCACAAATCGCTGAAACTGGAAAAGGCAGTGTCAGCTGTCCTTCTTGAAGGAGTTCACGGTTTTGATGAGATCCTTCTTGTATTGGATCCTTTCGGTGGGCGGCTGGTTCGACAACTGCTTGGCCAACTGGTGCCAACTGGTGAGTTTCACTACGGCACAAGCGGGAATCCAGTGCAGCTTGTCATCAAAAACATCAGGATACTGCTTCACCTGTGGTGTGAGCTTCACGTGCCTTCAGCCGTGTGGGGGAG
Organism: Durusdinium trenchii; assembly: GCA_963970005.1. Taxonomy (NCBI): domain Eukaryota; class Dinophyceae; order Suessiales; family Symbiodiniaceae; genus Durusdinium; species Durusdinium trenchii. The sequence continues at coordinate 522,150 of CAXAMN010027872.1, forward strand.
AAAAGAACTGCTGACCGTGCTGGTCTGTACTCTGTGCTGTCTGAGTCACTGCTTGTTGGAGAGCTCATGTTGGCGAGCTTCGCTCTCTTCCAACAAGTCCTGCGAAAGAGGCGTCACGGCTTTTCTCTCACCAAGGTCGTCGCTCCGAAGAAATCACATCCCCCAGGGCATCCAGGCAAACCACCCACGAGAGCTCGCTGGAGTCCCAGTGGTTCCAGGCAACGACTTACACCAGGGCGACCGAACGAAGGGCCCCTGGTTCCTTAGTACTCGTGGGAACTGCCTGGGATGCGTCCATGAGACATTCACTGCCCTTGACAGCAACTGCCCCGGATGTCGAGCAAAGTGCTCGGTTTAGGCTATTTCTATTAGGATGCCACAGAACCTGAACAAGTGCAAGCATTATGTATGTAGCTCGAAGCTCCGGCCGTTTCTGGGTCCTTCCAATTCTTCTTGAGCATGGAACGGGTATCTTGCTCTTCCTGGCCAAAGCTGCAAGAGAAAAGAGCGACAGCATCCTGTCACCAAACCCTGCACCTAGACGCCCCAGGGAGGGTGGCTGAGTTTGCACGGAAATGCCTTCAGAGACTTCTCAAAAAGGCCTATACCGGATCTGGGCCGTAAACGGCAAGGCAGCTAGACCCCAAAAACTGCCGGGTTTGCTTCAGGTGTTGTGTTTCGCATCCTCACAAAAAGGCTTGGTCCTTGTCCATGATATTGGGCAAATGCTCATCCAGGATCCGATACATGTGCTCAATTGGAATGAAGTCCAGCTCGATCTCGCTCTGCTTGGCATAGACTTCCTGGCAAAACCCATGACCATCCCTTGAAAGCATGACCTCACGGATTCAAGTCTCCAAGTTGGAGGATAGGGGTCCCCAGAACATCCACTCACTTAGGGAAAAAACACCCCGACATGTGACTCCTGGTATAAGTGTTTTATAGGTGTTTCTCCTGGAATGTGTATCGAATCTGCCACAGGAGCGACCCCATGTCGCTGACCCCCATGTCGCTTCACATCACGAGTGGCCAGGCGACATCGTCCAAAGTTATCACAACTGTGTCTCTTTAGTCAGACACGGGGGCCATGGAATTGGATCCACTTGGTTAATCTGGGGCTGAGTCTTAATGTCTTGAGTTACTAACCGGCTTATAGAGACCAGCCCACGCAGAAAAAAAAACAGAAAAAAAAACACATTGATAGTATTCACAGTCGTGCTGTCCAAACAGGGTGCTACTTTCCACTGTCCATCTTTCCATTCTTCCAGGTCTGCCCTTGGAATTCGGTGTCTACTCAAAATCAAACAAAAGTCCCCCAAAAACAGACTCCCAAAAACGGAGGTTTTTGAGCCACCAGGGCTGGAAGGTCCCGGCCCTCCTGCAAGGTCTGCATCACATAGGCCAAGGCGTCGATGTCGCCCGAACCCACCTGTGCCGTCGACGATCTCCCGGACAGTCTCCCGGGCGCCAGACATGAACGAAGCGGGACACCCGCGGCCCGTTACGGGCGTCGTGAAAGAACTGACTGGTGTTTGCGCGTGAGTCGTGCGGAAAGCTGTTCGTCGTGGCGAGCGGAGGCAGGTTAGATCGTCCATGATCCCAAAGTGTGTGTCTTCAACGAGTCTTCGGCGGTGAGAAGCGAGGAGTCTGATCTCTTCTGCTGTGCTCCTTCCTTTTTCCAGAAACGAAGGCGCACAGCTCCTTCGCAGAGCGCGCATGGCGCAGCCCGCGCCTCTCGCAAGAGCTTCTTCCTGGTCGACTTCACCTTAGCCAATGCTAAGCCTTCTTCTTTGTGTTTTCCATTTTCCTATAGATGAGATGCCAGGTTATCTGGGGATGGGTCAAAACCTGGAGCCCGACCCGTCCACCATGCAGCGAAAGACCTTTCAGGTACGTCAACCCACAACCATCGTTCTTTACGACTTGAAAGAGGGCCGCAGCCACCACTCAAGCAGTGATTTCGAAAATTATCCAGCTGTGTGCAGCCCAGGATGCCATCTCGCTGACAGCCTCCAGCTTGGCAAAGGCCTCTTTATGTAGCTCCTGATCTCGCTGCCGTCAGGCGGTCAGGCGATTCTTACGCCGATGTTTCAAGTGAACCGCACTTACTTATCGCTGCCCTGGAGAAAAATGAAAAAAGCCTGTCCAGCATGCCAAAATATAGCTGTGTCAAAACCTCCGCCACCAAACCACAATAGCATAGCTTGACGTCCCTTGATAGAGGAATCTGTTCAATTGACCCGGGTCAACGACGGTGCCCGGGTTTTGACCCATAGCCAAATCTAGCTATGAAGTATTTCATTGGACTTGTGTGTTCTGGAAAATGTGACATCGTTCCGCCAGTCCTTCGCAAAGCAGGACTTCCACTTGTCAGCCAGGCCTTTGAGGTCTTGTGCCAAGCTCCCGGTCTTCAGCATCAGAGCCGAGATCCTCGCACCCGGTCGTTGGTTCTGCTAGGTCAAGGGCCGGTCGTTCGCTGATTCAGCGTGCCCACGTAAGGAAGCAACCACTTGGTCTAGCTGCACATGAAAACATCATGGGATCTGGATCCAGCCAATTCTCGAGCTAGCTGCAGCTGGATTCAACGCATCGGTCATCTGGAAAGACAGAGGTCCGCTGAAATGGCCTACAATTGCAAAATACCACCAGATTTCATACTTGGGGTATTCGATTGTCCAAATATCTACCATACTCGTCCATATGCCATATTCTATGAGCTTCTTTGCCCCAAAAAAAATCCAGTACAACTCGGATCTGCCCCGGGAAGTTCGAAAGCTGAACCGTTTCGCTTTCCGCGGTGCCTTCCGAGTCCGCGTGTGCCTTCCTCTCCTTGCCGCCCTCCCACCCAGCATGGCTGCTCGCTGAGAGTCTGGTGTTGACCGGTGAGCTGCTCAACCTTGCTCTCCATAGCAACAAACTCCTTCAACTTGGACCTGCAACGGCTGCTCAACGGCTGCAGCTCCCGCTCACAGTGGCAGAAAGCACGGTCCAGCAGGGCGGTGCACTGACTGTATGCGTGCACACAGGGTGGTGAATATGTCAAGGTCCCGAAAGCGGACCTGCTTCAAATGAAGGTGTGGAAGAAGGGCGACACGAAGATCAAGAGTTGAGACTGATGCCGCAATCGAAGTCGAAAACCACGAAGGATACCGAGCACCATGGATTGGCGGCTCGATATGCTTCGCCAAGAGCATCCAGTAAATATGCGGAACGACCGTAGAAAAGCTCTCTGATTACCGGAAAAAAAAAAGGTAGTAATAACATCACGCGTTCTCTACAGCCGTGTGCAACTACACCGCTCTCCGGTCACCGGTCCATGTTCCACCCCGAGCTCGGAGTCCGACCGAGACACGAGGCACTCGCACCGGTCGGACCCTCGGGGCCCCGGCTCGAAATCGTCCAGGCTGGGCTCGGTGTTTTTGAATTCCTGGTACTTCCTCGCCGAGCTCCGCGGCGGATCGCCAGGGTACTGAAGGTCCCGCAGGGGCCACCGGATGGAGGGGACAGTGGAAAATGGTCCCTCTTAAACCGAGAAAATCATCTTCCAAGAGGGTCATTGTCCAATTTTATGCTTGTTGGAGGGAGTGTAACAATTTGTCTGAACGTGGCAAAAGAAAGAAGTACTTCGGCGTGACGTTGCCGCAGGTGTGTTGGTCGATTATTTGCTTTACAAAAACGGCTTGGAGGTTTGGGAATGGCGGGCAGATCGAGATCATAAAGCATCCAAGACTCTTGTCGATGTCCTCCTTCCAGGTCCATTCATACTCGCTGAAGGTGGTGAGGTAGCTGTTGCACATGTTCTTGGCCGACTGGATGCTACCAGTCAGGAGCAGCACCACCTGCATTGGAACGATCGAAATGACAAGCTTCTGACAACCCCAAGTTCTCCAGAAGGCAAACAGAACGAAAACTACTCACTAAGAACAACCCTAGAAGTCCAAAGACTATATTTTGACCGGCTGAAGTAAAGGAAGTTCCCTTTCAGGTCCCCGTTCGTCAGACCATTCTTTTTAGAGTCGACTGGACTTTTGGGGACAAAGTAGTAAGAACATCTAAGAACTAAGAAGATCCCTATCCCAGGGGTCACAAAGGGGTGGTGTTTGGTCCCTAAGTGAGTGGATAATGGGCACCCCTAGCCTCCAATAGGCACCCCTTTGTGACTCCTGGTCCTATCACACTACTATTTCCTGATCTGAATTTCTTTTAGTCAAACATCCTACGCAGCACTCGGTCTCTGCGTCTTCGTCATCCGGAGGGCTTTTGGCGGTCCGTCTCGACGTCGGTAGGGTGAAGCAGTGCACAGCACTTCATATGGGTGTCTTTTACCTTAGGGAGACCACCCAACGAGCTGCTGAGTCAGACTCTACCCACCGCTTGGGGATCTCCTGGATTTTCAGGAATACTGTGCAGGTGTCCTGCGCGCGCGCGCGCGCGCGCGGCACGGCGCGCTATAGGCGGCACACCTTGAGGATTTCTCGATCCTGCGCAATGCGGTCGTAGAATGTACCTCGCCGCAACATCAACGATCGGATTGCACAGCTGCCACGTCAAACTGCCCCAAATCATAGCGCCTGCGGGGAATGTGGTTCCATCCCGAACTCCCCCTGAAAACTGATCAGCTGCCTTGCGAGCCGGTGCCCTGCACGGGTGGAAGGTTCGCGTCCAAGATGAGCTGCACGTTCTTGGGGATGGTCACCTCATGTCACTGGGATGGTCACCGCATGTCACTGGGATGTCTTTGAAAGAACGGGTCTTCACCGACCCGACGACGTCGGCCTTCCGGGCATTCCGGGCATTGGTGGCCTGGGTTCGGATGCTTAGACCCAGTCTACCCAGCTTTGGGATATGCTGCAGCCACCCATGGATACCTGCTCACAACGTGCGTGCGCACGATGCGCTCACGAAGCGAACATGTGTTGAAAATAGTTCAGACAGCAGTCACCTCATTGAAATCAAAAGCTTCTTGGCTGGGTGTTCAAAGCGTCTTTCCTTCGGCGATGGGCCCTTAGATCAGTCCCGTACTCAAAAAGGAAATCTAGGGAGCCAGGTCACCCAGAGGGGCAGTTGTAGACTTTCTAGAGTCATTGTTCATCCGTTTGGCAGAGGTCAGCTGAGCAGTAGGCCAGCAGTAGCTGAAAAACAAGCCGACTTTGAAAGGCAGGCAGCTGTGGTGTCAATCTGCTGAAAATTGAAGGGAAGAAACAATGTTTGCTTCGACCAAATGAATTTCTGCTTAAAAACCAAGTCGCAGTATCCCAAGCTTCAATCATCTTCGAACATTTCAGAACTGCCACAGCTCCACCGTTGATGGCAGCCTCGCGAAACGATTGGCAGGCAGAAGCTCTGCCAGACAGATGGTGCAGTGGATTGACCCGAGACATCTCATGGTTTCCAGGTGCAAAACTCTTTGAGGCCAGCCGGTTGACAGTATTCATCAAGACTCATGACTCGTACCCAAAAAAACAACCACGAGCCCCTAGATTCTAGGGGCCGCATGGGCCAAAACTTCAAATCAACAAACGCACCTAATCATCTACAGTAGTGTAGACTCTTGACTCTTGATGAATAAAACCTATGAAGAGGTTAGAGGTTCTACAATGCCGGTGTTACATGATTCTACTCATCTGTCGAGTCTACATCCTCTTCCCTCGTCCTGCCGCTCTCCTCATCCCCCAGCGCTCTCACACCGCCCCTCTCCCTCTCGCCTCCCTCTCAGAACCGCCTCTCCTCGATCTCTCCTCCCTCTGCTCGCCCTGCCCTTCGGTCTCCCCGCCTGAATCTCTTCCACCGAAGGGTCCAAGCGCACCCCGATGCCATCCAATTGAAGGTCGACCTGGCGCAGCAGGTCGGCAGTCGAGTCGGGTCGGCCGGCGCGGGTCGGAGGTCGAGTCGGTCGAGTCGGGCGAGTCGGGTCGGTTTCGCTCCCAACAAACGGCCAGCAGGTAGCACCAGCAGGTAGGACCACAAGAGAAGTGATGGGGGGGGTGGTGGGCAATGTATGTGGGAGAAATCGCAACCAGCACTTGAGAAAACCCTCATGCGCTATTGAGTTCCAGTGCTTGTTGAGGTGTTACAATCAAAATGGGAGGGTTATTCGTTAAGAGTCTACATTATGTCACTGCAAACTGCCAAGAGCCACCTGTGGATTCAACTCTGTGACCCTATGCAGCAAGGATTCTTTGGTCCATGTACCTTCATTTTGGTTTGGGTGGTCCTCAACTAACACAACTCCGTTGAAATGTATGTGAAAAAAGGACCCTCTCTCATTCCCATGCAAATCCCAACATTCTAAAATCAATTGCAATACAATACCACCCTGCATCAGCCTCAAAGAAGGCTGGAGGCGGCGGCTTGCCTTCCCTGTAGTTGGAAGACAGCCTGAGCTTCATTGCCTGGCGAAGCAAATGAGACACAGCTGGACAGACCCAACAACATCTCAACACTGATCAGTGAGTTATCGAACGCAACATCTTTCATCAGCAACATCTCCACTTAAAGACCCGACCCGACCCACCACATCGTCCCTCAACGATCTTCAAGTCGAAGTCCTTGGGTTTCCACGTCCAGAAGCTTCGCGCGCCGGTCCACGGACCCCAACGACCTTCAGAGAGCTCTTGGTGGCGTTCAAGAGGGCTTGGTACATCGACCAATTATAATGGGCCTTCACCTTGATGATTTCACCTAGGCGCGGTGTCATGCTGCGGCACGCCACTGTCATGGCACTGTCATCGCTGTCAGAAGGAAACAGCCCAAAAAAGGCCCGGCGCTGGTTCAAAAAAAGACCTTAGTTCATCAGGGGCCTATGAGTTCATCCGAGTTTTCGTGTCCAATACCCAAAGGGCTGGAGAAAGGAACCAGCACTTGGGTGCCAGGTTCACACTCCTCGCTCACACCATCAAGCTTTCGGGCTCAAGGCACTTTCAGTCACCGCTGGCACATGGGGTTCCAGCTCAAAGCCGACGATCATACCCAGCATGTCCTGAGAACGGGGCAAGCTCAACGAACTGAGAGGAAGTACTTCAACGCACCCACCCACGCACAATCACGCATGCAGAATCACATTCACTCACTGACTCAATGTCACTAAAAAGCCCGTCACTCTTGAGGAAGAGTACCGTGATCCCATTCCCATGTCTTGCGTTCTCGTGTCGTTCACAGCGTTCTCAATCTCCACATTCTTGGCCACCAAAAAGTCGGTGGTGGCGCGCACGTGTCGCTCCTGGCGGCTCTTTCACCGGAGCGAGCGACTCCCGAATCGTTTGGGGGGCCGACACGAGGACGACAGGACGACAGGTTCCCAAGTTGCATCAAGTTTGTAGATTACCCAAGAGAGGTGAAGGAAGGCTTTGAAGGAAGGCGGATGGATGCGCTGCCACGCACTGAGGCGGCAAACTGAGGCTTTCCGAGTGGGAACGAGGCAGCAGTTTGCGGCAAAGGAAGCAAAAGCAACAAAGCCAAGAAAACCAACTACACTCTGACTCACTAACATGGACGTGGAAAAACGCCTGTTTGTAGAGGACAGTAGTCTTCCAGGGCCCCATTGTCCACTTCCATGTTAGAGAGTCAGAGGGTAGAATCAGGATTGTCGGACAACAACTTTGCCCACTGCTTTGATATTGGTCAAGATCAGAAAGGCATCTCCTACCCGTGGACCACGATCCGCCACCGTGGACCGTTTCGGTGTCCGCCTGCATCTCCACGAACTCTTCCAAGGTCACGAGCTCTTGCTCCTGGGCCGGTGATACCTAGATCTTCCAGCTATGCAGAATGTCTGCCTTTTTTTCATCCATGGCTGCAGCTGAGCTTTCAAATAGTCTAATCCCATCTGATCTAAACTCTAACATCACTCCTCTTGATTGATAAACCCTGCTCATATGAAGAGGCTTTGAAATCCAAATTTGGGGGGGGGTATTAATCAAGCTTCCACAGTGATCTCTCTATTCTATCTCCATCTCTCCTTTAAATTGGTGAAAAAAGAAAATAATGAACCCTTGTCACCTTGTCACTGGAACATGGTGACAAATATGTGTATGTATATATATATATGTGCGTGATGCGGTAAACACGAGTACACAGAGATAGAGAGAGAGAGAGTAAAATAACAGAATAAGAAAACACTGCCAATAAATAAGACATAAATAAATAGATAAATTTAAATATATATATATATAATATAAGTAAATAAACAAATAAACTAAACATAAAACTCGCACATCTGGTGACAAGAGAGAGAGAGAGAGGAGAGAGAGAGAGCGCTAGAGCAAGCTATTCTAGAGAGCTGGAGCTTCTGTCTATGTGACAGGTCCTCTGGAAGGTTCACCAGGAGCACGTTCGACACGATCTTCAGATTCGCATCAATGCCTTGGGCAGGACAAACTGCACGCGCCGACACCACGCCGACACGCCGCTGCACTAACGCTCCGTGGATCCACGGAGAGGGGTGCGGGTGACTGGTGGTGGACTGGTGGGAGGCCTCGAGAGAGACTCTTGACTCCTTTGGGAAAGAAAATGGTTACAAAAAATCCTTCCTTACGAGTCGCACCAATCAGTCTTGAGAGTGTGACTCAATCTCGAGCATGTCGCGAGGGTGTTTACCCCCCAAAAAAAAGGCGAATCCGGGAGAAACCACCAGGTCTTTGGTCCATCCGGGAGAAGCACGGCAGTCCGGTGCAGTTCCCCAAACACCCCAACCGGCATGGTCACCCCACCACGGCTTGATAACGGTGGTGTTTTGCTCGGTGCTTTCCCAAGGCACGGCTCTCCATGAGGTCGTTCACCGCCAAAACCAATTGCTCCAGCCTGGTGGCCGCGCACGCTGAAGAGCCCGCCGCGGGGGGGCTTCTTCCGCCCGCGGAGTCTTCTCCGGAAAGCCAGATCAGCGCCCGAATCGGAAGCCAATGTTGACTGTTGATGAGGATATATATACCGAAACACTCCATGTATGATATATATATATATATATATTACATTGACCCCTTTTCAACCACCCCAATGTATGTCAATCTGCCAGTCGCAAGCATGTTGTGTCTGGGATATTGTAGTCTCAGTGTGCTGTTGATGGATATGCAAATGTATATAACTCCGACTGCTGTCTTTTGTCCACTGTTCCACAAGATCAGTAATGCCTGTCCCCTCCGCAGGAAGAAGTCACATTCAAGGCGAGCCTTTGATGTGGTGCGCTGGGTGCGTGTGCTGAGCGGTTCCATCATCCATGGTATATGATTTGGACATATCGTTTATGAGTTATCCCATGAGTCTATTATGTACTAATCATGGATTATGAGTTTTTATTATCTATCTCCTGGTTTATGGGTTACATTGAGTCTATCCCATTACCAGGGGCCAGTGGATGATGGTTGGGTTAGGAATAGCAGGCCGGCTTCTCCTAAAATAGCCGACGAGTTCTACAGGTAAGTTCGGACACCCCCAAGCCGGTTTATGAGAAAAACAACGACCGCATATGGTCAAACATCTCCAGGTTGCTTCGGGGTTCTTCTATTCGTTTGGCCCATCAATTCGTTACTCCAATTTAAAAAACGGGATGCCCCGGTCGGCCGGTTTCGTGGTGTGGATTTCATGAGATGAAACATACCAGTGGGAGAATTGTCCATTTCAAGTTATACGAACTTCGGAAGCCTCCACTTGCCCAACAGCTTAAATTCCAAGGGTGTGAACGCTGAGTCTGACAGGAACTTTGTCGGAGTCGGTGCAGGAAAATCCTCCCAGCCTGTCGAGCTCTTTCCAGACCTCATCCAGGTAAGCCTCGATGTTCATAGAGGTCCAAGTAAGAATCACCAATCCAGGCCTCACATGCGGGACCAACCAGTAACCGAGACTCGTGCGGGCACCAACAGCAAGCCAAAAGGATGGAAAAAAACATATGGGAGTTCTGAGCCGAGAGATTGAATTCTTGGATTTTCCAGAGCTTGAAAACCCCTTCTGACTCCAAAATAACGCGAGCATGCACACGGGGCGGGGTCCGCATGGAATATCAACTTGAGGCCAAGGGGGGGG
>CAXAMN010027872.1:532563-564988 GCA_963970005.1 Durusdinium trenchii
TCGAAAGAAACCTTGCTATCGCAAGAGTAACTCCAGCTAGCTTCGCTAGCTTTCGTGAAAAGAAACAGGGCAAGCGTATGTCCCACACACATACCTGGTTCTTCAAAGTGACCTTTTGATATCCCTGTTTGAGGTCACTTGGGCCTGTAGAAGGTCACTTAGGCACTCCAAAGAGGTCACTTTGAAGAAGCTGGTACGTCCCGTCCGCGCCTCATTTTGAACTCCAGGTTCTCCATATGAGGCCGCATCAAATTCGTGGCGATCGGCTTGACGGACTGCGTGACGCGGCGGTATTCCTTCAAGAAGAAGGAGAGCTCATGGTTGTAGGTCTTGAACTTTTGCTCCTGTCGTTTTTGCTTCGTGCAGACTATGAATGGATGGACTATGGATGGTCCATGGACTGTATGGATGTCTATTGCGGAGCTTCTGCGTTTGGGGCCGATCACGGCCCAGAGGGCTTTCTTTACGAAGTAATCGCTGAAAGAAGTCTCTTCGGTATGTGGTACATGAACTTTCCATCTTGGAAGGGAAACAAGTTGAAGCATTCAAGCTGCATCCATTGCCATTCTTCAAGGTCCGGTCCTTCTCCTCTGCGTTCGGGGACACAGGACGCGGAAACCACCCGTGTCCCGTCCCGTCCCGAAGATGACCCCGCTTCGAATCGTGGTCATGGTGCGGTGAGACGAACGAGACTCGAGACGAAAGACCCTATTGACAGATTGCAGCGGTTTGTCTCATTCTTCGCTTTTAGGTGCCCTGCCGCCCATGTACAGCAGAAGCCCCAGTACTGTCCTGTAGCAAGATCATCTTGGCGGATTCTGGAATCTCAACGCCTCCTTCGTCGGGTCGAAACCGACCGTCTCGACGTCTCCACGCTGGTCGGGGTCGAGTGTCGTGTGCTTCGTGGACACGTCACGTGCGAGAGGAAGACACGTCCGCCCCGGTGACTTGCTGGAGAACCGACCTATGACCTTCCCAGGGCGGCTTGGTGGCCATGCCAACAAACAAAAGATGGTTGGAGGGGCGGGTAAGATTGGTAAGCACATCCCACAAGAACCACGTCCTCTCCACAGCAAAATAGAGAAAAATGATCAAAAAATGATCGGGAGGGCAGGGCCTAGTATGCTCCTCAAAAGTGACCTAACATCACATTCTCACCTACTCCTACTCCAACCACTTCCCCCTCCCACGCTCTTTGAAAATTCCCTCTCCAAGCAGCCCATGCGGTCGAGACAGCGCGTCTCACGAATGAGCTGCAGAATCTCCCAATCGAAGTTCACATGGAAACGCATCCCATCATCCGGGTGCCTCGAAGAACCAAGAACCAAACCCTTCGTCCCAGATGAACAAGCCTTCAACCCACCGGAAAAAAGACCAGGAGAACGACACAGAACAAGGCTTAGGGCGCTTGCGCCCTTCGTCCCACGTCCGCGGGGAAAAGAAGGTCTCTTGTTGGTGACTCAACTCGATGTTCACGATGTTCACGAGTCCATCGACTCCAAAAGAATCTAGCACATCGCGAGGGGTCCTGGACAGTCCTGGCTGGGCCAGACCTCCATACCATGTATTTTGGTGGCTTGGCAGGCGTGGTTATAGTAATTTATATATATATGTATATATATATATATTATATAAATAATATAAGTTAAGGTGTTGCAGCGTTGCAGGGTCGTGTATTAGGGGCCTAGTCATAGCATGTGTTGAAAACAGCACGACCGGAAACCAATGGGTCCTTCGCTTCGCACGACCCTCCCCTCACCCTCGCCCTCGTTCCACCAGGAGACTTGATGATCAAGGTGGCTTGAAGACCCGACTTCACCGTCTCGATGCTGCTTACCCAGGCCTGGATTCGGCAAGAAGCGTTGAAGGTGCTGAGGCCAGGCGTTGATGGTCCAGGCAGAACGGGCGTTGTTTGGGTGCCGAACATGTGCAAATGTTTTCGTGGGGTTGGCCGAACAGGGCGCGGTTCGTATATGAAGATGCAAATAAACACGGACACCGGACGCCACGGGCGATTTGTCTTCGAAGATCGCCTGGTACCAGAGTGTTTCAAACTCGACCAAGGTCTTGGCCATCCTTAGATTCCAGAGGCATGCTTCGAAGCTGGACAACGCGAGTCTCCCGAAGCGGCCAAGGACACACAAAAACCACATGGCCTCCACAAATTCCGAGTGATCATTGGATGTCATCTACGTGTCACAAACTCCCTTTCTCAACCTGAGGAACAGCGCAGTCATGCAGTCACTTCCCCAGCTTGGCAACACCACTCAGTCACTTCTACGGCGTCACCGCCATCCGGTGAACGAGTTCCAAGCGAGCGTCTTGTTGTACATCCGGATCAACTTACGTGAGTCCCTTCCAGCCTCAGCGACGGAAAGGACCTCATCTTCCAAGAAAGGCACCTCCCTAAAAATCCAGTCGTAGCTTCGTTTGTGGGACTGGGGTGGGTGCCATGTTCGGGTCCAGTCATACCGAACCTGAGGAGGTACCTACAGTAGATGATGCTCTTGAAGTCGGCAGCTGAAAAGCTAGGTGCAGTCGGTGATTCCGCCCCACCGGTCGTCTGCACGACCAAAAGCTGCATGACAACAGCTTGGACCATGACCAAGACAGCTGGATTGGTCTGGAACTTCTGCATGGGCCCCTCGATTCGCCTCACAAGAGGATTGGTTGGAAAGTGAAATGATGACAGTGTCAGGCCATCGCTACTGCTACTAGTTTGGAGGTCATCGCTCTTAGGGTGGAGGCAATCACTCTTAGGGTGGAGGCCATCACTACTAGGTTGGAGGCCATCGCTCTTAGGGTCATAGTTTCATCTGGGTGGTCTGAACTCACTGTTTGCATCAATTCCCCTCCCTTTCCAAAACCTCCCGCCTGTAGAGGTGCCTGGACCACGTAATGTGCCCTGCTACTGGAGGCAAGTTCCTCACGAGTGGCGGACCTGCCCAGCTTCGCGGACGCGCGCAAACCGCTCACAGCACACCATCCTCTATTCAGCAAAGAGTCACCCGGCATGCGTTTTCGAAAGACGAACCAGTCAAAGGACAAACCATGAGAGACTCCCGTGTTCCTGAAACAGCTCGCTGCTACAGTGACTTGGTTGGTGACGGGTAAGTCTGCCTGAAGACAATGACATGACGAAAATGGCTCCTTACTCGCCAGCACTAGACATGGGAGCCCCCGCGGGTGTCTCGACCCGCCACTCGCGAGACGAGGACACCTCGACTCGCACGTCTCGACGAATCTCGATCTTGCCCCGTTCACCGAAATCGACAGGTGTTCGATTCAGTGGTGTTTGGAAGGTTCTTGAATGTGTGGACGGTGTACCAGGAGTCACAGAGCGAACGGTGCCGGTGTGCCGGAGGAAGGAGGAAGGAGTACACATCCACGGCCCCGAACGGCTGGGACGAGCCACACCACCCAACTCCATGTGACTCTTGGTAGTAAGCGTGTAGTGTAGTAAAAATATGGAGACCCCGCCGGTGATCTCTGACGATGGTAGAAAGGAGAGGTGAACGGAACACGAGCAAGAGCGAAGCGGCCCACGTCACACCACACCAGTCCGGCGGCCCCATGGGAAAATCATCAGAAACTACGACATAAAATCTGCACAGTCTGCACACCTTCCTGACTGGCTCTGCGGACACACCAGGAGTAACTCTTTTGATCTAAACGCCCGACAAAAATGAGAAAACAAATTCAAGTCCAAACGGCCATGAACAGGCCATGTTCCAAGCAGTGCCGTGCTTGGGTTTTCTTTGATACGTGATCTGGATGTGAAAAGCAACCAAGGTGACCAAGGCGTTGCAAAACGTGTTCATTGCTGAATTAGTTTACATTCCCAAACACTTGGTAAAGAACTCAAGTTTGCCTGAAAGTGGTGTCTTCTAGCCCAATCCAAGCCCAAATATCTTCGTTCTTAGCTGTCAGATGGTGCAAGCTTCAGAGGAATGTGCTAATATTATACAGGTCCACAGCTCTCTGTGACCCAGATTGCCTGTCTTGTATTTCTCGTACTGGTCTTGCACATGCGTGAGTTCCAAGCCGTAGTTGTGAAAGATCACCGCAAACTTCGTCTCCAGGTCTTGTCGCAAGCCTCAGCTCGCTTGGATCGCCTCTGGTCCGTCTCACGGTTCACCTGTCACGGTCAGTCTCCGAACAGACGGTGCCGGTGGAAGGAGGAAGGAGGAAGGAGGAAGGAGGAAGTGCCCCGACATCACATCCACGGTTTTTGGATGAGAAAAAGAAAAAAACTAAACACCCCTTGTATGTGACTTCTGAAGATGGAGAAGATGGAGATTCGGTTGGATTTTCAGGGCTCAAGACCAGGCCTTCAAAGCAGGCTGAAGGCTTCAGAGATGGTTCTTCGAGGCCAACTTCCTGTCTTTTGGTGTCCCCAAAAGACAGAAGCCCAGGTCACTGCAGGTCACAAAACGGACTGACGCAACACTTCTGAGGTCGCAGCTGTCGCGCTGCAAGATGCTCTGGAACTTCGCAAGCAGCTTCAAGGAAGATTCGATCGAGGCAATGGCCTCGGTCGAAGTGTTTCGCGACTCTAAGGGTGGAAAAAGGGTTGGTGTCTGAAGACACTAGTCTGTGACCCTCCGACAGGTCACCAATAGACCTGTTAGGGTCCAACAACCCTCAAGTAACAGCCTGTTGGAGGGTGCTGGTAGATGCATCAAAAAGAGTTCTTTCTTGTTGGCTTGACATCCATCCTTGGTTCAGTCTGCTCTACTTGCAACAGCCCACGGTTGACCAGCTGTGTGTCACCTAAGTGGTGGTGTACACCAACCGTTCAACCGCGGACCCAAAAAGACCCATACAAATGGCTCCGAAGACGTCGACGTTGCTTGCAGCTCCAGGGACCTCAAAAGACTGATTGATGAACATTCTCAGGTTGCTCTCCAGATCCTGAGATGATCCGAGGACTCGAGCACCAGTTTCACCACAAGCGTCACGCGAAACGCCACGCAAAACGCGTCGCGCTCAAGGCGCACAGAGAGCGACAAGCTCGAGCACTCAGTGGGGCTACCAGAAGTGATTTGCACGAGCGAATCCTGCCAAATACCAGCTTCTTCAAAGTGACCTCTTTGGAGTGCCTAAGTGACCTTCTACAGGCCCAAGTGACCTCAAACAGGGATATCAAAAGGTCACTTTGAAGAACCAGGTAACCAAAGCCCTCCAACTGTGCCGCCCCCAGAAATCGTGAAGATGTCGCCTCCCACACGTAAAAATGGCGATCGAACCCAAACCGCTCAGGACGCCAGAAACTGCAGGAAGCTTTCCAAAAAACACACCCAAGAGAAACTGTCTCCAGCTGGCAAAACCGCTTCCAGTGCCTCAGCACGGCGCAACGGACTCGTCGCAGTTGACCGAGATCGGCCCAAACCCCCAACCCCTTTGGCGGCACCCCTCGTCAGGTGGCGCCAACCCCCGTCCAATTTCTAACCCCCTTCGGAGCAGGCATCGGAGATACGGACGTTGAACTCCACGTAGTCCCGGTCGAAGCGGTTGTTGTGGAAGTCCTCGGTCTCACCGAAGGAACCCCACCGTTCCCAACGGGGTTCTTCCGGGGGTTCTTCGGTTCGGATCCCATCGACCCCCAAAACGTTCCCTTCGGTTCGTGGCAACAAACCACGATTCCGATTGCCACAGGAGATCCCTTTTTCAGGTCCGGAATGAACGAATTCCCTGCAGAAAAACGCCGGAAAACAGCCGGCGAGGTCGTGCCTTCTGCATTCTTCGCTCCAACGGAAGTCAGCCAAGGGCCACTTTCGCCGTGGATGGGCCATGGATGCCAAGACCATCGAAGACGATCGAAGCTCTGTTTGAAAGCGGTTCAGTGAAGAAGTCTCACGAAACAAAAAAAGTACCGGGACCCTTAGATATGTGTTCGTCCTTGGAGGTGAAGGGGTGTCCAGAAACCACCTTTGAGGGGCCCGACGTGTAGAGATTTATGTAACAGCTCTGACGATATGGATGAATTCTTGACCTCCATCGTTCCCGTTCAGCTGATCCTCAACCCTTGTCCTGTGGACCGGTGTCTTTCACTTTTCTTAACACCCCCACCCACACGTCTCCCCCTATGACCTGAACACCCCCCCCCCGCAACCCGTGACCAAACGACCCGGCCTTCCATGACCCGTCCACCCCGTCCACGCCGCCGAAGCTCCAAGAGGTCGTGTCGCTTGAACTGGAACTCCTGCGTGGACGTGAGCGTCCCTCCGACTGAGGTGGAGGGTGGCCACTGTGCCGGCCCAGGCCAAGCGAACGCCGCTTACGGGAATAGGAAGCAAAAGGAGCGCAAGCAACGGGTGAACCCAGGATCGGTGCGGTAAGAATGCTCAGCCCATGTCAGCAGTCAGCCCAGTCAGCCTACATGGCATCATGGCATCATGGCACAGCTGCTCAATCTGACCTTTCCTTGACTAGATTGGCATTATTCTCCAAAAACACTGGTCTCCCTCATCGCATGCACGGCCGGTTTGGTCGCAAACCGCAGCTGGTTTGGTCGTCGCGGTGCACCGCTTCCTCCAGGGTCTTCTTAAAGGATAAGACCAGTGGCTCCATCCCATCGAACCGGTGCTGGGACAGAGACCTGAGAGCCCCGGCAGACCGCCCGAGCGGAAGGCGCGAGCAGAGGTGGAAATGAAATGGAACTGATGGAGCCATGTCCGGGACAGTCTTGGAAGTGCAAACATGTATATAATCCTTCCAAAAAAACGGACGTGACAGGCGTTTTTGGGTTGGAGGCAAGATCCAGGCAGCCTGGGCCTGTGGGCTCCTAAATGGCCTGAGCCGCCTGAGCCGCTAGGTCCCCGCTAGGTCTAGGTGTTTCACCCACTCATTTGATACGGGTTCAGGTTTGGCTCAGGTCCCCGTCTCCAGGTTGAGTCTCGGAACTCTATATGATCAACATGGATCAATGTTCCAAAAGAAAGCCACTGGAAAAACGAACGAACAATAAAACACGACGTTGGTTGTGCCCGACACTCATGGAGTTTCGGCATGCCATCAAGGAACGTGAACTGATGCACCGTCTGGAACATGTCGATGAGCTTCGTGACTCGTCGGCAGAAGAGGTCGAAACGACCGAAAATCAGCGTCTCGCTGAAGTCGAACTGTTTGCCTCGATGGGTTGGTCCAACGGCGAGTTCGGGTGGCCGGTTGGCAGTTCAACATGGGAAGGAATAATCGAGTTGCATGTCGACAGATGGACATGTTCAACATGTTCATGTTCACCACGTATGTCAACGGGTGTTTCTGTCAACGATGTGTTTGAGAACTACATCCTGCCCAGGTGCCCTTGGGAAGGGTCAAAAGAGTCTCCTTCGTCTGGCGATAGTACTCCTGGTATTCATCATTCAGACGGATGCAGGACCAGAGATTCCTCGGTTTCCCGGAACGGTCGACCGGTCGGGGGACGGCCGTTGGTGGCGCCAAGGCGCGCGCGGAGAGCCGAGTTTCGGAGCCGAAATCCGTCTGGGTGTGGGGTCGAGCCGTAAAGGTTCGAGGCAGTTTGGGCTGTTTTGGGGGACGCTTGGAGGATCCAAAACATATCCTTCAAATGCCGGAGATGGCAGCGAGAGGAACCTCGAGGTCCGAGTTCGCCAACACGAACTTCATCACCAAAACGAACCCAGAACGGAAGAAGAACGAAGGAATCCAAGTGACTTGATGAGCACCAAGGGATCTTTCTGCCACAAGAACTCTGACTCTTCACCTTCCAAAACACATTCCTGTCAGAGGTCACAATTCGTCGTCACAACTGCCCAGGTCACAGCAAGTTCCTAGTCAGAGGCCTCTGTCTAGAGAGGAGTTCACTCCATTTCCTCATGGGCCTTGCAAGAAAAAATCAAATCATGAAGCCTAGCCGGCCTAGCCATTTAGCTTTAAAGCGTGCTCGCGTGCGTTTGAGACGCTCTCCTTGCAATTGGTGATCATCTGGTTGGTGATCTTGGCGAAAAGGTTGGTCATGCGTTCCTGCAAAGTCGCCCAAACTCACACGAAGTCGCCAGGAAAGTCGCCCAAAATGTTGAGGGCATCCACTACCAGTGCTTTTTCGTCTTCGGACCCATCCACAAGACTGGTCTCGAAGGTGACAGCCGCCGGACACGTCTCGCATTTCGATTTGGGGCTACAGCTTGGTGCAGACCGGCCAAAGGGGCCCAGTTCACAACTGTTCGATTCATAGGAGGTCTCCGGCTGAAACCTGGTCATAGCAGCAGGGGGGGATGATGTACCTTTTCAACACGCCGGAAGCTGGAAGCTGGATGCTGCCCTTTCTTGACCCCTGTGATACAAAAAGGGCACCAGAGGAATCCTGGGCTAGTCCAGAAATACGTGTCGCCAGCTGTCCTGGCCGCAGGCCATGTTAGATACTTGTCTATTTCCAGGCTCCGTTTTGTCAAAAGTCCTTTGTCCTGAGCGTTTCACGTACCTCCACCTTGTATCGAACCACCCGCCCCAGTCGCATGTCAGTCAAGATTCGGTTGTGTTGTAGTAGCGTGCGATTGTGTGGATCATCTTCACCGCATTCCTCGAAAAACAAAGCACCACTGCCGTCTAGCTGTGGAGTTCGTTCAATTCAAACACTAGAAGCCCCTCAGAACTCCCAGATGTTCACTCATGACTGCCAATCTCAAGCACCAAAAAGAAACGCCCAGATGTTCACTACACCGGAGGTGACACTCATCTTGGCCGTGCGACCTGAGAGGTGTCGCACCACCGGGCTTTCACCGGCGGACATCGGACGTCGGACCGTGTCGACCCAAGGCACATCAATGCTGGCAGGGTGTCCTCAGACGGGAATGTGACGGCTCCGTTGGCCCGAGAACAGAAGCTCCCGGGCACCAAAAAAAAATGGTGCCCGTTTAGAGTGGCGTTTTGAGGCTAGGTTCGGGAAAACGAGGTGCCTTCTGGAAGTTTTGCAAGTCAGTCTAGCTTTGCTTCCTGGATCTTTTCTGGCAGGGTTTGACGTGTAAGATTCTTTGCACTTGTCACGCGACCTTGCTGCTCTTATCATCTCTTATCTCCTTGCGTCCTTGCTTTGGAGCAGCAAGTCCCACTTCCTAACTTTTTTCGGATCTATATAGTCACTCTTGTCTTGGCCAAATGAAAACACATCAAGTGAACCAGGCTTGGGGGATGGGCGTTTTTTCGCCGTCCAAAGACGACCTCCGGACTTACGGAGGTTTCGGAGGGGTCGGTGAGGTGTTGGGGGTCGAACGAAACTGGAAGAAGCAGAGACCGAACTGATGGCTTTCCGCTTTTTTATGGTGTTTAAGTTGCCATCCTCTCATGACTGACATGAAGAGAAAGCCACGGAGAAAAACGAGGTGTTGGATTGTTTAGCCATCATGATCCTGCACCACAGGATGTCTTGAAGACCCCGAAAGCTCTTTGTTTCTTGTACCGATTCATCGACGGATCCAGAAGCTGCGGCTGCATGATCCTGCACCAGTTTGCTGCAAGGCTTCGATGATGGTGCTTGGAGTGCCTGTGTACAATGGCTCGATGAACTTCTCTAAGGTTGTCAAATACTTCACCTCAGTTGGGAGGAGTAAAGCACATACCGTTCGTCCAGACTTCTGAAAGCTCCTGTGGTCTGAGCGAGAGCGAAGAAAAAGGAGGAGTGCAACCAAAGTGGCAACGACACAGCGCGAGGCAAGCAGGGCAACTAAGCCCCTCTCCCCAATTCGACAAAAGACGCAAGAACCCCAAACTCACAAACTTGCTCAGGGAGCTGAATGCTCCAGGACTTTTTCACGGCCAAGCCTCGTTAGTAAATTAGTATGTCTCGTTTGCACAGAAGTGCCAGACAGACCAAGTGAAAGAGACCTGTGGGACTTCGTGTGGATACTTCTTCCCATCCTTCCTCACTGATTCTCCTCTCCAAGTCACATTGTCTTTGGCCTCGTTGAACGCTTCGGTGATGGCAATCTCAATCTGTTTCCATCTCCGGAGCGTGTTGAAAACCTTTGCAGCTCCCAGAACTGTCACGAGAGAAACCCTCTCATACAGAATTACTACTAGGACCCACTGTCGGGGTGGTTAATGGACACCCGTGGACCTCTATGGGGCCATCAATAGACACCCCTTTGGGGGGTCCTGGTATACAATCCTACAGAATCCTCAACGAATGGACGGGTGTTTTCACCCGAGTGTCCACCGAGCCGTGTCCACCGAGCCGTGTGGCCCGCTACGGGCCGTTGACTACGGCAAGGGTCTCCACCAAAAGAAAACAAAGTTTCAGGAAACATCAAGACCAAAATGTATTCCAGAAACGTCACTTGCTTTCCACAGGTTCCAAGCACGTTCTAACAAAACCCTCCGAGTTCAAAGCGTTTGGTCGAAGCGTTGGGTCCCTCCATGGACCTCTGCACCCGGGACCTCTGCACCCGGGACCGGAAGCCAAAGCGCTGACTGGCGGTTCTTCGGAGCTACCTGGCGGGGGGTGGTGGTTTCAGGAACGTGACTGGCGGGAACGGAACTTCTTCGACAGAATCACATGTCTTGCGGCAAATTGCAGATCTGTAAAGCCGATAGAAAGGCTCACAGCACTTTCCTGCACTGGCAGTTCATCACAGAAATTTGTTCAGATTCACTCCTAAGCACTTTGAGTATAGTTTCTGTGACAAAGGATTTACAAAGGACCAAAGGAGAGGCTCTTTCACCGGAGCCGCCTCCTGACTCACGTTTGTGATAGTACGCAGCAAGCCGAAGACCATCTTCCGCTCTTTCGTCCTGGCGGAGGTTTCTGCACACCGGTTTCTGCACACCAGTCGCGTGATCCGCCACCCTTCGAGGTGCACCTGAGTTGCTCCGTGATCGAGGTGATCTTCTGTAGCCTCAACCGGTGCAATTCGCACGTGACTGGTGGAGGAGAAAGCGCCAGGGCCAGCGGTCCTTCTTTGGTCAGTCTGAGTTCCAGGACTGCTTAGGACCTTCCGCTGTTGGGAGAAGGTGTCGATGGTCTTTTTTGGCTTTCGCCCAGGGTATACGTCGTTCGGGAGTCGGGTGTCGTGGCACTGGGTGCCATGTTCCAAAACCTCCCCACGGTTGGACGTCCAGCCGCCTGTTTCGCCAGAAGTCCAGCTCCGTTCGGGGCCCTTGGTCCCCTGCAGAGTCCTGCCAGGACGAGTCGGTGCCAGTGAGGTCGGTGAGCCCTGGTTTTCAGGTGTCCCAAATCAACACATGCCATCACGCCGCATGTTTCTTGCAAACAAAAACTATGGATGATGGATAGTAAGCAGAGCAGAGCCTGGCAGAGCCTGGCAGAGCCTGCGCAGAGCCTCAGCTTACAAAACCACCTGTGTCATGAACAGGTCCTCAGTCTTCACCTTTGCGAAAATACCATAGAATCAGTAGAACTGCTCCACCCCCAGACCTTTTCAGCCCAACGCCCTGCCCGCCCTGCCCAACGCCATGGGCTTGCTCCTTCTGCTGACCTTCCAAGGTGGTCTCCAGGTATTGCTCGATTTGGCGACACCAAACCTACCAAGGTGGTCTCTGGGCTCATGCCCTTCTTCTCCGCGGGAAGGTATGCCAAAAGACACAGGAACCGTGGCTCATCCCCTCCTAGCAGACCCTTCCACAAGGAGGCTTCACCCTCCTCAAAAAAGGGAGCTTGCACCCCGAAAAACGACGCTTTCGGCCGAACATGTTCGGCTGGAGCGGCTGAAACTCGTCATACCGCCTCCAGGAGCTGTTCATACTTGGTGACCAGCTCTGGATGGTCCTGGAATCGGATTCTTCGATGTGGACCCGAACCCGAAGGAACTCAGGTTTTTGGGCTGGGCGCTTTCTGTTGAAGGGTTGAATTTCGTGTCTCAGGAGCATTGGCTGTTATTTGATTGGAAGCAACGCTGCCCAACACTTATATAACTTTTGGAACCCTTTGACATGAAGATGATTTCAAAAATACTTCAAGAGCTCTCAGCATCCAAATGGTCTTCAAACCCTAAACTTCTCAAGCCTGGGTTCCACAGTCACACGAGCTCAGTCCCAGAATCGAATCCAACATGCCTTTAAAAACATCGAAATCACTCGTCACCGGTCTCCACCTGTCTCCACGTCTCCTTGGCCACGTCGTTCAAGGTCTGATTTCGCAGATCCACTTCCGTGGGCTCCGGGCTCGGCAAATCGATGCCGCCCGAGAGCGACTGGATGCCCTGCGTCACGCGCTTGGACGTGCCCCGCGGTCGGTCCGTGCCCGGCGAGCATGCGGTTCCGCCCGCGCGGATGCGCGGTTCCCGGGTCACCGGTGGGTTTTCACCGAGTCATGTTGGGCTCCAAAGCCATCGATTTCGGCCGGTCTTTGGAGGCGGCCACACTCGGCGCAAAGGGGCCTCGTAGGAGCCCCCCGTTCATTTAGAAACACATGACACGACCGTCAGACGCCGAGAAAAACCCGATGTGTTTCGCTCCAATACCGTGAGACAGTCTCAAGTCTGTCTCTGATCTCTTTAGCAGGGTGTTCGTTGCTAGACTATAAACAGGTGTATAAAAGTGTATTATATTATATATATATATATCTGTGTGTGTACTAGTTACTAGTATACGCCAAGGTAACTCGATGTCGATTCTTCGTCTCTTCGCAGCTTCGAAAACCGATCACCGCACTGGAACCGCACCTGTGAGAGTTCAATGGTGAACTTCTCAAAGGTGGTCTTGAACCTGAGACCATCACTCACAGTCATGCAGGAACCTGTGGGGGAACCTGTGGAAACCTGAAGGGAGGGTCTGTTGGGAAACTCCTGCTTGATGCCTTTCTTCCTGCCAAGCCTTCACCCAAAGCCTTCACCCTTCGCCTCCCCTCCCCCTTTCCCGCCTCGACGAAACCTCCCCTCCCGTGGCGGAATCGACCAACCTCAGTCGCACCAAGTCCTCGAGGACCACCGCCTCCGTCGCACCGTGGAGGGTGGCACCGTGGAGGGTGGCCGTGGTGCGATGTTGCAATGGCCGTGGTCGCTTGCAGACCGAAAGTCCTGGCACCTGGCACCTCCTTCCAGTGTCCACCAGGTCTGGACGATGGTCCCTGGAGACCCAGATCTCCTCGGCTTCCTCCCAGAGTCCTGCTCCTTGCGACGAGCCTTTGCCCTGTTTGTTCGATTCAACTCTTCGGCTGCTCATACTCTCAGTGGAGTCTTTGTGCAGACTTCGTTGCGACAGGTGAGGTGATTCCACACCGCCCGCATAGCTTGGGCATGGCCCGGTGGGTAGACTGGTCTATGTTCCTTCTTCCAGGGGGTCATTGCCCGGGAGGTCTCCCTATTCTACTCCACACCCATTTAGATGACTGCCAAGTCCGAACTGCTTCGGCGATCGCACCCCCCCCCCATTCACGAGCGCACACCCAGGAACGGAGTCTCTCGAAGCGCGCGCGGCTTTGCGCGCGCGCGCGCGCTTAACCACATGGATCGCCGTGTTCTGAGCGTGTTCTGACTGATGTAGTGTCTGTGTTGGGTCTGGGGTGAGAGACCCCCCGCCACTTCGACCTCTGGGAACCTCTAAAAAACAAAGCCATTGGTTGAAAGGGGCCCCCTATTGAAATATAAGCCCAACATGGTGGGACAATGACTAACAAAATCTGATATGTCAAATGATATGAGATGGAGAGCACAATGAAGAGTCTCATGTCATGGGCAAACACCACACACAGACATCCACGGCACAGTCCAAAACCTGGCTCTGGCACTTTCGTGTGACCGCCTTGAAGACCCTTCGCGTACGGCTTCGCGTACCTTGGCCTCCGCGCTCATGGGCTTGCTCCGCCTCGCAGGAGGCCCAATCGGTGGACGCTTGGCTGACTAAGGGCTTGAAGACATCCAAGAGGCCTCCGGTGCGAGTCACTCGGACCGAGCTTCAGGGAGTGTCCCAAGCCCGGAGGCCGGAGAAACAGGCTCCCGGAGAGACCTTCCGCGGGGGGTTTTGCCCTTTTTTGGTTGGACATGATTCGAATGATGCTTGGTTTAAGCTGTTAAAAGTAGAAGGTACACAGGAGGTACATCAGGAAGCTCACGTTCCACAGAGCTGTCGTGAGTGGGGCAGACCGTGTGCCCGCTTTGTACTTATTGTGATGTTTACACGAGCACACAATGGCAAAACACCAGCTTCGTTGGATGTTTGTCCCCTCAGTGGCCCAACAGGCAATTCCGCGTCCAGCTGGAAAAACATGCGTTTATTGATGATCTGCAGCTCTTCCACCGGACCAGGTGTACAAGGCCGCGCGGCATTCGTTCGTTCGGCCCAAGCCCGATCGTTGCGACCTTCTCGCCAGACGAACCCCACACCCATCCTCCGTCCGGTTCGACGGTTGGGATCCCCATCCGACCCTGGGTCACCTGGCACGTTCCACCCGAGACGAACACCCGAGACGGACCCCCGGTGCGGCAGGCCTGTGTTCAGACCTGCCATGCGGTCGAGACCGGGTGAAAAAACAAGGCGCTCCAACTGCGAGACCGGTGTCCAACTGTTCTTTGCAAGGCAAGGCATTGTCCAAAGTATATACCAACTCAGGTCCCATCGGCACAAAAACAAGCGGAAAGAGAGGACGACACAACTCAGACTAGGAGTTTGCGGGCCTTCTCTTCTCTCATCCAGAATTTCTACAACTGTAGTTTGGCTGCATTGTATACAACAAATCTCCAAAAGCGCATGCTCTGCGCAAAGAATAAACAACCGGAAGTCTGGCCTCTGGTTGTCATGAGGCTGTACAATTCTGCTGTATGCGGTGACAGTGAATTCCATTCATCCAGTGTGAAGCTAAATTCTGGTGATTGAAGCAGCTGTTCTTGCCCGTGCAATTGAGCAAACCGCTTTTCCCATCATTCTCAGAAAACAACCAAAACCACATCCCTGGTCTGATCACACCCATCACACCCAGACATGACTCCATGACCCAGACTTGTGTTGTTCGCATCCCCTGTGTGTCCCGGCTCTCCAGTGGAGATGCTGCCATCTCGCCGAACAGAAGGTCGCCGTCAGAGGCGACGTCCGCCTGGCCCGGACCGTTACGGTTTCACCGGAACACGTCGCTGGCGCTCGCTGGCGCGTTTCGCGTTTGGGCTCCAGTCGTACCTTCGTTTCGTTTCGGTGGGACTGGGGGGCCAGGTTCGGGTCCAGTCATACTGAACCTGAGGAGGTACGACTGGAGCCCAAACGGGTTTGGTTGGAACGAAGGAACGCAAGGAGTTCGAGTGCTCGGGCCTTCACGGGCTTGGAATCAGCCACGTTTCGGAGGAAATAAACCTCGATCGGGGCCGTGCTGTGCTCGAGCATGGTCCACCCAGACCCCCAGAGTTAAATGAGAACCCTTCGCGACGCGTTGGGGAAAAACTTGAAACTCAGCATCAGCCGTTCTGCACTTCCACCCCTGCTCTTCGCTTCAGCAATCACTCAACCGCCCCTTGTATGGCCCTCAGGAAGGCGTGGCCAGAAGGAACACCTCTTCAGCCTGGGCCTCCTGGGCTTCCTGAGCTTCCTGCCTTCACCAGCCACCCAACCACCCCAAAAAGAAGCGGTCAGGTCCGAGTTGCTGCTCGGTTCTTTATTCGTACATCCTCATGCTCACCCGTGGTGATCATGAGCTTGGCATCACCTCACGGTTCCGTGGACCCACGTCCGTTCGGTCGACCGAGTCTCGACTCGACTCAAATGGCACAAAGCTGAACCAAGAACACTTGGCCATGAGCAATCTGCGGAGTGGGTTCGTGCTTGGTTACGAGTGCTTGGTTACGGTGCTTGCTCATTCGCCTTCCAGGTACAATGCAAAGTGAGAAGACGTGCTCTTCGGAAAAAAGGTCCATTTTCCTTGCTTTCCTGTGTTTTTGGGTCGATTGGCCGACCCATCGACGGTCCCCGCCTTTTGCATCTACAAGCTCATTGGCGTCGTTGATCACATCGGGCCGCTGGTAGTACACGAAAACGTGCTTGTGTTTGCTTTTGCCTCAATGGCACCGGGAGAGACTGCTGAGACTGCTGAGTGGTGCAGTCTCTTTGTTTGTGCACCAAAAATACCACGAGTCCCAAGTGTCATTGATGCTGAGGCAGCTGTGGAAACAAAGTCAAAGCTCGACATGAGAGTCAACCCCAAACGGACGATTTCAACGACTGCAGTTCCAAAACAGGAGAGAGCCAACCTGTTGAACAGCATTTCCAGATTCAGTAGAAAGGATCTCGAGGCTTTGAACAATGACTTGCCAGAAGCTCCCGGCCCCTTCCAAAACAATAGGAGCATCCTGGCCTTCAAGGAAGTCATTCAACTTCTTAAGGTTATTGTACTCGCCCAAGACTTGCTCGACGACGTGGACCCTGTGAAAGCCATCCGCCAGTCGGTGGGGATGAAGGACCTTATAGGACCCTACAGGGGGACCCATAGGATAGCCGAACTAGGGTTCTTCAACCTCTGTTGGTACTTCCCAATGAGGTCGGTTGACCATGTCTGGGGTGGTCCCTTCATGGTAGGTCCGAGCGGTCCAGCGTCAATTGCACCCTTGGGACGTTCCGGTTTGTGGTCGTCTTCTCAAACGATGGCCATGGCAGAAATGTTTCAACCCTCTTGTCGTGCTGGGCCTACAAGGAGTTGGCAGGGTCCTCGTAGGGAGCGTGCCTAGAAGGAGGTGGCAGGGTCCTCCATGGAGGCCGCGGGTCCATTCATGTGGAGGCGGCCTATCCTTCGGTGCACTGCTTT
Organism: Durusdinium trenchii; assembly: GCA_963970005.1. Lineage (NCBI taxonomy): Eukaryota > Dinophyceae > Suessiales > Symbiodiniaceae > Durusdinium > Durusdinium trenchii. Next base: position 549,260 of record CAXAMN010027872.1, read on the forward strand.
CCCAGCTCCCATGCGTCTCTCAGCGCCGCCGGCGCCAGCAGCCATGCGTCAAGCGCCCTCCCTTTTGGCCTGTCGGACATGCCAAAGGCTGCGGCCACGTTGGCCGCCATCCATCGATGCCGTTCCTGGAGTGCCATTGGTGCACCTTGCCGCGAAGACGCTCGCCCGTGCGTCGGAAAGACGACCGGTTCCAAAAACCACCCACGAGCTCGCTGCGGTGCGCTGGCCGCGCTCGACGGAGCTCGGGTTCGGCGAGAGCATCCGAGGGTGACAAGCATCCAAAAGCAACCGTTCGCTCCTTTCGACGGAAGAGACCAACCTTTTTTTTTGAGCCGGTACCTAGCTCAGCAGTTGCTCAAAATCAATGATTCAGACTTGCCCAGGGGTCTGCACCCCCGGTCGACACCCACACTAACAGTATTGAATGGTTGCCATTCTCGGAACGACGGGCGCGGGCGCTCCAAGAGGCTTTGTGAAGTTGCAAAAAACGGTGGGTCCTGGGTGGCCGAGCCGTTCTCGCCAGGCGTTCTCGGTGGACCCGAGACCCTTCCCAAGAGGGGCAGGACATCCAAACATCAAAGGCATAGACCCTGTCCCCAAAGAGATGACCGGATTGCCACGGTGGTCCAAGACATGTGACGACCTATGGGTGTGACCGACCTGGTCCAAACTGAAAAGGTCCACTGAGTCGGATGATGGGCAAGCAGCGGTTAGGAGCTGGACGGTTGATGTTGTTGTGCCTCAGAATGTCGGGCGAAGGAGGGAGTAGGAACCGTCGACCGTCTGGAAGAAGATATGGATGGAGCAGGCAGAGTTATGCCTTGGAAGAACGGGGGTCTATCCAAGGAACATGTGACATGTGATTTGACAAAGAAAGTAAGCTCCTAACACATCCACTATAGGACACATGAACAAACATGAATTTCATGGTGCTCTGAAACATGATCCCAAAGCCTAAAGAAACTCTGAGGACCTAGATTCTCGTGCTCCAGCTCCAGCTTAGCATCTGAACCTGCCCAGACTCTGCAAGCAGATCTCTCGCAGATTGCTGAGGCCGCAGCTTTTGCCACAACTTGGTCTCTGGCAACTTTCGGCCAAGAGCCACAAAGGTGCTACGGCCCGGCGCGGAGCGGCTTTACGCGCAGAGTCTCGACAGCACGCTCGAAAGCATGATAAGTGGTACCGCTGAGCCTGAGTCTTCTAGGCCTTGCATCCATCTTGTCCGACTATGACGATTTGGATCGGTATGATTCGGGGTATCCATATTGCTGGTTGATTCTTGGACGAAAACCAACACGTTCTCATGCTCGTTTCAACCATCCATGCTCCGCGGGTTTCCAACCCATGCTCCGCTTTCGGCCGAAGAACCGCCGTCTCTCGGCCCTCCGAGTTCGGACGAAGAGCGTCCACTCCGCCCCCACTCCCCTCGTCTCGCGACACGGACGGAGCGCTCGCGCCCGGGAGGTCTCAGCCAGAAAGACTTCCACCAGGTGAGGCCAAGGAGGCAAAGTGCCTGGACCATTGGGGTTCAACCGGTGGACCCGGTCACCTCGCCACCCGAAAGGTCAGGTCAGGCAGTGCGAAGGCAGGGCTCTTTTGTCACCAAATCAACGGAAAACCGACGCAACAGTGTCTGGTTGTGCCAATACGAACTGCATGCATGTTTCACCCAACCTTACAAAGAAAGATAGCGACTGAAAACCCGTCACCAAATGCATGGATTCCGTGCCTTCTCGGCATCTGGAGGAGGAGGACCGTGAAGGGGGGCCAAAGGCCAGCCTTGGACTTGAACTCAAGTTCCGGTGAGTCAGCTTATTGTGCCAAAAGACTCTGTTCTTGTTTTCCAGAAAAAAGATCAATCCACGCATGTTAACCACCAAGAAGAACGCACCAGAAAGAAGACCTTGGTCAATCTTGAGTTTTCAGATACTTTTGCATGACTGCCAGTCGTACTGCTAAAGAATTCAAACATCCAATAAACAGCTCAGCTTCCTCCCAAAAAAAGAAGGAACCAAGTGCTACACTCCCCACTCGACTACACTCCCCGCGGACGTCACTCCGTGGAAAAACTTCAACGATGAAGAACCGACTTCTCCGCCACGCCACGCATTCGCCACCTCCGCGGCCTCCTCGAAGGAGAGGCCGGGGAGACGCCGTTGGGCCTATAGAGGGAGGGCGACGACCCCTCGTGTGGGCGGGTTACCGGGGACCCCCGGTTTTGTCGCTGGCGCCGCTCGGTGGCTTTTTGTGGCGCGGTCGGTAGGTGGGTTCTCTGAGTTTCGGGGTCTTTCCCTGAAACCTGAAGAATTCCAAATAGGCCGTCCTTCAAACCATCCAGTATCTTGGAGGCAGGCAACCGCTCGCTCGGAATCTCCGCAGAAATCGTCAATGTGGATCAGTTGTGACAGAATCCGTTTCGCCACACCTTCAAGTGCAAAATGAAGCGAGTGGACACAGAAGAGTGCCCTCTGCAACAGCCCAAGCATCTTTTGGTCGCTGGTGGCACACTTGAACCCGAAGGATTTCGCTGGCGCCCCCACGCCTCCTCTGCGGCTCGATGCCAGGTTGGCCCCTGGACTTTCGAGCGGCGAAGCCTGATGAGAGATGCCCAGTGATTTCAAAAGGAGAGGCAAAGCGGCAAAGCTGAGAGGCAAAGCTGAGAGGCAAAGCTGAGGGTGGCAAGTTCCAAACAGACCGAGTTCGCAAGATCGTGCGGGTCTTGGATCCATCTCGCGGTCTGGGAAGAGACCTCGCGGTCTTGGGGATGGGAGGACGGGAAGAGGTCTGTTTTCGGGGCACCGAATGGGGGGGGCCTGATTTTCTCCAATACTCATGTAGTAGACTCTTAGTAGACTCTTGATTAGTAAACGTAACCTTCCCATTTGAATTGGAAATCCTTTTCATCTGGGGGATCTTAATTCATCGTCTACATGACTCATGGAGGCAGCTTCGTGGCTTGGGCTCGTCGTGCAGGCTTCGTCGTGGCGCACCGAGGCATCGGCTCTGTCAGGTTCGCCGCAAATTCACTGTTGCTGAGCCGCTCAAAGTTGATCTCCTGTGCAGAGAAGTGCGTTCGTGAAGAAAGTTGAGAAACTCTCATGTGCCAAAGCATAGCGACCAGATTTCCAAACAATGAGTACCTGGAAACCCAAACAACCAGAAAGAAATGGATGTTCCCAGTCCCAGCCATTTCCTATTAGATCTCCATTGCCTTATTGGAACAACCGTGTGTTTTTGGTTGTTTGGGGTTCAGGTAGTTATGATGCTCCACACCAGGTATTGGCCCACTATCACCGGGCAGGAATCCTCCAGAGGAGATGCATTTGGGTGCACGTCGGGAACCACGAGCACTTCTCGGCATTGACACACCCCCCCTGCAGACTAACATAGACCGTGAACATAGACCCTGTAAGACGATTCTCCTCTACCACCCAGTGAGTTTTCAGGGTCATGTTAATCTGCAGGCTAGGGGGGCTCCCTATTTCAATGTAGACTCTTGCTGAATAAGACCCCCCAAGACCATTGTAAAACCTCTGTTCAGAGGCCTTAGCCCTTTCTATGAATCAAGAGTCCACATGACACACCCACTGTCTTGTCTCCGACTTCGCCTTGCCTCTAGCCATCCGCCTCCGCCACAGCTCCTCGCCGCCAAGCAACGCGGTACGAACGTGTACGCGTACGCGTACGCACGCCAGATATGGCGTCGTCTGACTCGGTCCGATGGAAGTGCAGGAAGATCTTGGACAAGAACATGACGTGAAGATCGCGCAAACCCACATAGACGTGATGTTTTTCTTAGCTCAGAAGCTCAACAGGCTGGACATCTGTTGGGCTTCTCTTGAAGTCTTTGGCAAGTGAGCATACAAATGCAGCAGAGCCCTTTGGGGTGGATGTTTGCAATCATCGCCAATCCTGCCCGTCTCCTGCGAAGGATTTGAACAGCGAGTTTCCTGGCTCTAAGGAGGCCTCCCATTAACCTGACAAGGTGGAGAAAGACAGGAAATTCAGAAGACTGAAGGACACCTGCCTTATGAATGAAGCTCAATCAAGCTCATGTGTGAGCTCCTTTGATGGTTTGTCTTGCAAGTGAAGCTCCTGCGTTCTAAGAAACCACTCAACAGCTAAACTCATCTTCCAGTTTGAAACAAAGCTCGGTGTTCGAAAGAAAAATCTGGAGATGAAAGGCGCACAAGCATGCCAACTCAAGGAAAAAATCGTCCTCGGCGAAGGCCTTTTGGTCCAAGGGCCTTTGTAGAATCCCACTCTATGCAGTGTTCTCCAGGAGAACGTATTCTAGCTCTAAGATGCTCTGAGTAACCTATGCGAGAGCTGACCATGACTCTGGTCAGGCTGCTTGAAACGATACCTCTAGAGGCTTATAAGGGAACGATGCGTGGCAAAGCCACACGAGGCCAACCATTGCAGCCCAGAGCTAAGGGATTCCAAGAGTTGAATTAGATGCAATCGACAGGCACAGATCTGCTGCAAGCCTGGTCAGAAAAAGGCATAGCTGAAGGAAAGGATTTTGCGAAAGAAGACCTGCGGAAAGGATCGGAATGGAGGTCTCATCAAAGACTGGAGTTCCGGAACTCCATACCCAGCAGTCAATGTGAAAGGCCCACGTTGGGCAGCGATTCCGCAGCAAATGGCAAAGACTTCACTGGCAATTTCATGACCTGGTCGAAAACAGACAAAGTGACAAACGGCATCACCTGTATCACAAATTCTATTTGGATGCCAAAGAAAGTTGTAGTTTACCATGTCCTTGGTGATGTGTTGCTAGCCCAATATGTTTTGCTCTGGACTCTAGACCCTTTCACTTGTCCAATTGCAGAATCTCATGGAAGTGAGCTCCCAAGTAAGCGGACGTGTCCTCATATCATATCCTCGAAGGTAGTCCCAAACGCTGCCGTACTCACCATTTCGTGGTGTCACCTATGCGGTACAAAGGGAGATGTCCTAGAACCCCAACCCATCTCCTGCTACAGCACCGCAAGGAAACCCCCAACCCTTGGCCTGTCCAGCGTTCCATCATCCGCAGCAACTGACGAGATGAGGTCCGCTGCGAGGGGCAAGGCTTCAAGGTTCCATCCAGAACAGCATGCAGAAATGGCCTCTCCCAATCCGACCTGGAGGATGTTGGACTTTTCGAGTCAAGGAGGTTGGAGAGTGAAAAAATGTCGGTATATTCTTCCTTTTACAAGCTGGAAGCCGAACACCTCAGGTTTGCACCACAGCCTGGGTCGTGATGAAACTTGGTTGTTCGTGCTAAGCGCCGGATATTCGCACATTCTCCGAGCACCTTCTCCAAATGCTAAATACGAAACACAAATATGTTCAGCCTACTGAACAAAGCCGAACCAACACGGCCAGAAAGAACTTTCAAATGGATGAAAGTTTGCTCTGTTGCAATATGACAAGTGGCTTTCACACTCAGTGGAGAAGCATCCCTTACAGCCCCTGAGCCAACCATCTCCGAAACAACAGCCCCTGCCTGCCAGTGAGCATCTCCGCCAAGCGTCCTTCACTCCACTTGGGGAAGTGAGGACTGTAGTGCCGCAGAGATTGGACTCCCGGCCAGGACTGGTTCGAGGGAGTCCCCAGCATCTGAAAGATGCACATGAGTTGCCCAAGCTCGGAGTCGCCGGCGAAGAGTGGCCATTGCGTGACCATCTCGCCAAAAATGCATCCCAGGGACCACAGGTCCACACTTTTGTCGTAGTGACCTCCCAACAAAACTTCGGGCGCCCGATACCACAAGGTCACCACTTCCTGGGTCAGATGGCGCGGTCCCGCGCCAGCCGTGCCAGTCCATCCAAAACATTCTAGGCTCTGAATGGTCTGCCTCCGGCTCAAGCCGAAGTCTGCGACCTTCAAGGTGCGTGTCTTCCAATTCACCAGGATATTCCTGCTGTGAGGAGAGTGGACAAAATCTGCGAGGCCTCAAACTAAGGCAATATAGAAAGAATATACATGTGTATATATATATATATATCCAGACGGGTTTGTTTAAGACTGTGAGCCAATTTTTTGTGTGACGTGTACTTTCATATGTAATTTGCATGTTTTTTTGGATGGTTCTTGGGTGGGAAATTGACGCAGTAAAAGCGCGCTTTGGGTGGGAAATATGCATGTGTGTGTGTGTGTGTATGTGTATATTTTTTTTTCTACGCTCCTTTTCTGGTTTCACGAGCTGACCTCATTGGGTCGAAAGCATAGCGGAAGCTGCTGGCCACGGTCTGCTTCCCCACAAGGCTTCCGCAAGGACTTGCTGGCCATATATCCTTCACCCTGATGGATGGCCTGCGCCTTGCATTGCTGGCAGAAGAGCTTCTTGCCTTTCCGCCACATTTGATGAGTGCCATGACCCATCCATCCTGTCGCCGGACACCAAATTTCATCCCAACAACGTCCATTGGCCATGGCTGCAAGTTTCTCTTTGGAAGAATTCTTGAGCTGTCGAACGCTGCATTTGGCACAAACGACATAATTCGTCTGCAGTTGGAAGTGGTGAGATCCCATTCCAACCATGGTGCCGTCAAGAATGCTGCTCAAAAAGGAAGCCTTGGTGCCCGTATCCATGGGCTGGGGTGCACCCCCAACGATGGAAAGCCGCTCAGACATCGGGCATGCCTCCGTGGTGCCTTGCTGTAACTCCTCAATTTTGTTGTGCGTAGTCAGGCGCTTCTTACATTGCTGGCATTGAACACTGCAGCCTTTGGAGACCCATTGGTGGCCCTCCCCACGGTTGGCTTGGAGTAAGCCGTGAAAGGCTGCTTTCTTCTGTTCTCTGGCATGTTTTCGAGCTTCTTTCCCGCTTTCTCTGGCCTGATTGAGAAAATGGGTTTTGTCATCCTGCAAATGCTGAATGCGCTTGATGACCAGCGGTGCAATGCGCTGGTACTTGGCATCTTGTTCCTTTAAAATGGCCTCTTGTTCATGCGGTTGCATCGACAAGGCCACTTCCTGTGCTGCCTTCTTGGCATCTGCCATGCGACTGCGGAGGGACCATTCCGTTTTTGGCATGTCCTTTAGCTGGGCCTGCGAGATGGCCAGGACCTTGATCCTCGTTCTTTGGTCCAAAGAAATGAGATCATTGAAATCAAAGAAGATCTCCCTGTGTCGACTCTGCGTCCAGGCCTCCCATGCAGTTGTTGAGCTAACATGCACGACCACAGGCTGCTGCAAGTTCACATAGTGTGCCACCATTCTGACTCCATAGTACCAGGCTCTCGCCCAGCTCTGTGCGCCCGGCAAAGTGGTGATGACTGCACCTTGCCGGTACAGCTGTCCACCAATCAGGACATGATGCACCAACGCCACGACAAAGTGCCGCACTCTGACATCTTTGGAGGTCGTCGAAATGCCGATGGTGGCCGCCTCCTGTCTCTTCAATGCCAACTCGTCTTGAGTGCTCCAGGATCCCCAAGCCTGCACAGCCGCACCTCCAGTGGACACCTGAACGGCAGGAATCTGCAGAAGACCTTGAGCCCAGAATTCCAGGTTCAGACCATGCTCAAGCTCGAAGACATCTGCTGAGGGCAGTTCAGGAAAATGGCTTCTTGTTTCTTTGCGCAACCAAAGTACATGTACTGCTGTGGCAGGCTGTCCGCAATGGGGACACTTGAGATGGGTAGTGTGTTCACCATCAGTCTGCTTCGTGAAAATGGCACCCTGATGCCAAGTCATCAAGGCACAAGCATTGCGACTATTCAGCTGTTTGCTGTATCGCTGCCAGGGCCTCCAGTCCAGCAACTGTTGCACTTCTTGGAGCATGGATCGTTGGCTAATCCGATGGGTGCGATCCCAAACTTCTGCTCGCTTGAGCTCTTGCTTGAGAGCTGGCCAACGTGAATGCATGTCGAGCTTGAAATCATCTTGTCCATTGTAGCCAGGCTTGACCCAGACATGATGCTGTTCTGTGTTCCAACCCCTCTCCATGAGGTAGCATTGCAAAGCTGCTACTGGGCCCTTGGCGACTTGCCAGGGGTATTTGGCCTGTTGAAGCTTTTCCCTCTGGACATGCCATGCTTTCTCCAAGTCTTTGGCCAAATGTTCAGGCCACCCACCAAAAAACCGGTGAAAAGCCTTGATCTGATCAATGAAGGCACCATAGTCCGGATCCTGATGCTTTGAGTGCATGTCAAACAGAATGTCCAGACTGCCTGTTTTTTTGTAGACCCATCTGGCGGCCCATCGTAGCTCTGATGCGCCGACGAACTTGTGGTGCCAGGCCCATGGCCTCATGGCCCCAACTGATGCCAGCAATGATGCTGCCCTTGTACAGTTTGAGGCGGATGGCACGTAGGGAAATTTTCAACAGCTGCAGCTTCTTGGTTTTTCTGTTGGCTTTGAACCTCCTCTGCTTCATAGTTTGCACACGCCGAAGTCTACCCGCTGTACAGTCCAGGCCTAAGTCCCTCATGACATCATGGACTGCAGGACCTTCCGGAGGTAGCTGTTGTTTCAACAGTGCCTTTGCCTTGGCATTGCTAACAACGAACCCCGTCTTCTTTGTGGAAATGACCAGATCATCCTCTTGCAACTGCTGGGCAATATAATTGTATGCCGAGATGGCAACTCTGACCGCATTTGCAGGATTGCGGTCAACAACATCAAAAGACAGGTCATCTATCCAGAGATCTATATGAAGCTGAGGGAATTTCCGGTGGAACTTCAAGAGAGCATCCTTCAGGTAGATCTTTGCCGCCAGGGGAGCCTGTGGATCTCCCGCCAAAATGCCATGGGTGGCCCAAACTTGGCGTGATGCTTCTCCTTCTGCTTCCAGAATGCGTCCCCCTCTGTAGATCTGCATGGCCAAAGCCGCATGGACAGGTGGGTAGGAGGACTCCAACCATCGTGTGGCTAACTTGCTCAGGTTGATTCTGTCATAGAAGTTGGAGAGATCTAGCAATACTGACACAACCGTCTTCTGCATTGCACTGTGATGCTCTGTCATGAACGACCGCTTCAAAGCCACCTGCAAGCATTCTGTGCCAGGCATGGCCCTCTCCCAGAAATATTCTTGCTGGATCTCAAGTTGCCACTGTCGTGTGTAGGGTGCTCGGAGTCGGCACCACAATCGATACATCGACGCCACCAAGGCAATTGGCCGTTCAATGTCTGCACTTTTGGGAATCAATGCTATCAACGAGACTGCCCATTGGTTTGGGATGGTAGCCTGCTCTTCAACCTTGTGGAAAAACTCAATCAGACTAGTCATAGCTTGGAACGGAAGGGCACGGAAGAAATCAAACCCAACCCCATCAAGTCCAGGTGCTTTTTGTGACAGCTGTTTGATTGTTTTCCAGACATGCGCCTCAGTCAACGGTTTGAGGTCATTGCACTGACTGCGCGCTTTCTCTTGAAGGTGTACCAGGGCCTCCATTTGTGACGGTTCATCCTGAATGTGCCAAATGTTGCCCCATTGTTGCAGCCTCAAAGCCATCCTTTCAGCTCTGGGACGTCCTTGAAAGGGCCGCAGATAGGGCAGCTCATCCTTCTTGAGAGTGCGGTAAAGGCCTCGGCAGCCTTTCTCTGTAGCCTTGTTCATCCACATTCTGTAGGCTTCCGTCTCAACTGTGAAAGCCTCCGTCTGATGCAGCATGCGCTGTTCCTTCGCAAACTTGAGCAAGACGTGGATGTGCTCCTCATCATGATTGGTCCACAGCATGTCAAACAGAAGGTGGAAGCCTTCCAGAGTGACTTTAGCATCACCATGCCAATGGGCAGCCAGGTGCCACCCTAGCCTTTGTAAGTGATGCAACTTGCTCTGGTCCCTCTGCGTACGATGAAGGTGCTGTTGTAATCGGACTTCAAATTGTGCCCAGTAGGCTTGGCCTCCTTTGCGCCAGATCCAGGGTCGACTCGGGTCAGCCAGCGGTCGGGTGACATAGATCAACTGAGTGCCCCGCCCCAGCTTTGGGTTTTCAATGTTCTGAAGTACATATCTTTCAATCTTGCTGTACAAAGCGCCAGCTGTCATGGTCAAGGAGTCATTTTGAAGGTCCAACCATTTGACTTCCGGCACCATGTCTGGGATCTTGGTCCACTCTGTGATGATCTTCTCCAGTCTGGGCGCCGGATTGAAACGCACAATTTGTTGCAGAGCGATGTGTTCCACCCTCTTGGCCAACCGGAAATTGAGCTGAGCATGTGGTCTGAATGGCACAATCCAGTCAGCATCCACCTGCAAATCCGCGGCCAAGTAGTCACTTGCAAAGCCCCAATCAATTTCCCTGCCAGTAGAACAGGTGTCTTCACCGGTTGCAATGACTTGTACTTTCATGATGGAGCTCATGGATGTGGTCATGAACTCCTCAGGCGTGACATTGAAGTCACCAAGAACAATGACCGGTTTCAGCAGCCCTGTCACAAAGGTGAGCAAGCCAGACCAAAGCAGCGTATTGGTGGGCCCTTGGATGCCTTCTCCGCATTTGAAATATACCATCACCACTATCAAATCCAAGCTTGCAAAACTCCAGTGCACTGCATACCAACCACAACCATCAATGACCTGTTGCTGGACAAAGTGTATGTGTTGGTCAGTGGGGTAGAGGACGAGCATGCCCCCATTTGTGCCCCCTCGGGCTGACTGCTGCCGGGTGCCCCAGAACACCAAAGCCTCTGCTGGCAAACCATTGCTGAGCTTTTTGCATGTCTTCCTGAGCCAGGTGTGTCTCCGCAACAAAGATTGGGGTTCTTTGTCGACATAGCAGCCACTGACGGACCTCAGGACCTAAGGATGTGACATTGGCAAAAGTGAAATTGATGGAGTCTTGGCACTGTCTTTTCGTCGGCCTCTCATCACCAACTGGCTGCATAGATGACGGAAAGTCACATGGCAACTCTAATGGCAGCAGGAGTTTCGAAGGCACCGCCCACACTTGGACAATTTGCATTTTCTGTGCATCATGTAGCCTCGGGACCGGTCGTGGATATGCACCATCATCAACCAGCCAGAAAAGACCCCTGTATACGTAGATGGCAAAGAAATGTCCACTCTTGTGTGCATCACCAGAGTGACACAGCAAGCCAATCAATGAATACTGCTCTGTTGCCGTGGTGCTGCCATCTTTGGTGACCGGCAAATTGAAGATGCTAGGAACTTGCAGGATTTGGTGGTGTTTGGTCCACTCACCTTTGACCCATCGGTAACGCCCAATTTGGGCCACCCACAGTCCCTCTCCATCAAATACTTGACCTTCTGCGGTGTTGGCCCAGTTGTTGATCAACTGCTCAAGCTCTTGTGGTTCACTAGATTCAGGGCAGACAAGGTGCACCGGAAAAGCTGCTCTACGATGTACCTGTTGTCTGTGATCGACCTGGTAATAGTGCCCCAGCGTGGTCTTTGTTGCTGCCAAGTCATTGAGTTCCATCAAGAACTCAGAAGCATCATCTTGGACGCTGTCATCAAACCTCTGCCAAAGGGGTTGGAGAGATTGAATTTGTGGTAGTTGAACCACCTCATCATCTGTCAGAGCCAGCATGACAGCTGCCGTGGTTTTGTTCCACAGAGCTGCCCCTCCCATGAAACTGCCAGCCCAAGTCCAGAGTCTGAAAGGAGAATTTGCGAAACACCGATTGCGCGGGTTGCCCAAACGGTATTGTAGATTTTGCAGCACAAAATCCAGTGGAGACTGGGAGTGGCGCTGCTCATCAAAAGTAGTTTGCTCTTGTTCAGTGGAGTCAGGGTCTACGTCCATGGGCTCTTCCATAGTCATCCCGGCTCCCCCACAAAAACTAGGAAATGTCGAGATTTCCTGACCCGTCAACACCTCAGCACAAGGTGTCTGTGCCCCATGCCCAAAGGTCAAACTGAGCTGCCCAGTCAGATCCTCTGAGCCAAAAACTGCATAGGATGGCTCAACTGCACATGCTGCCCCCAGCACCTGCTTGCTGACCAAGTATGCTGCCCCTTGTTCTTCATGCTTGCATGCAGGGTTACCCACACTTTCGCCTTTTCATTGCATTCTCGCTGAGCTTCTGTGCAAAGGTCGTCACCTGCTCTGCAGTGGCATGCACTCCTACATTGGACATGATGATCATGAGCTTTTCAGCTGAGATCTCGTCCGGATCAACATTTACTTCCTCAGCCGTCTTTTTGTCCTGCTCAAGTTGCAGGTTGTATTGTGCTGTATGGTCTTGAAGCTCTTTCTGTGCTCCTTCAATCTTGGCCTTGAAGTAGAGCCGAATACTGTTGCTTGACTCCATCCGCTTTGCTCTGCAACATGGCCTTCTTCTCCGTGAGCTGTTTGAGCGTGCCAACGGACTGCTTCAATTTCGTGGCAATCGTTGGCTCTGGTTTGCTAGGCTCAACTATCTTTTCAACTGCTTCTTTGAGGTCTGAAGGCAGGCTGGCAAGATGTTCTTTCAACAAAGTTGGAAGATCAGGTGGAGGCGGAGGAGCATTTGCTTGGATCCCCATAGCCTCACATTGGGTCTTGAGGCTCTCCGGCAGGTTGCTCCAATGCTCTTGGACCGCCTTCTGAAGTGCCGTTTGTTTGTTCTTCTTGTTCTTTTTACCAGGGTTGCCTCCATGTAGGCCCGGCGGTGGCTCCAGAAGTGCTTCCTTGAAGCTCTTTCTTGGCCATTTTTCCCCATCTTGGGGAAAGTTCCATGATGCCCACTGCACTTGGCGTTTTCGCCGCAGATCTGGTAGGGCTCGTTGCCATGCTTTCCCACAACTATTGCACGTGAGTTGAGGATGCTGGCGGAGTCTATCTTGCCAGATCCAGCTGCCTCGGCAGCCTGAGCAGACCAGGTAAGCCTGCTTCATGAAGGCAAACTTGTAGGCGCCCTTGTTCAGGAAGTAGGGTTCTTGTCGTTCTTGTTCAGCCTGTGGTGCTGGACCACGAAATGGCTGGAACTAACCTTCCTGCTTTGGCTTGAGGTAGTAAATGGCTTGAGCCATGTATGTGTATATATATATATGCCCATATATATATATATATATTATTTTTTGATATGATATGTATATATTTGGATCACACATTGCCTGAGTTAGATCTTCCTGTCCTGGAATGTTTGAAGAACATCCTAATTAGGGGGGTCGGGCCAGTGAGTTTTGGGCAAGAATGGTTGGGGCCAAGCTTCTGGGGCTTCAGATCCCTGTGCAGCCAGTTGAGCTTGTGCATGTGATAGACTCCGCGCAGAATCTGCAACCAGGCACGCCTCAAGGAGATCAGCGTCAAAGGCCGTGTCCTCTTGATATATTGCCGTAGGTCCTCATCCATGTTTTCCAGCACCAAGTGGATGGAATCCTTCATCGAAATTGGCTCCTCAAGGAGTGTCACGATATTCGGATGCTTTAAGCCCATCAAAGCTGTTACCTCCCGCTCCCAAGGGAAGGCTCCGACATCCCACATGAGGCCGATGGACAAATGCTTCACCACGACCACCTTCTCACGTACCATGTCCATCTTGCGCAGCACCTGGCTAAAGGTCCCTCGATTCAATGGCATGACTTGCTCAGCTTCTCTGAAGCGGGCGTCATCACGAGGAAGCACCTGGTCAAGGTCCAGGTCCACGTTCGGTGCAATGAGGAGCACCTAACACAGGCTTCACACACGCACCAAACACCCGAACAAGGATTCAATGGAAAGATTGTGAATACATTGAGGTATACTGCCTTGCATGACTCCACATTTGGTCTTTGAATTCTTGATGACTACCCTGTGACAGGGTGCTTGCATTTGTCAAAGCCTCTTTCACAACCACAGGCCCTTTAAAGTATGTTTCACCTTTCACGTTTGGCCTTTGAAACATCTCTGGCACATGCTGCGTTCACTACGAGCCGCTTCGATGGGAAACTGTGCCGGACACACGGCGCTCAACTCGAGTCCGACGGCTTGCCCCTGTCGGTCACGGATCTCAAAGGAGGGGGCGATGGGAAGCTCGAGCGAAGGGATTTCCAAATTCACCTCGGATTTCTCGAGGAAAGGCACCAACGTCCGACGTGTTCAACCAAACTCTGAATTAGAACTGAAGCGTTTATGCGTTGGTTCATAAGGCCTAAATCTTTGCCTGGTCTCTTTTTCGGTGATTCGTCGAAGCTCTAACGTCCACTCTTGGCTGTGAGGAATCCTTCCAATCAGCTTCTTGCCCATTGCCACAACTAAGTCCACCCCTTTCTTGGCTTGTGCAAGGGACTTTGACCCTGGAACGTGGCGCATCAAATGCAGCGTCTGCATGCAATGGCTGCTTGGGCAACAATGAGACAATGCAAGTAGACCTGCGCAACACAGTCCCTTAGAACTAGCCGGATCATCTTCCCTCGTTTTGGAACTACTTGTCCAACTTGTTTATATCAAGGACTTGTGAACTCCAAAGAAATGCGACGACGCCAAACACCCACACCTTTCCCCGGACCTGACTCCCGGACGCGACCGGACACCCGGAGAGGCCTCTTTCGGTGGGGCGACGCCGGCCGACCCGACGAAGACCGTGGCGACGAAGGCGCATGAAAAAGAGTGGGGGGTTTGGTGTGTACCTCGCACATCAGACCTCAGCCAGATGTGAGGCTGAGGTGGAACAAGAGGGTCGGCTATGCGAGGTGGATTGTTCACATGCACATGCTGACCCTGCATGCACATGAACCACCTAAAGCCAAAAACCTTGCACCCAGCGATGGTTTGGACGTTGAACCAAATGGTGATTGTTAAAGTCGTGATCAATCAAGCAGGCTTGCAGCAAAACGAGTTCCAATCAAGCATTGTCACTGGTTTGGCTGACTGCCTTTGCAGAAACTACCTAGAAGAATTCAAACAAACATCAAGGCAACATGGCCAATCAACCCAAACACCACAACCTGGGCCTAAACTTTAGCGTTTTGCTCAGGGGCCTTGCCGCGTTACGTTTGGGTCGCAGGACTTAGAACTACCAAATACAAAAAGAAACGCGAAACCAATTTGCTTCGCTTTTTCACACTTTTTGGTTTTCAAACTGTGTGGCTCACTTGAAGCAAGGAATGCTCACAAGAATGATCGAAGTTCTGGAGTGCAGCATTCCTAGAACACAACGGATGTTGTTCGTGGCCGGGGCAAACTACACCAGAAGTCGACCTCCTTCACCAACTCATCCAGAACTCAATCAGCGCCACATCCGCATTTGCTGCAGTTCCTTTGCTGGCTTCACTTTTCAGCGGCATTGCCTCATACATTGCAAGGAGGCTGGATTGCCTGAACGCACCGCGGCAAGTATTTTTTGTGTTCGCGCAGCCTCATCAGCTCCAGTTCTACGGGCTGCGAGCTTAAAGTTTTCCAGACTGTAGAAGGGATCGAATGACGCCCCAATCGAGTCTGCGAATTGGGATATCCGATCTCTCCACCATCGTTCCAACCTGCCATGCAGGTAGCGCCTACTAAGGGAAGGTGCAGGTGTATTTCTTGTCAGACACCTGCCCTGTGCCCATCAAGGCCCATTCTGCTTTCGTTTCTTGGGCGCAAAATGTTCTGACACCCGAGATCATGCCCAGCCGTGAATTCGGCAGAGACGGCCAGACGCTCAGAATGACAACGCTCGATGATGATGATGATGATGATGATGATGATGATGATGCTGATGGTGGTGGTGGTGGTGGTGATGGTGATGGTGATGGTGATGGTGATTGTGATGGTGATGGTGCTGATGGTGGTGGTGATGGTGATGGTGATGATGATGATGATGGTGATGGTGATGATGGTGATGGTGATGATGGTGATGGTGATGATGATGATGATGATGATGATG
>CAXAMN010027872.1:564998-592529 GCA_963970005.1 Durusdinium trenchii
TGATGATGATGATGATGATAGTTGGACAGTTGAAGTTGGCAGACATTCTTTACGGAGCACCCTTCACAGGCTGGGAAAACAAACTGGTTCCATCAAATGGAAGTCAACAAAGGCAAACACCCAGACCCAGACGCAGCGCGTTTACATTTTCGGAGGCCAATCCATGCACCCCCAGAGCAGTGTTGACTTGGTGAATTCCACCCCGTCCCAAACTCTAGAGTCGGCAAAACAAGCAAAATCCCCTTGACACTGGTAGTTATAAGAGAGAGAGAGAGAGAGAAGACCCAAACAACAAATGAGGTGAGACAGGTACAACTGAGGTGAAACAGCAGCGCAAGAGGCTTTTATGAGTGGTACTGAAGCTGGAAGAAACGACCACTAAGTCTCTTGGAGCATTGCACCAGCTCATTCGCTCTGCAGCTCTGCCTCGTTCACCTGGCCGATGCTCTTCGTCCGCCCCCATCCCGACTCTGGGCTCCGAGTCTCAGCTCCTCTCGGCTCGTCCGGACCGTTTGCCCGGCTTTTGGTTCCGTTCGGTCCCAGAATGAGACGCGTAAGGTGAGTTACTGGTCTTTTGGAGCTCCTTCAGCTCCGGGTCTTTTCGAAGAAGCGCTCGCTAGGCCGGACCACCATCCTGCGAGCTGAAAAGAGTGACCTGTTTCTGGCAAGTGACTTACTCACCTGATACAGTAAACAGTTATCCCATTGGCAAAAGAAGAGTCGGAGGTCCGAGACAGCAGTGGCATCATTTCACACATCAACATGTTTGGGAGAATTTGACGGACGAACAGGCTGAATATGAAAACACTGGAAAACACAGAAAAATCCATCGAATGGCTCTCGCACAGCCTTTTTGTTAAGATGTCGCTGTGCAGGCCCACGGAGGCTTTAGCGCCCATGGCCGGGAAAAAGCACAAAATAAGTCGGGTGAAATGCTTCCTCACGGTGAAACAGAAGCTCTCGGAGCTCTCGGCTCTCAGAGGCCTAAACTCCGGAAATCGATCGAAACTCTTCAGTGCACTGGACATGGGCACAGATGTAGGTTTGCAACCGGCAATCGAAAGTGAAAACTAGTGGCGAGCTCTGAGGAGAGCACTTGCAGCCGCGTGAGTGGTCTCCTGTAGCTCCCGGAAAAGATGAGCATTCTGTCGCACCGCATATTCCCCTTGGGCGGCTAACAGATTCACCTGAGCGCTTTGTTGGGCATTTGGTTCGGCACGCCCCCGGTACGGACGTGACCCCTGGATGCTCGGTGTTTTTTTGTGCGGTGGATGCTGAGGTTGAGAGCAGAGAGCCACATGATGCGGTGGGAACACCCTATCATCTGAGTGTTTCGCACTTCGTATGAACCTCCAGACCCTGTTTTTTTGCCATGTTGCCATGTCTAAAGTAAGCTCAGGTAAAGACGTCGTCTACACTCCAAATAATCATTGGAAGTGGATAAAACCACCTGTTTGATCTTCGGACAATGGTCATCGAAAAATCGGGCCGGCCGTGCCAATCTTCCGACGATTTCAACCAGGGAGTGTGGTCGTAACCCCCAGAGGTTCCCATCTTCAAATCCTGCTGGAGTGAAGACTGAGGAATCTTCAAGTCAAATGGAACCTCACTCTTCTCAGCAGTCTGCCTTGCCTGAGCAGTGTTGAGGCCCAACATGTCCTCCTTGTTGTTCCCAGTGGTCCTGCCAGTGTTCACTGGATCACGGTACCCCGAATTGTGCAAACAAAACTAGTTGCAAGTGTTTAGCATAGTATCTAGTCATAAATCGACTGGACAAGTACTTGAAATTGGAGTAAAGACGACATGCCAGGTCCCAGGTCGGAATGACAAGCAAGTAGAGTTGGTGACAAGGTTAGAGCCGGATTCAGAAACTAATCGGTCGGATTCTGAAACTGGGATTCTGACACTAATTCTGAAACTGGGGTTCTGAAACCGGTATTCTGAAACTGGAAGGTCAGATTCTGAAACTGGAAAGTCAGATGCCGCAAAGGGGTTCTTGAACTGATATCCTGAAACTGGAGAGTCAGATTCTGCAACTGGTGTTCAAAAGCTGAGATTCCCACCCACCACCCCGCCCCTGTTTTTGCTTGGATGCTTGGGGCTTGTGTTTGCTGCTTGACCTGTTGCGGAATCCAGCATCCAGGCACGTGGCTTACGCTTGCTGTCGCGAATGTTTCGGGCCTGAGGTTGCTGCTGGAACTTGGTTTGCAATTCCAACGCTGGCATTGTCCCTCCACCCACCCACCCACCCACCCACGCACCCGCCCACCCCACCCCTGACCCCTGCCGTGTATTTGCTTTTGCTTTGCAGAATTCCAGTTGCGGAAAGCCAGTTGCGAATCCTGATAGCTGCGGAATCCCAATTGCGGAATCCAAACAACTAGTTGCAGAGTCCTACTTGCGGAATCCGACCTTTATCCGTGGCGGACAATCTCCATGAACCCCGAAAATGGATCATCTAGCACGACGATTCGCATCTAGCACCACGCAGTGGCTTTCGGGCTCCATGTGGTCTGCATGGGACCTTTTCCTTCCCCAGCCCCCAAAGGATCTCTTCCACTCTGCACCCAAGAAGAGCTCTGACATGCTCTGACACCACTCTAAAAGCTGGCAACCAAAGAGCGCGCGGGAGTAGCGCAAGGTCCTGTAGATGGGATAGTTCTCCAGCATACCATGGGGGCCCTTGGCAATCTCATCTTGGACCTCCTGCGGCAGCTGCTGCTGGAATTCAGCGCACTTGTCTAAGTAGATCAGCACGAAGGACACCTGGCCAGAGCACCAAGAAGTGGTCGTGCTGGGTTTGAAAGGTATGTCGAAATGGATGGTATGCGGCACAACAGTTGGCCAACCTACTCAGGGCAGTTTGTGTCTGCTTCAGATTGAGTTTGAAGTCACAAGTCTATCTATGTTTGGTCCCAACCGGAAAACAAATGCTTCACATGTGCCAAATCCGTGGGCTCCGGGCTCCCACATCGATGACCATCCCTGCCAAGAACCATGTGATGTAAAAACACTTCCAAGGTCCCATTTGCGAGCCCCTTTTCGAACCCAAAAGTCACACCTCACTATTAAAATGTTTAAAGAAAAAACACCCCCAAACACCCATCGTTCGTGCTGCCTGGTGGGCTCCCCGGATGCCCCAGTAGCTGTTGGGCAGCACGTCCAAGCTCTCTTTCAGCACCATCGGCTTCCCCGAGGACTTCAAAGCAAAGAGTTTTCGGCAAATCGGCAGCAGTTGGGACTTCTTGAAGACCTGATCGACGATCCAAAAAGGTGATCGAATTAGAAGGGAGATCCAACAAAGGGGGTGAAGAGATTCTACTTTTGGAAGCTCATAGAACTCCACCTTTTGAGCTACTCCGCAATCTTTTCTCGAAGCAGCAGAGCTTTTCTCGGGGGAATCGAAGAGCCCTATTTTTGAGGGACCGAAAGAAGGGGCCTTCGGGAAGAGGCTGATACTCTCCTTACACTCTGACTCACTAACATGGAAGTGGATGGCATGGTCCCTTGGAAGACTGCTCTCCCTCACAAACAAGGGATGCCATCCGCTTCCATGTGATGTGTAAAATCGTCATGGTTCCGTGGAGGGAAAGTCCACGGTCACATTGGCCCATGGTTGGCTCAAGGAGCGTAAGCCGGTGCGATGGATGAATGGATGGATGGATGGCGGAGGGAGGGAGGGAGGGAGGGAGGGAGGGAAGGAAGGAGGGACGGACGGACGGACGGACGGACGGATGCATGCATGCATGCATGCATGGATATTTTTTCCTAGAGTTGTTTCTGAGCTGGCGGTCGGGCACTTTTGGCCACGCGCACTAGTGGCACAAGGCTGTGGCAGCTGCAATGCCGGTGTCAAGCGCTGCACGTCTTTGGGAGCGCTTGGTCCAAGGACGAGGTGTCCTCTTGGGTCTCTTCAAAATGGCCACCCCGCATCTACTGCATACCCCGTCGTGGTTTCCTGCAGCATGTGCTGGTGTTTTGGTGGTGGGTTGTCTTGTCGCTGCTGCAGTGCAGCAGGTTTTTGATAACCTAGCTCTGGTGGTCTTCTTGGCAACTGGTCGGTCGGTCGGTCGGGCTCAGGGTCAGGCTGGCGCAGTGCCTCGATGGTCATCTGAGGACAGTCTTCTGTGAGGCGGGTCTCGACGACAGAGGTGACCAGTCCTTGATGAATCGTGGTTTGGCCGGCAGTGCACTTGTAGCTGCTGCGCTGTGGTGCCCGTGCTTGCCGGATCTTCAACAGCATCAAGCCCTGCAAACAAAAATTCACGAGGAATCGAGTCAGAAGCACGGCGTCAATCATCAATGAACAGTTGCATTCCGCCACAAACAGCATCATGCAATGTCCGGCTGGAAAAGCATGTGGGGCGCGTCGAATTTGAGCTTTCAGCATCTGTTGGACCTGGTCACAGTGCGCAGCAACACGAGCCAAGGCATCTCCAGCGCCTCTGTGTGGGACATGGGCCCATTGTGGAATACAGCTCCAGGCAGGAAACACGGCCTGTCCAAAGCACTTGGCCAGCATGATGACACATTTGCAGGGCAAGCGGTCTGAGATGAGCTGGCTTGTCAGTGGACTTATTCGGTTTGGGGAGCCCAACCAGCCAGCTGTTCTTCCACACCGGAGGAATGAAAGGTGCGTCCTGTGCCCACCAGTGAGTCAATGCTTGAAACAATTGCAGAGTTATCGTTTCAGCAAAACGCCTGTAAGAATCTCTGCTGGCAAATGGCGAAGCAACAGCTTTAGACAATGGAATGCGTCGAAGTTTGTGACAGAGCTGGTCAACATCAAATGGCACGTCATGGACAAACAATCTTCTTTGCTCTCCTTTATTGGCCATGGCAGTCGTGAGACTCCTGCCCATTGGTCAGGACAGCATGTGACTCCAACAAGCCTAATGGAGTACCATGGGTATTACAAAGTTGGGAGCGTCTCCCAACAGTTTTGGGACTAATCTTATTGACATAGGCTTTGTAGGTGTCCTGACACGCATGGCCTTGAGCAGCCTCCTGCATCAGCGTCTCCACCCTCAGCTGGCACCAAGCCTTGGCATGTGTGGTGTGAAGCTGGTGGAGCTTGTTCGACTGTCGACTAAGATTCCGAGCTTGGAACATGCTGGCCAGGCTACAGTGGCCAGTTGATTTCATCTCAGTCCAAACATTCCATTTCTGGCGGGTGGAGGGTTCCATAGTCCTCGACGTTGGGGCTCCTGGCCCTTTGGGGGCAAAGTGATGATAAAATTAGCTGTCAGGTGGTCCGCAGTCATAGGCCAAGGGTTGGCCAGGATTGATTCTATCTGTGCTTGATATTTGGTCCAGGCTTCAATGCCATCCAGGTGAATACATGGATGGATGGATGGAGGGAGGGAGGGAGGGAGGGATGGATGGACGGAGGGATGGATGGATGGATGGACGGACGGACGGATGGATGGATGGACGTTCTGTGTTGTCATACATCCCTTCAGCCTGGTTGTTGCCATAGAAGTAGCCCTCATCCTGGTCGTTCAATCCGTACCCGAACAGGCTCGAGAGTTGATCTACCACTCCTGCTGCATGCGGGTCAAAGTTGTCAATGGTGGCCTCGTGCGTGGACGGAGTGGATTTGCGCAAGCGCTGAAAGGGGGGTCTTTCTCCTACATGGGCGCAACCGGTGGCCTCGGGTTGGCGTGTTCGAAAGTCTACGGTAGATCCGAAAGACTCAATGCAGCAGTATCGTATACAAAAGGCGTTTCTTGAGCGAATTCATGGCCGAAGTGCTCGGAGTTCCGTTGCTTATGATTTGGACTCGTCGATGGCTGATGGTTTTTGGTCAACTGTTGAGCCAGAGCCTTTTCTTAACCAAGTTCTTCTGGTGGGAGTCTCCTTACCCGAAGCCGTGCCTTCAACTCTTACAATACCAGCTCACCTCAGCTATATCAGGATCGGAGGTACCCAACAGTCTGCAGATTTCCCTTTCCCCACCAGACATCCCACTCGCTGCCCAGTTGCCCCTTCAAAGTCGTAGTCCTGTAGAGGTCGGTAGGAGCTGGCAATCCAAATCACCTCCGAATTGCGCGACGTTCGACTCTTCGCGCGCGCGAGTGTTGTCGCGCGAATGGGGCCTTACTCAGGCCTTTTTCGGAACTACAGTTACAGACTGTGTGGAAGAGTGACCGGAGAATATTTTTCAGACTCAGATCGGTCAGCATCGACACGCAGCGAAAATCTGCCAAGAAATGAGTGGCAGCTGTCAGCCCCTGGCACCGGTCTTTGTTCGAGGCTCCGGTGTTTCCCTTGGCGCTGAAGACCCAACCCGAGCGGAGGTCGAAGAACGCACGAGTGCACTCTTTTGGTCGGGACCCGTGCACACCAGTGTGCCCTGGTCAGTAAATATGCCTTCCAATAGTTGTGGATGTGGCTTTGCTGCCATCTTTGCCTTCTTTCGTCACCCTTGAAGTACTGTATGTGGGCTCTCTTTGTTTCATTCAGCCACAGGTGTGTGTGTGTGTGTGCGCAGAGATTTCAGCATCCCAAGTTTGGGCTGGCTGGAAGCAACACTCTTCTCCGCCACGAAGCATTTTTCCATCGATGAGATCAAAGGGAGCACTTTCACTTTCCCATCAACAAGCAATCATCCCACCCAAAAAACAAGAGTTTCAGACCTTTGAAGGGTGCCCTAGGCTCACTCAAATTTCAGTCAACATCTTCTAAAAGAAAAACATCTCCGCCCAAGAACGCAAACAGCTCTCTCTTCGGTTCTGGAACCACTCTGCAGACCAGGACCCAATGACACGACCCGCTCCTTCCGACTCCCGCGCTGCAGCAGGGGAAGCAAACCGCTGTTGTCGATGGCACCGCCATCGCCCATCTGATATTCATGGGCTTCCTTTGGCGCGCCGAAAGGCAGGGCGAGGGGCGATGCCCACTTATGGGGTGTGGGGTATGGGGTGGGGAGTTCTACAGTGATACCCAATGGATGGTGGCATGGTCCATGTTTAGTGGGGATCTACTTTGCTTATCTATTTGGGGGTCGTCTATGTATGTATGTATGTATGTATGTATGTATGTATGTATGTATGTATTTTTTTTTCGTGCACGAGGCTCTTTGGCGAGTTCAGGGCCTTTGGCCAGTTGCTACCGTAGCAGTTGCCTCAGGTGGTCTTCTGCTGGTGGTAGTTGCCTCCTTTTTAGAAGTAGTCGACTTCAAGTTCGGCCTTCTCGTCAGCTGTTGCCAGGGGACTGGGGTTCATGGCAAGTGCAGACAGCCGGTGATTGAGGTCGTCATGCTCTTGGTCTTCTAAAGCATTTTGTTTCTGAGCATCTAAAGCGGTCTGAAAGCTGAGCCTCCTTGGTGTGGGCTGAGCTGCAGCGGCTGCTGATGCCTGAGGTTCAAGCTCTGGACTGTGGCTGCTGGAAGAGTCCTTCTTTTTGAAGTACTCGCTCAGGGGCGGTGATCCCTTGGTGCTTGCACCTTTGCAAGGTTTGTGGAATGCCTGGGTCGCGATGACACGTTGCTGGCCATCAAGATTCCATGTGGTGCCGCATTGAGTGCATTTGACTCGTTCTCCGACTTGCCATAGCGCATGACTCTGGTGGCCTTGATGGCCTGCTGTGTAGGCCTGGTTGACGCAAGGGCTTTGAGTGAAGGCTGTGAAAGCGGCCTCATTCACTCTTTTGTGGATGTTGAGCCCACATACCACACATTTCAGGTAGCCAGTGGTCTCGGTGGTGCTGACCTGAGATGGGCTGTGCCGGTTGGCTCTCCAAAAGCTCCTTGATGTGTTGTGCTCTGGTCTGCTTCCGGGGCAGTGGAGCAGCCTGTGTTGCTGTTGGAGGGCCCGTCTCTATCAGCATCTGAGGGCAGTCTTCATTCAACCTTGTCTCCAGGATCTCTGTCGTGAGGCTTTGATGCATCCGGATGCCGCAGCTGCGGCATTGAAAGCCACTTCGTTGGTGCGGCTCCCAGTGATGATGGTTGTCAGCCCACTGCTTTCGGCATCGGTTCACCAGCTCTTTTTTGTACTGCTTTGTGTGTTTTCCTTGGTGACGAGGTGCCTTTTGGTGCACGTAGTGCATGTTGTCAGCGTAGATCTTGCTAAGGCGGTTGACAGCATGCTCGTAGATGAGCTGGTGGTCCTGATCCAAGGTCTCTTGCCACTCTTCCTGCTTGGCATCATAGAAGGTTTTGGCCCTTTCCCATGCTGCTAGGGCTGCTTCTCTTTGCCTCGCTGGAGCATCTGGTGTCCTGGTGTTCTTGCTGATGTATAGTACCGTGACTCTTTGGTAGTCGTGGGGTGGTACTTCAGCAAGGAGGTCCATGTAAGGGCCGCTGTGCTTCGGGTGGTTCCAGGCTTCCCAGACACTGACAAGCTGCACAATGACCTTGACTTGATCCGTTGTTTGGTTGGCAAGGGTCACTAGGCCTGCCCAGGGCCCTGATCTTGGTTTGGCTGCCTTTGGGAACTCCAGTTAGAGTGCCTAATCTCTTGAGTTGCCCCAGAGCCATGGTGTGAGCACAAAGTCCATATACCCACATCTGACTTCGAGTGTCATAGGTTGAGGGCGTGGCGTCCAGCGTGAAAGCCCATCCAGAGTGCTGTTGGAGGGGAATGACTGGCAGTCCTGCCCAACATCCGTGACCTTGCACCGGGTGGTCTGCTGTTCTGGCTTCTTGTGGCTCCAGCGGTATCCATCCATGTGCCCATAGGGGCTCTTCTTCTTGACTTGTGATGCGGTTCATCCATTCCGGCGGCATGGGGTCATGGTTCTGGTTCTTGTGCCATTTACACAGCCAAAGGATGTGCTTTGGTGTTGCTGGGACTCCACAGATCGGGCATGTTTTGGTCTGGTGTGCATCCCTGGAGTGGATTGCCGCCTGAACCCATGTATCAAGATTGCGCTGTTGTTGAGGCTTGAGCTTCTTCCTCACTTGGCGATAGGTGTGCCAGTCCAAGCCTGTGAGCAGGTGTTCATAGTGCTGTTTGCTGGCCAGTCGGTTGGTGCGTTGCCATTGCGCCTCCCGTGTTAGGGTGAGCTCAATTTGCCACCATGGAGCTTGGAGATCAATCTGC
The DNA here is from genome assembly GCA_963970005.1 of Durusdinium trenchii. Classification (NCBI taxonomy): domain Eukaryota; class Dinophyceae; order Suessiales; family Symbiodiniaceae; genus Durusdinium; species Durusdinium trenchii. Next base: position 574,046 of record CAXAMN010027872.1, read on the forward strand.
TGTGCCAGCAGAAGCTGGGTTTCTGGTCGACTCCAATGAAGCAGTTCTTGCGGCTGCCAACCCCATTCAAGGAGGTAAACAATGGTTGCAGCCAGGGGCCCCCGAACACTGTACCAGGGATATTGCTTCTCCTGGAGCTGGTGGTATGTCTGTCGCCATGCCTGTTCCAGGGCCTGGATTTGCTCGGTTGGCCATGCCTGGGTGAGGTGGTGGATGGCCTTGATGTGGTGTATCAGGACTTGATCACTTGGGTCGATGTAGCGCTTGGCATGAATGTCATAGGTGACATCTAGCAGTCCTCCAGTGTGGTGTCCAAGATGTTTGCCCATACCTTGGCGTAGGGCTGCTCGGTAGCGTGGGGCCAATCCTTGACTTTCAACCCCCCATAGTGCCACCGGTTGAATGCCGCCTCTGTGGAGTCTCAGGCGGACTTTCAGGGCTGGAATCTTCAAACTGCGCAACTTGACTTTGCGGGCTGTGGCCTTCTTGATGCGTTGCTTCATGACTGGGATGCGTCGTTTCCTGGCTGCCTGGTGGTCGATGCCCAAATCCCGCATGACTTCATCATCCTGCAGCAAGGCTTTGAGCTCACACTCGGTGGCTTTGTCAGTGGCCACAAAGGCAGTCTTCTTAGGGTTGACTTGCAAGCCCAGGCTCAGGAGCCTCCTGTGAAGGTCCCTGTAGGCTTCAACTGCTTCTTTGGCGGCTTGAAGGGCCGTGGGACTGGCAGTGTCGAAGCCGACATCATCCACCCAGCTAGATAGGTGAATGGTGGGGTGGTGCTGTTGCCATGGTTGTAGGGCTGGCGCCAATACTGCCTTTGCAAGCAGTGGTGCCTGGGGGCATCCGGCCGGCACGCCATTGGCGACGGTGAAAAAGGGTGTCATCTCTTGTTCAGCAACAATGGCTTTGGGCCCATGGTACAAGCGGAGGGTAGCTGAGCTTGAGAGCCTCAGTCTGGAGCTGTTGTAGATTGATGGTGTCGTAGAAGGTAGACATGTCCATCAGGCATGTCACTCCATGCCGACCATTTGCTCGGTGGACTTCTTGGCGCAAAAGCCGCTCCAGGGCCACGTACAGCACAGTTGCTCCAGGTCTGGCTCTGTCGTGGTTCATGGCTGGTGGGAGATGTTTCTGCCAGGCATCCAACAAGGGCTTTCGGAGCCGGCACCATACCCGGTATAGTAGAGAGGTCAGTGTGATGGGTCTCTCTTTGGCCGCATTCTTGGGAAGCATGACCACCATGTGCATTTGCTGTTGAGTTGGCAGTTGGACTTTCTCTTCCATCTCTTGATAGAGAGACAAGAGGGCTTTGACAGCCAAAGGTGGAGCTGTGCGCAGCAGTTGAGCAGTAACAGCATCAGGACCGCATGCTTTATCAGGAAGGTGGCGAAGAGCCCATGTCAACTGGCTGAGGGTGAGCTTCTCAAGCTGTTGGGCATGGTCTCACGCCAGGCTTTGGAGGTGTTCCCTGGCTGGTGGCCGTTCATCCTGGTTGATTTGCCAGAGCTGCCCCCAATCTTTAAGCCGTTGGGTCATACGTTCATCGGGTGGCAGGTTCCTGTAAGGCCGTTCCCAAGCCAGTTCACTGCTGCGAAGGCTGCGGAATAGCCCTTTGAGGCCTTTGGTGTAGCCTTGGGTCAGCCAAGCTTTGTATTGAAGGTGGCTTTCATCGTTTGCCGCTTGGTGTGCTAATTGAAGTTGATGTTCGATAGTGTGGTTGACCAATTTGGCCGCATGACTGTCTTTGTATTTGTGCCAGTGGTGACCGGTGTCGAGGAACTGGCCCCATGTCGGCGTGCCAACCCAGTGTTTGGGTGCATCAGCAGTGGCTTGCATGAAGCCCTTGGTGGGTCCTCGAACCTGCTGGGGAGGCTGTTGGAGTGCAAGCTGGAACCTGGCCCTAAGTTGTTCCCAGTAAGCTGGTCGGCCCCTTTTCCACGTTGTGATGGTGGTGACTGGCGCCAAAGGCTTGTGACTAGCCCTGAGGTTGGACCCTCGTCCTTGAGCAGCCCAAGGGTGTTCTTGTAATAGGTATTGTTCTGTGCATGACAGCCAGTCCGCCCATGCTTGTGCTGAGTCGTTGACTGGGTTACCATAAAGGTCCAGTTCATAGGCTGTGGACTTGTATGTGCTCCATGGCCTGAAGTCGATGTCTGGGGTGGCTGGAAGCGGTGGGAAGTACTGGATTTGCCGGTATTCTTTGGTGGCCTCTTCAATGTTGAAGTGGTACGAGATGAGTGCATGAGGCCTCCATGGAATAGCCCATTCAGTGGTGAGGGATGTGGTGCTGGCCAGCTGGTTGTGGATCAGGGCATAGTCTATGACATTGCCTGACAAGAGGCTGGCGTCTGGTGAGAGGACCTCAAAATGAAATTTGGAAGGCAGCACAGTGCTGGTGATGCTGCCAGGGCTGTTTTGCCAATCCCCCAAGAGAACAAAGGGGTGGTTGGTGGCCTGAACCAGTGCCAAGAGGCGGGCGAGTATGGTGGCATTGACATCACTTTGCAACGTTTCACCTGTCTTCATGTAGGTGCCTGCCACTAGGACGGTGCACTCCGTTGCTTGCCAGAGAAATGCTTGAAAGCCGCAGCCTTGGTTCGTGTAGGATTCCAAGGGTGTGAGCCCACACGAAGGGTCTGCAAGCACCCAAATGCCTCCATGCGTGCCGGTGTTGCTTTCATTTGGTTGTGCTGGTGTGCCAAAGGCAGTTCTGCCTCGGATGGAGAAATATTGGCAGGTCTGTTGATGTTGCTGTGGATCAAGATGAGTTTCAACCAACACATACACCTCGCTTTGCCTTGACCAGTACCAGTCCAAGACCTGTCTCCCAAAATGAGTCACATTTGCAAAATGCAAATTGTTGTGTGGTTGCTCCACTCTGGCCTTCTTTTCCGGGCTGGGGTGTAGTGGTGGATCGAAATCTGGCTCTGCAGGTGGTGGCAAAGAGCGTAGGACCTGTTGGGTGGTCCTGAAGGTGTCGATGTGTAGTGCCCACACCTGTGTGACTTGGCTGGCCAGCTGTGGTGTCAAGTGCTCCAAGTGCATTGGCGGTTTGCCATCGTCAGCTATCCACATCAAATCCCGATAGATGAGGATAGCAAAGTAGTGGCCTGTGTTGTGGCTCTTCCCTTGATGGCATATCAGTGCAGCCGGCACAAACTCTGCGGATGCTCTGGCAAAACCATCTAGGGATCTGGGAACTGTGAAGCTGCCGTAGGTGTTCACCAGTTTGCTGTGCTTTGTGGGTGTGCCATTGATCGTAGTGTTCCTGGTGATGTGGCTGACCAAGACTGGTTTGTCGTCCATCAAGTATTGCCCTAGTCCTGTGTTCGCCCATCCGTTGAAAAGGTCTTGGAGATTGGTGACCTCTGGCCCGTCATCAGGAAAAGGGATCAGGATGGGTTGCTGGATGTGATCGATTAAGTATCCGCCTGGCTGGATCTCTGCAAATCTGTAGTGGAAAGCTCGTGTTTGGGAGACATTCCAGAGCGTGTTGACAAAGTGGTTGGCATCACCCTCAATGTTGAGGTCATGTTTCCTCCACATAGGTTTCAGGCCTGGAAGCTGCTGGATGTCCACTGCTTCCGCCATTTCTAAGGACTCCTGGACGGCCTCTTTGAGGTTTCCCCAGGGCTGGGTGTTGGTTTCCTGGAGCAAGCCGCAGGTCCAGGCGAATGCCCTCCATGGGGCATTTGCATAGCACCGGCTGCTAGGGTTGCCCACAGTCATCGTGAGGTTCTGGAGGATGACTTCCGTGGTGGTGGCGTAAGCCGGTTCCATCTTGCCCTTGTGCTTGGCCTTGGTTGTCACCTGGCTGGTGGGCTTTCGTCCTCCTTGGATGCAAACCACTTCGGGTCCAGGTGCACCCAGCGGCAGCCCATGCGTCAGGGTCGAAGAAGGAGCTGCAGCAAAATTGTCAGACCTGTGTGGGTCTGTTGTATTTGTCTCCATGCGTTCAAGAGTTGTTCCCCTGTAACTCTTGTTGGAGCAATCCCCAAAAGGTGGTAGCGGTTGAAAAGGTTTCAGGTGTGTATGTGACTTGTCCCCTGCACATGTCACCTGCATGACCCCTGGCGCTGAGTTTGAGGCAGCGCGGCAATCCCCATGTGATGGTGTCCAATCAACTGCTTCCCATGGTATTGGCACCTCAAAACCTGGGAATTCTTGGTGGACCCCTCCTGCTGGCAGACTGGGTGCATCAGTTTTTCGGCGCTTGCTGGGGTCATCGACATCACTCCCTGGCCTCTTGAGCAGGCCGTGGAGTTGACTGCGCTGTTCAGCAGTCAAGCTGATGCCCAAACTGGTGACGAATGTCTCAACTGCCATTGGGATGGGGATCTCTGGATCGGTCAGCTCAAGGTCGGTTGGTGGTGGTGTCTTGTTGACCGCTTGCATGTACTGCTCGGACAAGGTCTTGAGCTTTTGTTGTCCTTCTGTGAGCTTGGTCTGGTGTTCTTGCATCTCTTGTAACATGCTGGCATATTGGCTTTTGACTTGATCCAGTCGGCCTTGGAGCTGTGCTTTCTTCATTGAGATGGTTTTGAGCTCTGTGACCTGGGTCTTTAGCTTCTGTGCCAGGGCTTTCTCGGTGTCCGGGATGGGCTGGTGCATCTTGTTGACCACATCCTGTACTGCTTGTGGAAGCTCCTTGAGATGAGTTTGCAAGATGGCCTCAAGACCTGGCTCCTCTTGTGGAGGCGGTCCAAATCCCAAGGTCTGGAGCTTGGACTGTGCTTCGGCCGGAATGGCTTCCCATGTGCTGGCTAAGATCTCATTGGCCGCCTGCGTAGGCATGGTTTTCTTGAGTGGCTTGAGCTTCTGCAGCCCTGGTGGCCTGTCAAGAAGGTCATTGGAGCTGGAACGCCAGCTGTCTTGGGCTCGTTGAGGTCTACCCTGACCTTTGCCTTTGCCGATGCCTGCACGTGCGGAGGGCCACCAATTTCCACATTTGCGGCATCGGGTGTCAGGGCGTAGTTTATCCTGCCAAATCCAATTCGAGCAGTTGTGGCACACCACATAGGCTCTGCTCCATGGATTGGGGTTGCTAGTCGTCATAGTGCAGGTTATGGAGGAAGTCAAACTCCAGGTGATTCTGCACTTGGTAGGCAAGGAGCTGATCCCCGGTCAAGATCTGGCCGCAGTCAACGGCAGAGTTGAAGCACCAGTGCTGACCAAGGGCTCAGTGATGTGGCCAAGCGAGCAAGTGCCAGGTGCCAAAGATCTCTGCCAGAGCGTCGTGCTCGAGGTCGTGAGATCACGGGCAAAGGACGCTCACCCAGGTGGATCGCAGAGGCGGCGACTGTGTTGGTATTCGCTGTGCACACGTGGTGCTTGGGGGTGCCGCACTAGCAGGGCTTTATGTGGGGTGTGCCTGCTTGGACCACTCACGGCTTGAGCCATGTATGTATGTATGTATGTATGTATATATGTGTCTGTGTGTGTGTGCAGAACAAGAACCTACAGCTATATAGATGATCCAACATAAAATATCCATGTGCCAGGAGAGTAGACTCACTAGAACTGAAAAACCTCACACCAAACAGGATTGCCTTGCCTGACCGAAAACCAAACCACCCACGATCTTGCCTCAATCTGATCATCCCGACACACAGCTGAACAACTGGACACATCTTTCTTGTTTTTTCCCCCAAACCGCCTGGGGAGATGGACAGGTGTTGCTGCGAATGGGCCAATACTTCTTCTGGACGTTGAGCCACAAACTGGTCAGCCGCCTCTGACGGAAAGCGCATGTTTTCTTCCGCACGTTTTGCCACCCAAAGAACACGCGCTTCTCGCACGTCAGGCATCTGTTTAAATCAGAGGGTCACTAGAAGTCCGAAATCGATAATTCCATTGTGGCTCTGGGTCATGGCACCAGGAGACCAACCGGGCACGACCGACACCTAGTGGAAAGTCTTACGCCCGGCAAACACGGTGGGCTGGTCGCGTGAACATGGTGCCATGACCATCCCCATGTCACAGTCGTATGTGATGCTGGCTATTGGGTTAGAGAGTAGGATGGAGGCCATCGCTAGTAGGTTGGAGGCCATTGCTGTTGGGTTGCGACTTTCCTGGACACATTAACTACCCAGCTGAGCTGACGAGTCCCGCCTGTTCGAGAATTTCGAGGCGGGAGCATAGCTGCTGATTCCCACCATCCTGAGTCTCGAAGACCGTTCGAGCGTCAGTCCTACACACCTGGTCCTGTCCAGGACTAAAAGTTGTGGCCCACAGAAACCCTCCAAAGCCCTTGCTTGTTAACCTTTTTCCGCTGGGTACAATTACAGTAGCTCTTGCAGCACCATACGCATCCAACCGCATCAAACCGCACCAAGCGCAGTGCCCCACCGCTCTCAGCAGGGGGACAATTCCAGGTCCGGTGGCGTCACACCAGCGAAGTGAACCGGTGAGGAGAAATGGTCTGAACATCTCACAGCCTACGCTGCGGATTCACCCGATCTGGTGCACTCTGCAGGTTTTCGAAGGACGGTGCAAACATCCCCACTGAGCCGCTGGGAAGGTCTTGCCTGATGCAAGAATTGGCCACATCACCTTATCTATGCCCCAACCGAGGCCCTTCTTCTCCAACCCGAGAACACGACGAAAACCCAACACAAGCACCGAGCCGCTCGGGCAAGGAAAAGTTCGTGTCCGGCGTGGGGACCTCCACCTTGCCGCCCCGCTGCGCTTCATCATCCGGCGCGTCGCCACCTGTAGAGGGTGGGAGTGGGTGCTGAATTTGGAGGGGTGTTGTTTCTGAAAATCAACGCGTTTAAGATGTTAAGAGTCAAAATTGTTGTTTTTGAATGTCCGTGCAATATATGTGAAATACCATTGCGGAATGCAGTGCGAACGAACGGATAAGGCTCGCAATCTCTTTTGGGTTTTGAGCCAAAGATCAACGTCAAGGTCTTTTGACCAAGGCTCAAAGAGGGTTCCTTTCTTCACTTACCACTGTCTTTGTTTGTCAAAAAATGAAGAGGAACTAGAAGTCCGAGCCAGCACACTCCTTGAGCTTGTGTTGCAACGCTGACCCTTCTTCAGGGCGCGTCAGACGGCGCAAATAGTTGCCTCTGGTCTCTTTCGTGAGGCTGTCGGCCCACATCGTCCGACCGTCAACCCACCTCATGGCGCCGTTCAGGTCCTGGATCTCCTGCTTGATCAACGACAATTGACGTTCTCTTATCCTCGCATTGGGCAGCAGGGTTGGTGTCTTTCTTCACCGCGTCAAAGAGCCATTTGGAGTCGGTCACACATATGAACGGCAATCTGGCGACCATTGCGCCATTTCCCCAGTCCTCAGACCAAAGACTGCGTCTCTGAGCTTGGTGTGTTCACCGTCCTCCGTTTCAGACGGTAACTCTTAATCACATTCTATGGGACGTTGGCAGGCGAGAGCCCGCAGTCCACTCGTCACTCTGTGTAGCAGTGGTGTCGCCATGCTGCAGAAAACTTTCCAATGACATACCCCGTTCTTTCTGGCCCGAAGTCTCATTCTTCTCTGCGACCTTTCTGGGCCGCTGGTAAGGCGCCTTCAATCCTCCTCGGTGGTGCGAGAGGTCACTGCGACATCGGAACCAGGGTCGCCCCGTCCAGTCGAGGATTACGATCAAGAACTCGCCAGTCCAGTTCCTGAGTTTGATGACTGCCATCAGGTAGTTCAATAGCTGTTTTTTTGTTGATCTCCTCCAAGTCGAAGGGGATCTGAGAACTTGTGAGGTTGGTCGGGAGTTCGTGATGTCTCATGGACTCGAAGCCATTATTGTCCTTGATCAGTCCTGTTCATCTCCTTCAGGGCACTGATCCTTGGACAGATCAATCACGCCCTTCACGTCATGTGTCTCGAATTGTGCCCTCTAGCCGCCCCGATAGAGACATCAACTCTTCTTCAGCCGGCAGGTCGTATCTTTGCCGGCGCAGCTTTCACTAGGCGGTGGCGATAGCCAAATTGTTGTTGGAAGCTGAACGGCAATGACCCTAGCAGGACCGTGCCAGAAAGCGTTGGCCAGTCTCCGGGCCCGATTCGTCCCTCCACGCCTGGTTGTCGGATGGCCATGGACAGCTGTAGTGCTTGGTCATGGACGGCAGCTCTGCTTTGGAGGCTAGGTCTCAAACGTCGTCTGTGGCTAGATGTCTCAAATGCTCCCATGGTGAGCCGCTAAGCCTTTTGGAAAAAGGGGCCACGAGCAACAGAAGGTGTCCTCATAGTCAGAAGCCATAGGTGCCTTGATCTTGCAGTTGCGAAACTCCATCAAGTCGGGAGGAGGGCCGGCTGTCGTCATCTGAGCGACTCCCGCTGCCTGACGCAGTTCCAAAAATTGGGCGTACTCCAATGTGGCAGCATCTGGCATGGAAGGAGCAGCCTCAGGGTTTCTCGACCATGGGTCTCTTCGAGGATCTCCGCCATCCGTAGACGCAGAACCCAAAGCGGCCGTAGACTTCCAGGACTTTCTCCGCCATCCGTAGGATCAGCAGCAGCCACGGCGCGGAGAAAGTCCTGGAAGTGGATACAGTGGCATGGCCCCAGACATCCCCGGATCGAACCAGGCGCTGCGCTGCCGCTGCGGAACGCGGTGGTAGCGAACGCATAGGGCTCGGGATCTCTTTTGGGCTTCGCTGGTGTGGCCTTGAGCCAAAGATCAAGGTAATGGTCTTCTTGACCAAGCCTCAAAGAGGGTTCCTTTCTTCAACAAAGTAATATGGATTAACTATGTCCGGCAGAAAACCTGATGAGCCAATTTCGTGACTTAGTTGAGTCGACGACATCAAATTGCGGTTGAGTCGACGACATCAAATTCCGCAACAAACCGAGTGGCCGAAGGCAAAGGATTCGATGAAGCCACCCCCGACCCTCACGGTCAAAGCGTTCCTCCAGCAGGGAAAGACGCAGCATAAAGGCGCTGGCTGATACGTCACGTCTGGCGTGAAGCGCGAGACTCGGTCCTCGAGCGTCACATAAAAGAAGGACTCCATTGGACCACCTTGATATCAAGTTGCTTATTAGACTATAGTCTAGGTGTGGTTTAGACACGCTCAAGAAGACAATCGCTCTTTTCTAGCTGGAAGCATTCATCCACTTGGCAGGTTCCAGTTAAGAACAGCAATGACCAAAACCACTGGTACAAACGCATAGTTCCAGCAGCTCGGAATATTATGTTGGACTCAGTTCCACGACCAGACTTGATGTGAGCAGCGGGAAGTGGTGGGAAATCCCTGAGTTTTTTCCCTAAGAATCTAAAGCCAAATCATGAGCGCGAGGGCTTCTTCAAGGAAGCGTGAGTTACCCTGCGTCCAGTCGTTGCCATCGTCGCTGATGGGCGCCTGGTGCTGTTTGTTGTTTTACATGGTATGAAGTGGTGCGCTACGTTCGAAAGGGTTGACATGGGGTGCCGGGCTGGGATAACAGCACACCTGTTGCGTAGCGTTCTTCGTGCTTTTGTGTTTTCCGTGCGGGTCACAGAGACCTTTACGTTCCATGCGTGTACGTTTGCATTGCACACGCACAGGCACATGCGTCATGGGGCATGCGTTTACTCACGACCCACACATAGCTGAGGTATGCAGTACATGCTCACGCAACGTGCATGCTGCATTTGGCTCAGGAAAGACATGCCACAAATGTTGTTTCCATATTTTTGGTGCGTTCCCCTGTTTATTTTGTTGCGGTTGGGGGGTTTTGTGGACATAGATGAGTTACCACCGGTTCTTCGACCCTGGTTTCGTGTTCACCCGGGGTATCTGGACGACTTGACTTTGGTTTGGTCTACAGTTCGTACTGGGGATCCTCTGGTGGGTTTGACAGTTTTGAATTTCAGGCTTCGACAGACTACGCAGAAATTTTGTGGTGTCTGTGGCTATCTGTTTGGGAACATCACTTGGAGACTCGTGAACGTTTGTTACCTTTAGTTTTTGTCAAGACGACTCCTTGTGGGGGCACAATGTCGATGCTGGAGATGCTTGTGTGGCAAAGGGTGTTTCAACGTGAGAAGTTGCGTGGCGCACCGGCGGAGAACGTGAAAGCGCGCTCCAAAGTGTGGCACGCGATGTGGTGCCAAAAACAAGGTGCCTGGTGGCGTCGTTCCCCAGTCGTTAGTAGCTTACTTGTAGGTACTAGCTACCTCTTCTACTACCTATCTATCTATCTATCTATCTATCTATCCATATATCCTACTACTACTACTACTACTACTACTACTACTACTACTACTACTACTAGACGACGACGATGACGACGACGACGACTACTACTACTAGACTACTACTACTACTATTACTACTACTGCTGCTACTACTACTACTACTACAACCACCACCACGACCACTACCACTACCACTACTGCTACTGCTACTGCTACTGCTACTGCTACTACTCCTCCTACTCCTCCTACTACTCCTCCTACTCCTACTCCTACTCCTACTCCTACTCCTACTCCTACTCCTACTCCTACTACTACTACTACTAATACTACTACTCCTACTCCTACTCCTACTACTACTACTACTACTACTCCTACTCCTACTCCTACTCCTACTACTACTACTACTACTACAAGTTTGTTTCCGAGAGCAAATCTTTTTGCCAAAGCTGTGTGTCGTGAAGTGATTCCCGCATTCCCGCCGCATTCCTCGCCCTCGGACAGATTCCTTGGAGTCGGGGCTGCCAGTGTAGTCGGAATCTTTGGAGTAAAAGGGGCTGCCACTGTAGTTGGGCGACATCTGAAAAGACACCTGAGATGTTGGGGTGGAGGGCAGAAAAGGCACCCAAGTCGCCAAGACAAAAATGAACCAGAAACGCAATGAACGAAACAAAGTGTCGTGTAATGTGCAATCGGTGTCTCAGTTCACAGAAGCTCCACAACACACAAACGAGCAAATGGCCAAACACTCCAAACACGAACCTGGAGTGCCTCTCGTCCAGTCATCTAAGATGACCCATGAGTCGCACTATCTACCAGTTGCCTCCTAGGTCAAAGCTCAAAATTTCTCGACTGGTTTGACCCTCTGACGCAGTCTGACACGGTCTGACGCGTTCCCATCCCTGCCGGTCCAAATGGTCTGGATGGAGGTGCAGAGTGGCACGGTCGCACCCTGAAGCCACAATAGTGAGTATCTGGTCACGAAACACAAGCCAAAATTAGAAGCAAAAGGGGGAGGAGGATCTCCAAAAAATCCCAAAAAATGACTCAACTCTAGATGGTCCTCCTCTCTTTCTTGGTCTTTTTGGTCACTTTCCCAGTCATCCCAGTCCCAGTCTTCTGCGCCCGGTGCGGGTCGGAACGGGCTGGAGAGGAGCCCAGTGGCCACGTTGTCGCTGGAGACTTCATGGTGTGAGGGCGCCAGCAGCGCGCCGTTCATCACGAAGAGCTTCGGACGATCGCGGCGCGGCACGTGGAAGGGCACGCCCTAGGGCTCGCTCGGTCGGTCGCAGTTCAGGGCGATGGAGCTGGGCGATGGAGCTGTGAGCTGCTGGGTGCGGCTGCGCTTTTTTTAATGCCAGGTAGGGAAGAACCAACCCAAACCGCTGGTCCGGGGGTGGAGACCCGCACTTGGTCACTGAGTAGGGGTCTCCGGCCGTCTCCGCACTTGGTCCTCTGAGCGACCCGGAGTGGCTATACAATGTCATGTCTCCCCCTGCCGAATCACTGGACCATCCAGTATGAATCGGGTTCACAGCAAGGGGTACAACTGCAAGCGGTATATTTAAAGAAAGAGTCTGTCTCGTTTGAGTGTAGGAACCTTGCACCACATGACCAACAGCTGAGCTTGGGCCAGGTCGCACATCCAAGGTTTGAATGCTAGGTCTTCCTTCCAACCTGACCGGAACTCCACTCCGCTCCGCTCCCTCAACCCCCAATCGCCTGGATGCCCGGGTTCTCCTCCTTGATCCGCTTGACCTCCTCCTCACTCTCGGCCACACAACACTCGAAGCTCTCCAGACCAAAAGGCTTCAAGATCAGGTCCTCGAATCAAAGGTCGAAGCAAAAGAACCCAGAACGGCCCCTCTTCTTGACAGGATGGAACAACATGGAACAACTATTGAAGGAACAACTATTGAAGTGTCACGATGAATCTCACTTGGACTTCTTGCGCATGTGAATCTTGTTTCCTTGCACTGAGCCAAATGACATCTGTCCCCGACTTGAAGGATGCCCGATGTCCGGTTCCGTGGAAATGCATGTCAGGTGGTTTAGGGTCCAACGGGTCCAACGGTCCGGGTTCCATGACAACGGGGGAAAGCCACCACATGTTTCATTGTGTTCTGAGACTGGGAAGAATGCGGTGATGTCCCTCAATCACAAACTAAAGATTTTGATGCGCTCCTTTTTTGAGTCGGTCCCTCAGTCCCTCAGCAATAGCTTCTCTTTCGCAGTGGTGGAGTCCTATTCTTCCCTAGAAACCAATACGCTTCGGAGCCTTCGACAATGGGATCGGTCGCTTCGGCGGTTGAATTCTGCGGACCAAGACGTATAGAAGTTCCTCTCCAAAGTCTATATTGTAGACTCTTGAGCAAGAAAACAAATAACCCCCCATATAGCAAGGATGTCCAATTCAAATCGGAAGGGTTCATGGGTCAAGAGTCTGCATTAGATTCCACAATCTTCTACATCACTCCTCAGAGCCGAATTGTGCACTCGCCACAGAACACGTGCCGAACTCCCAACCGACACGACCCCCAACGCTCCGACACCAACGCTCCAACCAAGAGGCTGCCACCACATGGGTCCAGACCAAATTGTCTCGGTAGGAGCCCGCATACTGCCAGAGGAGCTGGGTGGAGTTGCCCTTCCTCGCTGCAACTGCAGGTATCGAGACGAACCCCTCCAAATGCCGCGTCCCGGTGCGAGACACCGAGCCGAGCACCGCGGGTAGTGACTGCGCGCGGGTATAGCCGGACTGCACCGGGACCGGTTCCGGCCCCCGAAAGCCCCGGAAGAGGGAGAACGACCCGAAAGACGATCCGAATCTCTGAGGTGGAGAACAGCCGTTTTGTTGATCCATGTTCACTTTTTTTTAAGACCTTCGAAGCCTTTGTCCCGACCTTGGAAAACACCACAGAGATCTGTAGAGTCTACACCCTGCATCTCCTGCCTCTCTCACCGAGCCACGTCATGCCTCGCGCCATAGGGGGAGCCTCCTCTCGCAACGCTTGCAGGGTCAGATGCTCCGGCCTCGTCCGCGCCCCGAGCAAGGCACTGGCCTCGATGGCCTCGCCCTGGAACTCCCGCGCGAACCTCAGAACTCGCTCGCAGGGGCGAAGTAAGAGGGGACGCGGCGATGTCGGGGAACCCTCGTGGGCCTTTTCCATGGGAAGAAAGTGATGCTGATGAACTGTTCAACAAGGACTTGAACAGGAAATAGTACGTTCAGGAAACGAAACAACTGTATACGAAACCCCAACAAAAATGTGAAAGAACTGTTGATGGTGCTGGGCCGACAACAATGTCTTGCTAATTATTCCACCACACCTCCACACCCAGCTGAGAACTGTTCTTTGAGTTGTTGTGTCCTTCAAAGCATCAACTGACAGCCATTTGGAACACAGTTGCGCACGAAACATGCACTTTGATTCTGCCATTACATAGACTTCATAGCTGCACGATGCTTCAAAGGCAATCACATCACGTGAAAGTCTTCCAACACCTGCAGAATCTGCCACATATGATGTATGTTGATGGATATTGGGTAAATCATTTCTGTGTCCAGCAGGCTTACAAAGACATCTCCCATCCCTGCAATTCATCATGTTCAGTGCACACCTCGCGGTACCTTTCATTGTCGACCCAAAATAATCAGACGCCATGCTAGTGCGGCACATGTAGATCGAAGAGGCCCAAGTGCCACCGGAGACCGAACCTCACGTGCGAATGCATGGGTCAAGGAAGGCGAACCGCTGGAAGCAGCTACAGTATCCCAGGCATGTCGCCGCTGGTAACCCAGGTTGCTGGGCCACCAGAGCTGGTCCGCCTGGTTGAAAAGACTGGGCCAATTAGGAGGTATACATCATGCAGATTCTGTTTCTGGATCCATCAGCTATCCCAAGTGGGAAAGCGTCTCCATGTCCCGTCCTCCGTTGTCCATCGAACGCCTACATTGCAATGCCTTTGCATCCCTTGCAGAAGAAGTGCCACTATCCATTTGGGACCACTATAAACTGAATCACCTTTAATTTCATGGAAGTACATCTCTCACATTCGGCACTCCTTGAAGACTGTACGATAAATTCTCCGTTCGACACGATGAGGCTTTGCGGTTTGTACGATAAAGTCTCCATTCGTGAACATGCAATTCATCCAAATGCCCCTGTTGAGTCAGAAGACAATGTCAAGAGAACATATGTGAGGTTTTTCCGCAGGCTACTATATACTTCATTGTCTTGACCCCGGACATTGGGCCGGCGTACAGAACCCCCCCCGATTTTGTAAACCAAAACCAAACCGCACGGCCACCTCAGCAGCTCACAGCAGCCACCCACCCTGCCCACGAAGCACCCTCAGCACCCCACCACCCACGAAGCACCCCGCGGGACGCGAAGCGCAGGCATCGTTCCACCATGTGGCTGATCCCATCAAGCTGCTCCATGATGCCCATGTCCTGCAACGCCCGGTAGACGCCCATGGTATACGTCAAAGCTCGTGCCCCGCCGCCCGAGGCGCAAACACAGAAGTCCGCCGTGTGGACGCCTGGGTCGAAGGGGTTCCAAGCGGTGAAGGTTGCGATTCACTCGAAATGTGGCGTTTTTCCACATTGATTGAGAAAACGCGTGTGGTGAAAACCACAACTAACAGTTGCAAAACACCCAAACCAAATCGAGGAAACGAATCAAATGCCTTGAACAGGTCCTGATTTTTGTTCCACCACACAAACATGCTTGCAAGGTATGCAAATCGCGAACAAAAAAACTGAAGCCACCGTGATGTTTTTGCCTTCAACCTGCACATTGACACACAGCGTCGTACAACAGCTCGCCTGGAAATCTGGTCATCTCCGAGTTCACCGGCACAACATCTGCCCGAAGCTTGGACTGTCCCTGCCCCAGCCGCATCCTGATGATAGGGGTTGCGGGGCGCACCGTTTTTGGAAGCAAAAAAGAACTGCAGGACACAATGATGTCAATGATTCTCAAACATGAACTGTGTCAGAACCATCCGAGCGACACTCCAAATTTGCTCAAAATCATGCGACTGCAATCAAATTCTAACCGCTTTTGCCAATCAAAAATGACATGGTGTGCCCAAATGTCTGAGCTTGAAAGTGTCAATAAACTTGTCAGACCACAACAGGTGCATCCCGCATTGGATTTACTGTGCTGGTTTTGCGTAGTTGCCGGGGTTACGGGGTTAATCCGAGGCATCTGCGCGGTAAAAACGGCATTTTGTTTCTTTTTTATGTTTACCGTTTTTACCGGGGGGCGCCCCTTTTTCTCTACCATATCCGCGGTAAAAACGGTAAAAATCGGAAAATTTTCGTTTTTTACCGTTTTCCCGGGGGGGGGCACCCCTTTTTGGTCTACCATATCCGCGGTAAAAGCGGTAAAAATCATGTTTTTTTTAACCGTTTTTACCGGGGGGGGGTGCCCCTTCTTTTCTAGCATATCCGCAAATAAAAACAATAAAAATAAAACATTTTATGTTTTTATCGTTTTTACCGGGGGCGCTCCTTCTTCTTCTACCATATCTGCGGTAAAAACGGTAAAAATCGAAAAGAAAAATCTATATGTTTTCTAACGTTTTTACTGGGGGGGCTCCTTTTTCTTTTACCATATCCGCGGTAAAAATTGCAAAAATCGATTTGTGTTTACCGCTTTTACCGGAGGGCGCTTCCTTTTTCAATACCATATCCGCGATCAAAACGGTAAAACTAATTGTTGTTCTTTTTGTACCGTTCTGATCGAGGGGGGCAAACGGGTCTATGTTGTTTTCAGTTTTTAACGGAGGGTCACCGCTGTTTTTTCTGCCATGTCATGAAATTTTGATCAATCACCAAACTCCTCTTGTCGAAAAGGGCACACGCTCCTATATGATAGGAGGACTGAACCCCACCTGGTTATAGGAAGATACCCGGGCTGTAACATTATGACAAAAACAGCACTCGCTCCTTTTTCGAGCGAAGCGGGCTTGGGCCACTTAGGCCGCGGGTTCAAGGTAGTCATGCGTCATGTCCATGGGATGCAAACTTCTGTCACCCCACCTAAAAAGTTGTCACTGCTGTGCAACCTTTTTCTTCTTTGCTTTTAGATCTCTCCTTCCATGGCGTATCGAGCTACGCGCTCACGCCAGTTGTCCTCCCATTGTCGTGACATCACTGCCACGCACCAAGCTGAGAATCCTCGCTTGTATTCTTCATCCCATCCCAAGGCATGGTCAAACCTCAGGAATGGGTACCACTCACCAAACTTGCAGGTCAGCCTTGCCTGCACATATTGGGTGAACTGTTCTCTTGAGAACAAGCCGGTTGCCAGCAATCTTCGAGCTCTTCTCTCCTCATCTTCACTCAAATAGCGAATGCAATTTTCCAACTTGCTCCAATCGAGGGCCTCTGGTGGTTCATCTCTCTCGTAGGCTTCCCACAAGTAGTCGTCATCTGGCAAAGTTGTACCTTCTAAGGGCACTTCACTGTAGCCTCTATCGCTCTCATCCACTTCCATTTCTGCTATTTCAGCCTCCTCATTTCTTTCTGAAGCTGTAGGCCTGTACAGCCTCCTGTACCCATGATTCGGGCTAAGCACAAAGAACTCCTCTCCACTCTCGGCATCATTGCTGGAGTTCAAAATTCTGTACGGCCGTAGCCGTTGGAGCACCGGATCCCAATCCGTCAGGAATTGGTCCACCATCACATCATCTCTGCTCTGACTCCTCTCTTCTTCTTCTTCTCCTTCTTCCTCTCTGGGCCTTCTTCGTCCTCGGCTTGACTGCGAAACCTCCTCTTCTTCATCAAAGCTTCCTTCTGGACCTTCACGCTGTCTTCCAACTCGTGAACCTCCTCGCCTTCTCCTCAAAGGCTCTGGCAGTGCAGGGGGTGGTTCTCTGATCCACTCACCACCAGTGGCTTCAACCGAAGCTCTCACTGCCCATTCTCTCAGATCCAGTCCAGATCTTGTAGGTTGCTGGTCTTCATCTCGGTAGAAATCAACGAACCAGTCACCTTGTATGTAGGGCTTGACCTTTCTGAGCCATCTTGAAATTATCTTCCATTTGGTGTAGCCAACCCACATGCCAAAGCTCATCACCAAGATCGTGTAGATCGCAAACATCAGGATGTAGGTTAGCCATCCCATCACCTGAAAGATCTGGCTCTTACTTTCGTCAGTGGTGAAATTCTCCTCACTTTCATTTTCTTGTTGTCCATAGGCTCCGGGGTTCAAAAGGAGTAAGGTCACCATCTTCACCATTGACTTTGAAACTTTCACCTTCGTCTCGTTCTTCTCTTCGACCAAAGCTGAAATCATTTCACTTCTCACCTCCTTCATCTTCAAAGCCAAGTTCTTCTTTCTAACCTCCTCATGGAAAGTCTCTTCACCAACATGGCAAAAGAACTGTTCGGCACCTTCCACGTTCATCTCCATCACACCTATCAAGAACATCAGGAACTCTCTTCTCTGGCGTGATAAACGCTTGGTGCCCAAATCAGCCATGTTCCACAAAGTAGGAATTCCTTCCATTCTGAGGGTCTTCTTCTTGACCTCCAACTGCATCCACAAGTATCTTGTGTCGATGTGTTTGAGGCGGCCGACACCGAGTCTTTCTGTGAAAGCTCTGCAGGATGAGCTGTCTGTGATGGTTTTGATCATCACTTCTCTGGATGTTAGGAACTGCCATAGCTCTTTCAACTGCAATGCCTCGGCGGCCCCACCTGCGGATGCAAGAAACTCAGCCTCACATGAAGATAGAGCAATGCTCTTCTGTGACCTCGACCAGGCTGACACCAAACATCCATTCAGGAAGATCATCACGCTGCTTACACTGTGCCTTCTTCGCTTCTGTGATGACCGATCTCCTGCCCAGTCGCTGTCACTCCAACTTTCCAACTCATCAACATCACCCATACTGTCTGGTTGGAGAAGAATTTCTGCTTTCTTGCTCTTGTACTTCGTGTATGGAAGCAAAATCCCATACTGCTCTGTCCTCTTGAGGTAGAGGATAAGATGCTTCAATTCACTCTCTGCCTTCTTGGTGGGACTGGCCATGAACTGACTCAAATTTCGAACTGAGTGCTGGATGTCAATCCTGTCCTGGGAGATGTACAAAAGCGTTCCAAGTGCCGACCGGAATCGATGCTGATCCCCACCTGTCAGCACATCTTCAGGCGAGCCTTCCAGGTCCATCTGGGTGCTTTCTGGTGTCGCTTTGCCTGCTCTCTGGGACAGGTTGTACAGCTCAATGAGTCCTGGCACATACTTCTCATGTGGTGCAATCACAATGCCCTCAGAAGTGAAATAGTGGCGTTTCTTCAAACAACGAACAGGTTCTCTGGCATCTTGATC
>CAXAMN010027883.1:8106-18832 GCA_963970005.1 Durusdinium trenchii
CTTGGTCGGCGCTGAAGCTTCAGGAGGGGGTCTCATGAAGCGTGCGTCGTGTAATTCTTTCCCAGACTGGTTGCACTGTGGCTTCATGAGGGGCCTCATGGAGCGGTATATTCAACTTGATTAGCTCGGCTGCTTCTTGAGGGGGACTCGTGGAGCGAGCATCAGTCAAGTTCGACCTCTTTGCGCTTTTGCCTCATGAGGAGACTCATGGAGCGTGCGCTCTGTAATTAAACTTCATGAGGGGACTCATGGAATTTAATTGGCCTTGACTAGCTCGGTTGTTTCATGAGGGGACTCATGGAGCGAGCGTCAGGGTTCCAGTTCGGCTTGGTCGGCGCTGAAGCCTCAGGAGGGGGTCTCATGAAGCGTGCGTCGTGTATTTCTTTCCCAGACTGGTTGCGCTGTGGCTTCATGAGGGGTCTCATGGAGTGGTATATTCAACTTGATTAGCTCGGCTGCTTCATGAGGGGGACTCGTGGAGCGAGCATCAGTCAAGTTCGACCTCTTTGCGCCGTTGCCTCATGAGGAAGCTCATGGAGCGTGCGCTCCGTAATTAAAAACAGTTTTGTTGGCGCTGTTGCTTCATGAGGGGACTCGTGGAGTTTAATTGGACTTGATTAGCTCGGTGTTTCATGAGGGGACTCATGGAGCGAGCGTCATGGTTCCAGTTCGGCTTGGTCGGCGCTGAAGGCCTCAGGAGGGGGTCTCATGAAGCGTGCGTGTAATTCATTCCCACACTGGTTGCCCTGGTGCTTCATGAGGGGTCTCATGGAGTGGTACATTCAACTTGATTAGCTCGGCTGCTTCTTGAGGGGGACTCGTGGAGCGAGCATCAGTCAAGTTCGACCTCTTTGCGCTGTTGCCTCATGAGGTGTCTCATGGAGCGCGCGCTCCGTTTAATTAAAAACAGTTTTGTTGGCACTGTTGCTTCATGAGGGGACTCATGGAGTTTAATTGGACTTGATTAGCCGCCCGGTGTTTCATGAGGGGACTCATGGAGCGAGCGTCGTGGTTCCAGTTCGGCTTGGTCGGCGCTGACGCTTCAGGAGGGGGTCTCATGGAGCGTGCGTCGTGTAATTCATTCCCACACTGGTTGCCCTGGTGCTTCACGAGGGGTTTCATGGAGTGGGGTATTCACCTTAATTGCAGCTCAGTTGTTTCATGAGGGGACTCATGGAATGCGCGTTATACTTCCAGTTCGGCTGGGTCGGCGCTGTTGCTTCAGGAGGGGGTCTCATGAAGCGTGCGTCATGTAATTCACCTCGCCCTGTTTCTTCATGAGGGGTCTCATGGTGTGGTACTTCCCGCTTGATTAGCTCGGTTGCTTCGCGCGGGGGACTCGTGGAGCGAGCATCAGTCAAGTTCGGCCTCGTTTGCGCTGTTGCCTCATGAGGGGTCTCATGGAGCGTGCGCTCTGGCATTAAAGTCGGCTTTGTTGGCGCTGTTGCTTCATGAGGGGTCTCCTGAGTCTACATGGACTTGATTATTGCTCCGTTGTTTCATGAGGGGACTCATGGAGGGAGTGTCGTAGTCTACACTGTTGCCTCTTGTGGAGCGTGCGTTGTGGAAATCATTTCCGCACTTGTTGCACTGTGCTTCATGAGGGGTCTCACGCAGTGGTATTTTCAAGTTGATTAGCTCGGCTGCTTCACGAGGGGGACTCGTGGAGCGAGCGTCAGTCAAGTTCCACCTGTTTTCGCTGTGCCTCATGAAGGGTCTCATGGAGCGTGCGCTCTGTAATTAAAGCCGATTTCGTTGGCACTGTTGCTTCATGAGGGGTCTCATGGAATCTCCATGGACTTGAGACTTGAGTTGCTCAGTTGATTCATGAGGGGCCTCATGGAGGGAGCGTCATATAGTTCAAGCTCGGCGGGGTCGGCGCTGTTGCCTCTTAAGCAGGGTCTCAGAAAGCGTGCGTTGTGTACTTAAATTCATGTCGACATTGGTTGCACTGTTGGCTCATGAGGGGTCTCGTGGTAGGGTACACTTAGCTTGATTGGCTCGGTGGCTTCATGAGGGGTACTTATGGAGCGAGCATCGTTCCAGTTCGACCTGGTTTGCGCTGTTGCCTCGAGGGGTCTCATGGAGCGTGCGTTCTGAAACTAAGCTTGCCTTTGGCTCGACTTGGTTGGCGCTCAAGTGCCATGCGGTCTCATGGAATATGCGTTTATAAACCAAGTTTCACTTGGCTGGCGCCGTTGCCTCATGAGGGGTCTCATGGCTTGTTCAGTTCACCTCGAACGACTCGGTCATTTCATGGCCAGACTCAGTTCATGAGGAATTTCAAACTGATGGAGACTGGATTGGATCCGTCCTTCCATGCATGAGGGGCTCATGAAAGGAGCATCATCGTCTGTGTTCGACTTCGTTGCTGCTGTTGCTTCATGAGGGGTCTCGTGTGATCCGCGCAGTCGCTTCAAGTGCTCTCTCGGAGCGTTAATTCAATTTGGCCGGTGCTGTTCCTCCGGGTCAATCTCGAGTTATTCAATTTGACTCGGTTGGTGCGGTTACTTCATTGAGGGGACTCATGTTGCGAGCGTCAGTTCCAGCTCCACTTGGTTGGCGCTGTCACTTCTTGAGGGGCCTTCGGAAGCGTGCTTTTTAATACCAAGTTGGTTTCTTCCGCGCTGTTGCTTCACGTGAGGGGTTTCATGGAACATGCGCGCGCATTTCAAGTTCGACTTGTTTGGCGCTGTTGCTTCATGAGGTGTTTGGAGCGTGCGCTCACATATCAAGTTTGACTTGTTTGGCACTGTTGTTTCATGAGGGGACTCATGGACTGCGCATCCACAACGCTGGACTTGGTCGGCGGTGTTTGTTCATGAGGGGTCTCATGCGTTTTGCGCATTTGCTTCAGGTGCTTCAGGGCGTTTCCTGGAGCGCTGATTCAATATGGCTAGCGCTGTTCCTCCATGAAGGCTTTCCTGGTCCATTCCACGTGACTAGTTTGGGGCGGCTGCTTTATGAGGGGACTCATGGAGCGAGCATCAGTTCAGATCCCACTGGGCTGGCGCCGCTGCTTCTTGAAGGGCCTCATGGTGCGTACGTTCACATCCCAAGTTTGGCTTGGTCGCTGGTGTTGCTTCATGAGGTGTTTCATGGAGCGTGCATTCACACATCAACTTCCACTTGGTTGGCGCTGTTGCTTCATGAGGTGTTCCATGGAGCGTGCGTCACATATCAAGCTTTACTTGTTTGTTGTGGTTGTTGTTCAAGTGGGGACTCATAGACCCAGCATCATAGTCCAAGCTCGGCGCTGTTTGTTCATGAGGGGTCTCCTGTGTTTTGCGCAGTTGCTTCATGGGGTCTTGGAGTTTGGCCAGCGCTTTCATGGCTGATTTAATTTTGACTTGATGCGGTGCTTCATGAGGGGACTGATGGAGCGTGCGTCCGCTCAAGTTCCGCTGGATTGGGGTGCTGCTGCTTCATGAGGGGTCTCATGAAGCGTGCATTACAACACCAAGTTTGGGTTGCTCTGCTGCCTCATGCGAAATCTCCTGGGGCTGCGTTCGTATAGCAGGTTTAACTTGGTTGGTGCTATTGCTTCACGAGGAGTTTCATGGAGCGTACGTTCACTTTTCCAGCTCAACTTGTTTGGCGCTGTTGCTTCGTGAGGTGTTTCAGGGAGCGTGCGTTCACATATCCCGTTAACGACTTCCTTGACACTGTTGGTCACGCGGGGAGTCATGGACTGAGCATCGTACTCCACGCTCGCGGTCCCATATGTTGCACAGTTGCTCCAGGGATTCTCTTGGAGCGTTAATTCCATGTGGCCAGCGCTCTTATTGCTCCATGAAGGGTTTTCATGGTTCATTTATGATTTTGACTTGCTCGATTCGGTTGCTTCGTGCTTCATGGGGCACGTGATTCGACTTGCTTGTTTGGTTACTGATGAGGAAACTCACAGAGTGAGCGTCATAGTTCAAGTTTGCCTCATTCAAGAAACGGATGTTGCGAACATGGATGTATTGGGAATACATTCCGTCTAAAAGTAACTGGGCTGATCCGTGGTGGCTCGGTTGGTCCGATCCGTGGTGGCGAACCGACGGATTCACCCCTTTTTTTTCCGTCACTTGCCCGTTCTGTCTATGGCACCACAGTGAGGTGTGTGTCCATGAGGCTTCCAGGGGCCTGGTCGAATGTGAAGGCAGTGTTCACTAATCTCATGACAAAACTGATGTGCCAGATACAAAGCCTCTTGGACCCCTTGTGAGGGAGGTACGCAAATAAAGGATACTGCTGCGTTGTCGGCAACATATGGTCTCGAGCCTTCTGCGTGTAGGTTCCCAACAGGGCCTTTCCAAGGCCGCAGGTCAATGCAATGGGCCTCAGATCGGCCGGAGAAGAGACCCGTCTTTTGGCAAGAGGCTTTACGTCGCCAGCCTATTACCGAAAGTGGTTGCTGGACCTACCTGAGCTGGAATGAGAAGGATCGTCAGACTCAGGTCATGAGCAAGACCCCTATCTCGATGACCAGCATGCAAAGCCTGCTGGAGGAACTGGTCGAACGGATCCAAGACCAAGCACATTGAAAACGACAGATCGAGATGCCAATCAGCTGAAGGTCCTACCATGGATGCTGCAAATCAGCCTGCGCCGTCAGAGGCTCTACGAGATTCTGCAGTCAGTGTGGAGCCTTCTCCTGGGACGCCTCAGACCACATACAGTGAGGGAGAACCCACTCGCCTCCAATTTGGCGAAGGGATCCTTTGGCCCATCGAGAAGGAGACAACAATGATATGGCTTTCGGAGGTCCGCCTCAGCAACCAAGGGAATGACTGCTACCAGAATGCTGCGCTGGTAGCCATGTTTTGGGCGCTTCTCCAACTGGATGCACCGACCTGGAATGATCTGGGGGAGGGTGCTGAAAGATTTGCTGAGCTCTTCAGTCTCGAGAGCATTTGTGTTAGTCTGAAGGACATGCCAGCCTTCAGTGAGTTCCTCCGTCCTTGGGGTGAAGGACAACAGGACCTTCATGAATTCTTGAGCCAATTTGTAGCCTGGATCAAACCTCCCTGCGTGAACAGTTCATGGAGGAGGATTGCGATGGAAGGGGAACTGATCCAAATCAGGGATCGGGGGCACCACATCATCCACCGACTCTCAGCGCTCCAGATCACACGGAAAAGACTGACCTGCAACCCTTGGACACACTATTTGTCAACTTGCATGTCTTCATTTGGATCGATATGCCTTGGATCACTCAGGTCAGCCACAAAAGAAGGACTGGGAGCTCATCACGGACTAGATGGGGCGGGACACCTTCAGGCCACAGGTCTCTCTACGCAAGGCTGGATGCTGTTTGATGACTTGAAAGAGGCCAAGGTCATGGGTTCGCGTCCACCGATGACCTCACAGTGGATCTTTGTCTGGCTAGCGTCCGAAGACAAGCAACACAACCTGAAATTTGAATGCTATCCTGAGGACGTATTGTCCAGGCTGAGAGCTTTCTGCTGTGCATGTGGGAGGCTTGTTGTGTCCCACGAAGCCCTGAAGAACTCAGGCACCCTGAACTCATTCAGACTCTGCAGATTGATCATTTCTTGCAGAGTCATCGTACAGAAGCCAGTCTCCCATGTCATGGCTGCAATGCGTGCCAAGTGCTCTCACATCGACCTTATGGTAGAGCTGAACGCCAGAATCGGCCTTGAAGTGCACAAAAGGCAAACACACCAGAGCTCATACTTTGCTTTGGGTAGAACTTTGCCGGAAGAGCGAAACGAACTTCAGGATCTGGTCAACTCGACCAGCAAGTGACTGACAACCAGCCTGAGTTCTCCGTGGACCTTGTTCCCTGTGGTTGTGGTTGGTTTCCTTTTTTTTCGTTTGTCGTCCTTGGGGTCCACGATGTCTGAACCGGGATGGATCTACTGCCATGTTCTCCCAGTCTTTTTCAATGTTTGAGATTGGATTGTGAACTGGCTGCCCTTCATAAGACACCAGGTGTTTCCATGAGAGCCCTCTCCGAATGGAGATTGAGCACCTTGGAATGACGGCACCGCGAAAAGGCAGAATCGATGAGCTTGGCTGATAAGCCGCACATGAACCTTCTTCTGCTCTCACCATAGCGGTTTTGGAGCAGGATGTGTTTTTAACTTTTTATTTGCAGGTTGAAAAGACCTTCAGCGCACTACGGTGCATGACTGACTTTCATGTCAGCCGGAGACACATGCTCTCTGTGCCCACGCATTCGACGGACCTCCAGCGAGCGCCTCAAACTCAAAACCAAAACTATCTATTTATACACATAATATTCTGTATGTATACACATGTATATGAAAGCCTCCCCGAGCTTTGTTTCTTGACCTCTCTTTCAACGCGAGATCTTCTTCAGAGCAACTTGTTGAGTCTTGAGTTGCAACGTGCCTGTCAGTCTAGGCTGAGCCCAGCTTGAGAGCTGAGTTGTGTAGCACCGTCACCACGACGGATCCACACGATATTCTGGGCTAGATTCCCAGGATTGCCATTTTGATATGACTGTCATGATGAATATAGTTGGCATTATGCCAGACTCCACTTTTTCTACCTCAGGTGTTCCCCGGGGAGCAAAAAGCCATGAAATCAGACAAGCTTACCTGAAGAAGGCGCAAGAGAGTGCCACTTCCACTATCCCCATACTAAAGATTTTGACGCAAGGCAAAGCAATTTCATCCAGATACCAGTGTCAGACTCGGCATTTTATAGTATAGTTATGTTTACCTGAACTTACTTGCCGTGCCTGACAGGCAACCAACATGACTCAAATGCAGCATTTCAGCAGCTGCAGGCAGCTTACAAGGACCACTTGTGATTGTTGTGCTCAGAAGCATTGAAAAAAAATTACGCGAATATTGAAAGCAGAGGATACTAAGCATTCTCATCCAAGCTGTGGAAGGCATTGATTGATAGAGAGCCAGGACCACACAAGGTCGGGACACAGCTTAGGCAGAAGCAGAAAAGGTGCTCTTTCTGCGTCAGTGGCCGTTGCTCGGGACAGGCAGCAAACTCCTCATATTCTGGTTCCTTTCAAGGCTCCTTCCATTGCAGGTGCAAAATCCGTTTTTGACGGTAAGTTGGCTTGCTGGGGCAGCAGGGCTTGCCACAAGAGATTTAGACACTTGATCTCATTTGCTTGAAAAGTTCTTGAGTCAATACCGAGGAAACCGATTGAAAGACACAAATGAACATGGAATTAATTTCGAACCGGGATTGCAGGCATGGCTTTCCTGGGGCTTACACGTGCCTTAGCTTGACGACTTCATCAGCAGGAACTTCATTGACATTTTCCAAGCTGAAATGACGGTGAATATGCAAAAAAACATCTTCACTGATGGTATTGTTTGCTTGTCCCATTGAGGCAGCAGGTCAATAAAGCAAAGCCGTCAAAACCAGTGTCGCCCTGTCATGGCTTGAAGCGTGACGGAAAGTGTTTGTGTTTTGAGCTTTCTCAAGTGCTCTTTGCCAGGTACGATCTTCTTTGGGAAGCCAGGGTTCACCCCTCATTCTGATTTGCGGCTTGAGAGGACTTGATGGTCCTTTCCCAAAGGCTTGGAGATATGGTGGCCTTGTGCACCGATCTCTTCATCGTTTTGCTCGAAATTGTATGGGCTGCTGGCCGTCCGACGCCCAGATTTTGGCAGAGCTTTGACAGCTGGTGGCTCAGCTCACTTACTGTAACACCTCAGCTCAGGATCTGGCTTCTACTCAGCGCGGTCTTCCTCGCAGGTGGAAGGTGTATGGGCGAAGTAGATAGAATTCATCCGGTGGCTCTATGTGGGCGAAACGATGTTTCAGGTCTCAGCCTGGCATGTTGCACTACAATGCTGAAGGAGAGCCAAATTGTTTGTTACACCTGGTTACTTGCAGGTTTGGGCAGTAATGCGTGATTTTAGTTTTTCATCCTTGCAGGTCATGCCTATGTGAAGCAGTTTGGCCTAGATCTTGGCCAAAAAAGTCTTACATAGCCCACTATATACTTGTGTAACTGTGTGTGACTGACGTCACAATGGACGTCAGGTCAGTATTACCGTACTCCTCAATATGATGACATTCCAGATTAGCCTTGAAAGATCGCGGTGAGCTGGGCTAAAGTGGTCTTTGGCCGCCGCTTCAATTTGTAACGTTTGTGTGCAGAAACTGTTCCTTTTCGCTGGCTACCTGCGCTGGGCCGACATACTTGTACATAGCTACCGTGTTTGGGCCTAATGAGGCTGCACGGGAGGCTTTCGCCTCAGTGACCACTCGCAGTGCATCTAGATGTTGCTGTCCAAAAGCAGTTTAGTAGTGCGTGCGTACATTGATACAAACGTGTTCCTCTCAGGAGGCGCTTGCAAGATATTTGATATTGGGATCATGTGGGTAGCGGATCTTCATTGGATCTTAATTAATTGCCTCAGTCGCGCTGGAGGCCACTGAAAAGAAGAAAGAGAAGTGAAGGAATCTGAGACAAGGATCCTCTCGAACAAGCAGCAGAGAGCGAATGCGCGTGCGAGAGAGAAGCAGCACCTGCACAAGTGTCCAAAATTCGGACAATTATGTAGAGAATGTAGGAGCTTTGTGAATAGACTTGCTATTTGCATGTCGGGGCTCAAAGACCGGGGCCTGCAGTTTGAGGCCTTGCAGGCCCTTCTTGGTTTCCTTCGCGTGGGGGAAAAGAATGTGCTCAGCTTATTCTGACTGGCCTACATGCCAATATAACTTGAAGGGACGGCTTCGTTTTCAATCCTTGATGCTATCTGACTTCAGGAGCCTGTCATTCTTCCTTTGCCTTAATTGCAGTCAATATCCTTCGTTCTTCAGACCAGACAGGCCTATATATATATATATACATCATATTTAAAAAATATATACTGCAGGACGGATGGCTCCCTGTTGGCTGGTTCAAAGCAGCACATCAGAACAGAGAGCCGAATACCTGTTTGACGCAGTCTTCAGTCTTCCCCATAAAATGGCACAGGCAGAGTAGAAACGCGATTCACCTATAGTGCAGCAGAAGCTTGTCTTTAAAAAGCATCTGTAGGGACGACCAAACACATCACAAGAAAGGATTTGCCTTTCATGGGTCTTTCGTTCATGAGGTGACATGCTACTTTCAGGATTTGTTTTTGTTCCTGTAGTGAAGCATGATGCTCATGTTATTTTCAGCCATGAAATGGCTCCATGCAGCCTTGGGCCTTTTGCTGTTTGTTCTTGTCATAAGCCGGATGGCAAGGTTGCTCCTTGGAGGAGTTTTGGAATGAGTTTCGATTGCAATGTAGTATACAGTATACAGTGTACACATTTTTGCGTGCTTTTTTCTTACACTGTTGATTCCTTTGTGGCTTTGCGCCAAGTCCAAATCTGGGCATGCAGACGCTTCACCTTGGGTTAGGAGTTCTTTTGATTTCGAGGCAGCCACAGTGCTTGGATTCGATTGAGAGTCCAGAGTATTAGAAGCCTGCATTCATTTGGCTCCCCTCTTTGGCCACGGTCTTCTCTTGAACAAGTACATTTGGCCGTGCAGGAAATTGCCGCTATTCATCTCCAGCCTGGTGCTGTTCTGGATATCAATTTACGTACCCCGGCCTAGTCTGAGGGAATTTGGTAGATAGTCATGCCTATTGAGGCAAAAGGTGTTCCTGCTGACCCTTGGCCCGTGCTGGCCGCTGGATGGTCTGTTTGCAGCCCCTGTTCTTTTTTTGCAGGACTTGTAGGCAGGAACTTGCACGCATAGAGCCATTGCAGGAAGCTGCTTTGTAGGAAGCGCTTGTAGTGAGTGCATGAGCATGCTCATCCGAAGCCGTATGCAGGCTTTTGTGTGGCTTGCTGGCGATCAACCATTGGTAAGTTCGTCCTGGTGGTGGGACTTGCAGTGTTGGCAAACGCAACTTTGATTTAAAGTCGTTGCTTTGTGATGCAACCTGTAATCCTTAAGCAATGCAAACTGTACATCTTGCAAGGTAATAATCACCTTGCATCCGCTGCAACATCCAGAGGCGAAGCGTTAAACACCTGGTTGTCGTTTGTTGGTATCGTGCCTACACGGCTAAATGTCCCGTCAGGATATTTTGCCAAGATTCAATCCCAACACCAGCACAGCTGAAACGCCAAGCCTACGCTTGCGTCTTTGCAGTGATTACTCAGCAGAGGCCACGGTGCTTTTCGATTCTGCGATTTCCCTTCAATCTGCATTTCACACTTCTCTTGCACTAGATCCCAAGGGAATTGTTCATCTCATGAAAGGTAGCAGGGTTACCCAAGTTTTTCTTGCAAAGCAAGGTGGTCGCAGTGTCAGGATATGTGGGGCAGCTGCCTGTTGGCACGGTCAGGTGTTTGTGTTTGAAGAGGTGCCAGGTGTACGCATGCTCTTCTTCTTCCTTTTTTCCGACGCGTTTAGCCTCATAGGGGTGATCTTGGATGGTGTGTTTGCGTTTCCAAAGCGTGACCAGCGTCCACTTTAATCCGTTGTCGTGCACGGAAGCTTGCGAGAGTCCATGTGCGTGTGCTACGCCTGCTACGCTCACAATCTCCTTTCAATTGTCCACCTTCATTGGATGCAAAATGTATCAAGACACAAACATGATGTACAAAGATGAAACAAGCAAGTACCTGATGCTGGTTGTTGCTGCTTTGTGTTGCAGCTGATTGTCAAAGGAAGTTTAGTGTACGAAACTTCCGTGTTACGGACATTCAAGATCTGTTTATCCAACCATCAATACACAACTCATCATACACCACTCATCAATACACCACTCATCAATACACCACT
>CAXAMN010027883.1:18842-56329 GCA_963970005.1 Durusdinium trenchii
CACTCATCAATACACCACTCATCATACACCACTCATCATACACCACTCATCAATACAATACACCACTCATCAATACACCACTCATCATACACCACTCATCATACGACGGTTGCGAGACGGTCTCGGGTCATTCTCGGGTCATGCTCGGGTCATGTGCAGATTTCGTGGCAGGCGCAGCGCTTTGTGAACCTCGAGGTGCAGATTTCGCGGCAGGCGCAGCACTTTGTGAAGCTCCATGTGCTGATTTCGTGGCAGGCACAGCACTTTGTGAACCTCCATGTGCAGATTTCGTGGCAGGCGCAATACAAAATGCGTTTTCGAGAGATAGCGGATGCACGAAATGCTGTATTTTTCAGTAGAACCGGTGGCTTCGATCCTGGCAAGTCTAGCTCTGCGGAACGACGGTTGCGAGACGGTCTCGGGTCATTCTCGGATCATGGTCGGATCATGCTCGGAATCGTCCCTCCATCGTGATTAGACGTGCAGATGTCGTGGCAGGCACAGCACTTTGTGAACCTCCATGTGCAGATTACGTGGCAAGCGCAGCGCTTTGTGAGGGTCCATGTGCAGAATTCGCGGCAGGCACAGCACTTTGTGAACCTCCATGTGCAGATTACGTGGCAGGCGCAGCACTTTGTGCAGATTTCGCGGCAGGCACAGCACTTTGTGAACCTCCATGTGCAGCTTTGCGAACCTCCACGTGCAGATTTCGGCAGGCGCAGCACTTTGTGAATGTGCAGATTTCGTGGCAGGCGCAGCGCTTTGTGAACCTCCATGTGCAGATTTCGTGGCAGGCGCAGCGCTTTGTGAACCTCCATGTGCAGATGTCGTGGCAGGCGCAGCGCTTTGTGAACCTCCAAGTGCAGATTTCGTGGTAGGCGCAGCGCTTGGAGGTGCAGATTTCGTGGCAGGCACAGCGCTTTGTGAACCGCCATGTGCAGATTACGTGGCAGGCGCAGCACTTTGTGAACCTCCATGTGCAGATTTCGTGGCAGGTGCAGCGCTTTGCAAAGCTCGAGGTGCAGATTTCGTGGCAGGCGCAGCACTTTGTGAACCTCCATGTGCAGATTTCGTGGCAGGCGCAGCGCTTTGTGAACCTCCGTGTGCAAGCTTTCGTGGCAGGCGCAGCACTTTGTGAAGGTCCATGTGCAGATTTCGTGGCAGGCACAGCACTTTGTGAACCTCCATGTGCAGCTTTGCGAACCTCCACGTGCAGATTTCGGCAGGCGCAGCACTTTGTGAATGTGCAGATTTCGTGGCAGGCGCAGCGCTTTGTGAACCTCCATGTGCAGATTTCGTGGCAGGCGCAGCGCTTTGTGAACCTCCATGTGCAAGCTTTCGTGGCAGGCGCAGCGCTTTGTGAAGCTCCACGTGCAGATTTCGTGGCGGGCGCAGCATTTTGTGAACATGGGAGATCGTGAGACAATGACCGTTGCATCTCTTCTGTCGAAGCTCTTCATTCACTCAGCTGTTGTGGAGGAAATTTGTTCCTTTGAGGCGTGGCGTGTTTTGCTGGACCTGCCCCGCGTGCTGTCGTCCAGTCGGGCGCTTGTCGCAGTGGACGCTGTTGTGTTCCAAGGCAAAATCTGTAGGCCAAGATCGGCGCTATGTGAACCTTGGCTTGCGGTTGTTTCAGCAGATTCGGGTAGTGTTTCGACTTCGACGGATTCACCGGCAGGTGGGCCAGTCACTCTATAAGGAATCCCTGTTGCGACTGCGGGACGCAGCGCGCGCGAAAGAAGATGTTCAGCTTTGGAAGTCCCACGATTTGACTGATTTGGCAGCTTGCACTTTGACCGTGGAGGAACGGAAGTTTTTCGAAGGCAAATGAGTGCACTTGTTTTGCGAGAACCGCCGCGCCGGACAATTCAACGGCCGACGTCTAGGCGAAGACGTCGCAGCCAAAGAAAACTCTACTATTCTTCGTGTTTGGTCCAATGACAGCACTCCTGGAGTGGAGCGTTACACCAGTGAAAATTATGGAGGATTGAAGCGGGTGCTGCATTTGGCGGAAGGGGCTCCGGTTATGTTGACCTATGTTGACCATGAACTTGCGGACTGTGTGGAACTTGGTGAATGGTGCCCTGCCGGCGGAGCAGGAACCCGCCGTGAGCGATGATCGAGTCGAGCCGGGAGCGTCCGCGGCTGAAGTTGGGGGCGTGTCTGCAACTGCCGCAGAATACGTCGTCATTGATTTCCCAGGGTACGTTGGTCCGCGCATGGTGGCAGGACACCCGACATGGGTGTGCGTCCCAAAGCAAACTAATGGACACGAAAAGTTTCGTGGCCTCGCTCGCGCACAGTTTCCTCTGGTTTTGTGCTATGGTATGACGGTTCACAAAAGCCAAGGTTTGACCCTGTCCTCCGGCTGTGTCTTCAACATGGAACACGAGCCGAGTTGGTCGCCTTTCAGGCAGATGTGCGGCCTGGCCTTTGTCAGGTTTTCGCGCATCACCGACTTTGCAAAGATGGCTTTCAAACATGTGCCGGATTATTGGTCGATGAAAGCACTTTAGTATGCGGAGTATCTGGGGAGCTGGAAGCTGAGAACTGGCGACTTTG
This sequence comes from Durusdinium trenchii, assembly GCA_963970005.1. Lineage (NCBI taxonomy): Eukaryota > Dinophyceae > Suessiales > Symbiodiniaceae > Durusdinium > Durusdinium trenchii. The sequence continues at coordinate 21,405 of CAXAMN010027883.1, forward strand.
TAGTACAACTTTAGTACGCGGAGCAATCTGGGGAGCTGGAAGCTGAGAACTGGCGACTTTGTAGTACAACTTTAGATGGCTGGTGTATTGATGAGCCGTGTATGATGAGTGGTGTTTGATGAGTGGTGTATTGATGAGCCGTGTTTGATGAGTGGTGTATTGATGAGTGGTGTATGATGAGTGGTGTATTGATGAGTGGTGTATGATGAGTGATGTCAATGTTCGTAACATGGAAGATCCTTCTCATCAAGAACCACTCATCAAGAACGCGTGAAGATGACTTGAAGGCCATGAGAAAGTCAAGTCTCGAAGCCTGTTTCATGACTAATCTCCCACAGGTCAGTGCTGCTACGGGCAGTCGATGTCACAAACAGCTTACCACCTTACCATCTGCTCCGAATCTCCCACACAGGTTCCTGCCCTGAACTATTATTGCTCATTTGTTGCTTCACAAACTCAAGCCGTACAAAACAACTATGAAAACCTGTGTTTTGATGCATCTTCCCTCAACCGATGGAAAGTGGAACGGCCTACAGGAGTTTGAGCCAAACGATTCTCTGAGCGTGTCGGGTCACAAGTAAGTATGAACGAAACGTGAGACGTGACCGGTCGATCAGTCTGAGATCGCTCAAGATCGACGATGATCTGCCTATCCAGGGGGTTCCAGTCAGTGACGGGTTGAAGGACATTCAAGTAAGTAAGCGTCTCAGGTTTCAAGTGGCAGACCCCTGATCAACCACCCCAAATGATCAGTATACATATGCCAATCATGGATTGATAGGTTATGCGTGTTTTCTACGTAGCCATGACTATGACCCCTTTTCAATCAACGACCCCGACCCACCCCTGGCCTGCTTGCTAAGGCTATGCCAGTGCCATCGGGCCAGTCTGGCCTCTCCCATCCCGCCGAGCACCTCGACGCAGCTCCTCGCAGCTCCTCATGTTTCCAAAACGGATACGCTCCTGTCTGCCGCTGATCTCTTCTAAACGCTCCCATTCTCTTCTTCACAGTCAGCCAGCCAGCCAGCCAGTCACTCACTCATTCAGTCAGTCAGTCACTCACTCAGTTGCGTTGGATGGCGGCGGCCATCCCCAGATGGCCTCCTCATGGATCATGGGCACGACGATCTCCAAGATCTGCTCCACAGGCTGCGTGAGAACCCCCTCCTCAAGGGACGAGACTCCAACGCTCGTGTATGATGAGGCGGAACAATAACCGAATTTACACCACTCATCAATACACGACTCATCATACACCAGTCATCATACACCACCCATCATACACCACTCATCAATACACCACATATCCATGAGAAGCACAGTGCGAATTGTTTCTTCTACCTTAAAGCGTCAGGTCGCCACTCTTCGTAGCTAGAGAACGGCGCCAGCATCGATCGGCATGCGTCGCTGTGCACCTGCATGGAGAAGCGCGCCAAATGTTGGAAGAAATGGTTTTGACTTTGGAAACACCACCCACTTCGCGTGCCCGCAGCAGCCGCGCTTAACTCTCGATTGCGCATGCCCAGTTGCTTCAGCACGCCGCTGTGGGCTGCTGATCTGGCTTTGGCATAGACCTAACCCAGTAGACTGTTGCGAGCTGCTGATCTTACGCAGACCTTGCGCAGGTGGCGCTGTGTTGGTGAAAAGTTCGGAGCGCATGCGTCTGACTGAGGGACACGAGGGACACGCATCGTGGAAAGAACCGGGACACTCCTATAGGTCAAATTCTTCTTTTTGGAAACTTCCGCCGCCGGCTTGCCCGGGAACTACTTGTATGTACTTGCAGTGCTTGCAGCGTGGTGCTTGGTTTGGGTGGATGGTTTGCCCTTTGTAAATCCCCCGCCCCCGCCTCTTGAGAAGGGAAGCGTGACTGGTTGGCCCAAGTGCGGCAGCAGCAGTAAGGCAGGTGTTGTCTAGCTGATGCATGCAGTGTGTGTCAAACCGCCAAGTTGCGTAGGTTGCGAACGTCGCGCGAAAGCGGAAAGACGAGATCAAACAAGGAGGATCAAAACATGGCTTAGGCGATCCGTGCCACCCTTTTAACGCTCCGTCTAAGTCTGAGCTCAAGAGGCACCCCTGCGGACGAGAACCTGAGTACCCTGCACCTGTGGTTCCGTAGACCACTGAAATGTGCTAAGGTTGGTAAAATCTGGCTTCACACAATTCATGAAGCACCAATGAAGCTCCTCTCAACTTAGCACAGATTCAGTGCTTTTGGAGTTGAAGAGAAGATATTGTGGAGCTTCCAGCGAGCTCTGGACTGCACTCCTCTTTGGTTTCATTGGGAGTGGAAAAGGAGTGCGACTGCTTATCTTCCCGCCTCCGTGTTTTGAGTACTCCTGTTCATGAATAAGCTGTGGCATCATCCATCCAAACTTCTGGCGTATCTGCAAAATGCAGGCCTTGTTTCTGCTCTTCCCTTTTCTTTTGTGTGCGCAGTCACTGCACCTTGCGAGCAGAAATGAACTCTTGGTTGAACTTCACTATCCAGCTTTTGTTGGTATGAAACAGTTTCATCTCTCTGTATGCATCCATGGAAGCTTTTGTGAGAGAATTGGTTAAGTTGAGGTCTGAAGGCACCCACGTAACAAAGCAGTTCGTACCATCTTGTATTCCCTTCTGGACATGATGAAGTAGGTCTATCGCAGCTTTGGAGTCTGACATTGACATGGCAAGAGATTCATTGCTCACCAGTAAGTCATAGCGCCCGCGAGAGTCCATAATCAACAGACTCGTGAACATGGAAGTCAGCGCGTCTGCCTTCCCAAGTCGAAGGGTGTGTCCGTACAGGGTTGCAAACATAAGCCTGGTTCTCCAGCCTTTGTCTTCAGCTTCTGCAATTCCTTGTGCTTCTGAGCAGTTCGTCTGTCTGGCAGGACGTCGAAGTTTCCAGGATCTCCAATCAAGGTTACGGGCGTTTCATTGCCGATTTCGGGTGAAGAAATTCCAGAAACAAACCCGCCGGTCGAACTACCTGTCGGTCTGTTATTGTGTCCAGCATCGCCCCAATGCAAGAAAACAAAATTTGTGTACTTCAATCTTTTCGTTCTTCCAAAATTAAGGTTGCGAAAAGCCAGATCTTCTTTTGCAGTCTTACGCATATCCCGAATGATAGAGTTTGCTTCTCTCAAGTCTGCCAGTTTCCCATCCGACAACGTGGAAGAAGCTATGCCAATTCGAGCAGCGTATTGAGGAGCACCCTGCAAAGATCGCCGCTGCGCTTTCATCAAAAGCGCCCAAGCTTGCGAAGTTTCCGATGGGGTTATCGGATCTTTGTCACTGCGAGAGCCGTCTGATTGAATTGCCACAGGAGACAAAGAGTTGCAAAAATCTTCTTGCGAGACATGGATGGAGAAGGAAGTGAGTTGGCGAATTCGGCATCCGGCATACACAAAATCACCCTTTTTCTAAGGACTCCATTGGTATACCCTTTATCTTTTCTCTCAAGGCAATCCAACACTTATTCTTGGGATTTCCTGCCATCAGAAAGTCATCTACTTGACTACTGATTCTGGCAAAAACCGACCCTTCAGGATCACGAAAAACCCAAATGCATCGATCCATGGGATGAGGAATCCCACCGAGCTTTTGGAAATTCAAATCAACATCTTGCCAAAAGATGCGAGGAGCATTGGTAAGGCCATGAATGGCACCCAAGACACGCATCAACTGCCCTGGTCTTAGTCCAAGAGACACTGCAATCTCTGGAACTGCTTTCGTCCACAAGCGCCTATCTTCTTCACAGTTAGCAGCTTGCAAAAATGCAGATTTAGCATCGGCAGATTCGATCCCATGTTCATCGAAAGCAAACACTGAAGGAGAAGGTTTCTCCCTGTGCGTGAAATGGTCGGTGCTGCTGTCTTAAGTTCTGGCTGACCTGTGATTGGATTTCTCCTCACAAGGTCTGGATTCGATGTTTAGACCCTAGAAGTACTACCCGAGCTTTAGCTTTACAACTACCGTCTGGCATCACTGAAGTGGGTTTACCTGGAGGTGGAGGTTCAGGAGGTTGAATCGGTTTCCAAGTAAGGACCCATCTCGTGGGAATATGGCGTTCAGGATGACTCAAAGCTTCTTTCAGTTCTTCTCTGGATTGTACTGCGCGAAGTGCCATTGAGCCCAAAACTTCAGTGACTTCTCTGGCTTTTGCTTCATCAAACAAAGGAACATGCTCTGGAGACAGTTGTTCGTAGGTGATCTCTATGTTTTTGTTCCCTTCCAAGACACGCTTCACGTACAGAAACGGATTAGCGTCAGCAATCTTTTCCGAAACGTCGAACTCAATCTGGAAGACCCCGTGACGGTCATTCTCGGATCTCTGGAAGTCGTCCTTCCTGAGTGATCATTTCGTGAAGCTGTGCTGTCTCTTGTTTCATCTTGACTTCCTCTTCCAGCATGTGGATTCTCTCCCAAACCAGATTCTGCGTATCTTGATCCAGAAGATGAATGTTCCTCGCTGTATTTTCTGCTGTTTGAACTCCGGGTGAACATTCAACATGTTGTGGATCAGAATCTTCAAAAGGGTACATCATTGGACTTTGCTCCAACACTTGGGTTGGAAGCTGCATCAATGGAGGATGTCCTTCCTGCCGGTTATACAATCGATGCCAGTTGTTCCCACCTGGCACGCGGAGCGGACACGGTGTCCAATCGAGCTTTCTTCCGCTCAGTCTCCTCTGATTGGCGTTCAGGATGATCCAGAGTAAGAGGCTCTTGTGAAACATCTGTGAAATTCTTCAGTCGTGAGTACGAGGTTTCGACAAAATCTCACCAGATCTCAGAATCTCAACCACTGTCTCCTGTTCAGTTGTTGGTCTTAGTTGTTCACGTGCACACCTGTACAGTTTTGTTCCACAAAGAACCCAAATGATAGCCTTCCGCTTGTCTTCCAAAATTGTAGGCCCTATCAATGCAATTCGTCCTGGTCCAAAAAATCTTGCTTCTGGATTGTAGTTTTCATCAAGATGGTAGCAGCAGACTTCCTGAAGTATCTCATGAAGAACGTGAAAAAGGTAAAGTTCTTTTGCAGCCACTTCACAAATCCGCAGGTCATCCTTCAAACCAAAGTCTAGCCCGACTGATTCGAGATCGAAAACTACTGGATGGCTAGTGGATGAAGCGAAGAAATTGCAATGCCCTCACTGTTCTGAGGTACTCCCTAGAAATCAACTCGTTCTTCACCGTTCCATTGGCGAACATCCGAAACCTTGGCAGATGGTGGGTATGGATGTTTTCCAACTACATTTTCCATCGCAGAGAGTTAAGGGACGTTTTCTGTTGATGACATGTCTTGCAATGCGTTTCACAGCAGTTGCACCACTTTGGATTGGGAAATTTTCACAAACTGGAACTGACTCTGGTGAGAAACTGATTTCCACGTTTTGTGATGTTTGGCTACATCATCGTCCTCGACCAGAATGGGTGGTAGTAGACTCACAGTCAAGTCTCATCAACGGATACTTCCCTACATTCATGCACACAGCTGGAATCGGTATGTTAGCTTCTCCAGGTGAAGGACATTGGATTCACGGGAAGACGGAAGCTATGGTACGAACCATCAAACGTACCATGAAACGAATACGACAAGAACTTCCTCTACTAGCTCCTTCGATTGTTGGCACACTGGCTTCGCATGCAGCAAACCACACTGTTCGTTCTACTGGCTTTTCTCCGGTGCAATGGGCCTATGGTTATGAGCCCGATGAATTAGAGAGAAAGAATGAGCTTTTTGGTCCCAGACATTTCAAAGAATTTCAATCCATGCGTGCTCGAGCAGGTGAACTTTTCCGTGAAGAATCTGCACGTCAAGCTGTGTCTCGACTATGGAATTCTGCTCCTCGACCTTTGGTAGATTATCAGGTTGGAGACTTGGCTGTTGGGTCTTGTTCCATAGTTTCGTCTTCTGCTACTTGATCTGTCTCCATCTCCCCATCTTGCGTTTCAGTGTGTGTACGTTTGCGTTCAACCGGATATGCATCTTCCAGAATCTGAAAAGCTTGAAGTGCACGGTCAGGATGTAGATGTGGATCTTGAGCCTGGTCCATCGTGTGAAATGATTGTAAAATCTTGGGCTCTGATGCTGAGAATTGCTCGTGCTTCCAAACCTGAACAATTCTTTTCGCAAACTTCACAGGGTAAAAATATGTTCTTGCAACTGCGTGTGTTCCCAAACCCAAAATACTCTTGTGTGTATGTTGTCCGTCACATGTAATTCCAGCATGTATATGGAAGTGTAGGTCACTTGTCAGAATCTGCCACAGCTTGTGTAGGTGATTGCCCTCTTCAGCCAACAAACCAACCATACATCCATGGACCACTGTTCTGTAGAGAGGTTTGGAAAAAGTTGCATTGTACCATTGTTCAAACTGTTCCAATTCACGAAGTCTCCAGCCTTCCGTTGCGTTCTTCGGCCACTCAAAGTAGAAATCTGTCCCGGGGTCCTGGAGCAGTGCTTGGCGAAAAATCTCCAAGATGTGCCGAAGTTGCTTTCTTGATCGCAAACGCATTCTCCGCAAATTGTTCACTGGTTGTGGTGTCCGTTGGTTGATGTGTTGTATCGAAGTGCAAGGAGGGCAACGCAAAGATGCTCCAATTTTTGTCGGGCAATCCCTCTTCAGTTCATTAATCGCTTCATCTACGCACTCTGACTTCTCAAGGCCAAAACCCGCTTCAATAGTCCATCTGTGAGCTTTCAACCCATTGCGAATCACTTCATTGGATGGAGTCGAATGAGGTGAACAACACATCCCCCACAAACAAAACCGTTGTTCTTGAAGCGATCTCAACTGCTGTTCAATGCTAAAAACTGAAGACTTCAAACTAGCCGTCAAATCTCTCAGAACTGCATCCGGTGTGAGCTCGTTGTGCTGCATGTCTTCATTGCTCTCACCGGGGTGATTGCCAAAGGGATGGAGAAATGAATCTTCATTCAAGTTCTCTAAGGTGATTCTGTCTTCTTCTCGGCCTTCTTCTTTGTGGGAGTTGGCTCTTCCCACGACTCGTCTTCGCTGGCCAAGTTGTGAATCTCCGGAGTCGGAACGGATGCGCTGGCTGCTGAATATCCCTTCTCTTTCTCCTTTTTCTCCAAGTCGCGGTGAGTCTTCTCGGACTTCTTGGCCTTGATGAGCTCTTGGCCCTCGATGTAGCGAATTGTCTTCTTCACAAGGCGTGAGTCGACATCGTTCTCCTTGATTCCCTCCATGCGAAGGTGCTCCATTGCCCGGACGACATTGGAAGGCAGGTCCATGTGAGTGCTCTGACCTGACGCTCCCTTCATTGGAGTGTACTGCATCCGAAGAGCACATTTTTATACATTTTTGACATTCCAGCCAAGGTGCGTGGGGGTTGGAGTACTGCTTGGGGTCGTGATGTCTTTTGCATGGCCAAAAGTCCTTGCTCGCACGAGGATCTTGGGTGTGGACTCCCATGGTCCGAGTTGGGTCCAGCTCGCCCTTCGGCCCCTTCTTGGCTTTTGCCTTCGGCGTCACTTTCGCCGAAGTTGAGGCCAAAGCGCGCTCCACTGCCGCCTGAATCTTGTTCTCCAACTCTTCGGTGTTTGCCATGTTGGGTCACAGATTCAGTAGGCTGATTTAAATCGAAGGTCACTTGCTTTGAGCTTGAAGATGCACTGGATTGCAAAAATTGCCACTGCGCAGGTGAAACACACAAATGCTCAAACATGGAGTTCGCAAAAATGCCATCTGACTGTTGTGATTCTTGTACCACAAAACATGGCTGATCTTCAAAATTGGGCTCAAACAAAAAATCTAAAAGGGTCATCATCTGTTGTGACTGCTGTGCCACACGCGCTGATGAACGAGTTCGGTCTGTCCTCAAATCGGCTTCCTGAGCTCTGGCCGCAGGATGTTGTTGTCGCTGAACGGGAAGGTCCTTCAAGAAACTGAAAAGAATTTGTCTCTTAGGAGTCATTCTGAGGTGTCTCATCTCGTCCAAAACAACTGCATGACCATTGGAGAGGTTCACAATCATACATAGTTGTTGCATCTCTCTCATGCCCAACAGAACAGGAACACCCGGTGAAGGAAGTGCATACAGTTGTAGGGTAATGGAACCAAATGGAGCTTCACCTTGTAACTAGCCTGACCCCAAGATCCCGATCCATAGCGGAAATATGGCCGATCTTCTGTGACGACTGTCAAGCTAAGGTCCGGCCGCGATTGGGCCAAACTGTGAAGAAGGTTCTTCACAGCTGTCTCGCCACCGGCTGACACCGTTGCACCTGAATTGATGATAGCCTCTTCAGGTTGGATGGCAGCACGTGAATCCGCTTGGCTCACTGGGAAAAAGGAAAGGTCTGGTGAAAATTCTGTTCACTGGAGCATCCCGGCGTCATGGTCATCATGTGATGCTCTTGGGGCTCCATGAATATCCCAGCATGAGAGGAAGGTCTCTGAGACATCTGATTCCTATTCTGAAAGCTTGGACGCCCTGCAAAACGATTCTGTTGCGGCGGACGCCAGCCAGAGGAACCAAAAGGACGGTTGTGGTAGCCGCCCTTGCCATGAAACCCATGCCCCTTCTGCTGAAAGAAATTGGTCTGCGTCCGATGTCCCTTGCCCTGCATGAACGTGCTGGTGCCTTTCTGGCAACCGTGTGGTGGAGAACCCTTTGAACCTGAGCTCTTCCAGCCACGATCCTTCTTTGCTTCTTGAACTGCACGTCTGGCTTGCTCCAAGTTGCGCTGAGCATCAACCATCATGGCATTCAGCTCTTTCTCTTCTTCTTGAAGCTGCGAAATCACATGCAAAGCTTCCTCAGACTCTTCAGCTTGAGGATCATCTGCGGTCTCCTGAAACTCTTCACCATAGTAACCATCCTCAAGGTGTTCACCCTCGGGATAGTCATGACTACTGCCCCAATAGTCTTGGTACTGCGTGTCCTCACTCTCAAACTCTTCAACTATGTTTGCCATATGTCCTTTGCCCCGTCCAAAACCCTTGGGAGGATTGCTGATCCCTCACATACCACGGTCTTCATGGAGTGACAACAAGGCTGATCGAATATTCTGGTATCCGAGCTTGTTTTGCGTTGCTGTTTTGACCAGACTCTTGTCCAGTTCAGTGGCACTCGCACACTCCAACAAAAGCAATGTCCAAGGCCGCGAGTGGGATCAAGCCTTTCTGCATCAACCTCTCAATCAAGTCAAGGCGCTTGGAAGGTTTCGGAGGACTTGAACCGATTGGCATAGTGTGGTGAGATTCGGACTGCGATCGGGACAGCGGCGGCTGTGGCAGGTCTTCATCTTCTGCTTCTGCATTTGGTTCACGGTTTCCAGCAAAACGAGATGGGTGAGTGCTACCGCTCCCGCTCCCGGAGCCCTGAGAAAAAGCCCAATGGGACGTAGAAACTCTTGTCCGCCATGCTACAAAAATCTTTCAATTCATCTAGAGAGCAATCGTACTGGTCGAAATCCAATTCCTTTTCCCGAAGCAACCTTTGAAGGGCTCGCCACATGGAGTCATACAGCGTTTCTTCCCTAACCAAAAACTGAGGAATGGTTCCCTGTGGCTTCCTACTGAGTCGCCTGTAGTAGGCGGACAACTGCCGCCCAGCATCCGGAATTGGCTGCCGGTTCATTGGCGAAGCCTCCAAAAAGGATATCAGACGAGTCACAGCATCTTCTGTAGTGAAGTCCGCTGGGTCCAGTTCGTAGGCCAAGGACTTGAGGGAAGGATAATCGCTCTCCAAGATGCGACGAACTAATCTTGCTGCTGCATACGGTCTTTCTGAGGATTTCGTTCCAGCTAAATGCCATTTGATCTCTGTGATGTAGTGAAAAAAGGTTTCCGGTCGGCCATCCCAACTAGGAACCCTATTGAAGGAGGATCCCTGACCAGCATCTTTGGACATCTCTCTGAGAAGCCTCGAGGGGACAAACCAAAAGGAAAAACTGGCCCTGAGCGTACAAGGCTCCGCGGCACCAATGTGTCAAACCGCCAAGTTGCGTAGGTTGCGAACGTCGTGCGAAAGCGGAAAGACGAGATCAAACAAGGAGGATCAAAACATGGCTTAGGCGGTCCGTGCCACCCCTTTAACGCTCCGTCTAAGTCTGAGCTCAAGAGGCGCCCCTGCGGGCGAGAACCTGAGTACCCTGCACCTGTGGTTCCGTAGACCACTGAAATGTGCTAAGGTTGGTAAAATCCGACTTCACACAATTCATGAAACACAGTGAACATGGCGTGCTGCTCAAGAGAGCTTGTTGCTGAAGGCTAGAGATTCTTGAGCTTAGCCTTCTGTCGGTACAAATACTCTCAAAAAAACATTTCCAAAGTTAGGCGACCGGACAGACTGACAAATGGGCCCGTGGCACAAAGGCCCAAAGCAATGTAAAGACTCTGAGACAGAGCAGATCAACCGTACACCGGCTTTGGCACTCTCTTTGGGGGGGGTAGGCCGTGCAGTAATGGGAGGTGGTAAGCGCTACTAGTAGAGATGCACAGAAAACCTTCGCATGGTCGAAGCGGTTCCTAGATGTTTTCGGAAACTGATTTGGGCAGGCTGCTGCTGAACGAAAGAGGATTGGTGTGCTGTGCGAACCCCTTGCACCTCTTTCTTGGGAGGACAGATGCTTGAACAATATGGGACATCCTTGTTTCATTAGTTTTCCTGAAGGAGGCAGAGAAGCGCGCTGAAGTGACCTTGCTAGCCATGAGTGACGAAGAACGGTATAGCTTGATGCAAGTGTCTTTGGCCTTGCTTAAACTGTGTGCCTCAGTGATCAATCTTTGCTCCACAGAAGGTCAGCTTGGTGTTTTGCACAAAACATACATTTCTTTGTTGTCTCAAACCAGCAGCCGTTGACAATACCCAGGGAATTGGCTGGATTGGCTTACCAACTTGGTTGCCATCACCTTTACCAGCAATTCCCAAGAGCCGGGGAGCTTGTTGCCAGTTATATATGAATTCCACAACATCAGAGTCAATGCACAATTCAAAGGTTTTCATGCGTGTGAAATTCAAAGGTTTGTGCAGAGTATTCTGTGAACTTGCCAAGTTGGATACTACATGGGCAACACACCGCCGATTCCTCGTCTGGGTGTGCCACCTCTGAAACTACACGATGCGGGGAATGGTTTCCGGAATATGCCGGAACCACTAGGGGCATCTGGATCCACTGCCACTTGGCAAAATTTGTTTTGTGTTCATCAATGAATAGTTGATGTGCATGAAAAAACTGAGCCTAGATCATGTGGCCCTGCTCATTGGCATTTGGAGCCACGTGGGACACGACTTTGGTGAAAGAGGCAGCCTGTTAAACAAGAAGAGAATTCAATAAAACCAATGCAACCTGTGGAAGTGCTGTGTATCACAGGTCGCAGGTGCAATTGGCCGTGAATACCGTGGAAAGGGTGCGAATGTTATTCTGGGCCCAAGTGTCCAGGCCCGCAGCGCAGTGTCATTCTGGGTATGGATGGACGTTTAATGGCGTTCCATCGCGGCGGAGACCGCCCACACCGGAGGGGTGGAAGATGGAGGAGAAGTGGCGAACAACATTGTAGGGATGTATCCACCACACCAAGTTATGAAAATAGGTCCACAAAGAGAACCATACGGTGAATAGTACTATGCCAACTATGCCTTAATCAATTCATGAAAACACGTCCACAAGCACGCCCTGACAAGCAGCGACTTATCTCACTGGCCCTACACCAAACGATCCACTTGCTTGGATACGGACTTGGTGCTATCCACTGGTTGGTCCATCTGAGTCCATCGACAGGTGCAAAGAGTGGCTCGGAATGGCCGGTGCCTCACAGTATCACCCATTTGCACGTTTATCTCTTTTTCTTCCTAAGGTCGAAACTTCGAGTACATGTCTGGATTCCTACCTGCAAGAATCTGCAATGTTTGTTTCGCGTTAAATGTTACCTTTTGTGTTGGATTGCCCGAGAAACTTTGTCCAAGTCTAGGAGAGGATCCATATTTGGGAGCGAAGATGTCAGAAGCCTATGTGGTGGGTGTCCAGGCAACTATTTGTTGATGTTGTGGGGTCTCGGATTTGCACAGTCATTGAATATGCACTCTGACTCTGTTACTGTCCAGGGAGAGGGTGTGATGGCTTGCTTAAAACATTTTGGCTTCAACGAGCAAGAGACGAATCGGAACTTTCAGAGCTCTGTGGTGGATGAAAAAACAGCTTGGGAGCTCTACTATCCTCCCTTCGAGGCTGGTGTGGCAGCGGGGGCTGCATCAGTGATGTGCTCCTACAACCGCGTCAATGGAACTCATTCCTGTGCTAACGAAGCGCTCTTACGGCGCGATTTGAAACAAAAGATGGGATTTCGCGGCTTCGTCATGACCGACTGGTGGGCACTTCACCATCCAGCAGATAGTTCAGTTGTTCGAGGCTTGGACATGGAAATGCCTGGAGCTGGTGGCGAGACATATTTATACAAAGGCGATCTACGCACAATGGAGGAGAGCCAAGCTGGTAACTTTACAGGGTATGGACTTGGGCTGGAGAAAAGCAAGCTCCAGCGAGAGATCTACAACGATCCAGCTTATCGGATTCTTTCAGCTGCCTACAAATTGCATTTGTTTGACTTGCCCAGCTGTACGCCAGGCCTAGATTGCGTGGAGCCAATTTTCTCAAATCAGCGCAGTCTCGAAGCTGAGAAATTGGCAATGCGCTGTGCCTCCGAATCTGTGGTATTGCTGAAAAACGAGCCTAGGACCGGGGAGACAAAGGCGCTTCCTTTGCTTCCTTCAAAGGTGAAAAAGCTGGCACTGATAGGAGAGGCATGGGTGGCACCAAGTCGCAGCACCAATGAGCTTGGAATGATGGGAGACTACTACAGCGGTGGTGGCTCTGGACACTGCTACATCCCACCTGAGCTTTTCACCTTGCCCATTGTGAGCATGTATGAACGTGCCAATAGTCTTGGCATTGACATCTCGAGCGCACTGACCAACAACATCACCGATGCAATGAATGGGATCAAAGATGCTGATGCCATTGTTGTTCTAGCGGCAACGACGGCAGAGGAAAGTAGAGACCGTGCATCTTTGCACTTGGACAATGGAGCAGATGATCTCATTTTTGAACTTGCCAAGCAGGAGAAGCCCGTGATAGTGCTGACACAGGTTCCTGGCACAATTTTGCTACCATGGAAGGACAATGTTGACGCTATAGCACTTATGTTTCTGGGTGGGGAGTTCACTGGCCATGCCTGGGCTTCCATCATTTTTGGAGACGTATCCCCATCTGCCAAACTCCCTATCATGCTTCCAAAGAATGAGAGCTACACTGTTCAGCCATCAGAGGAGTTTGACATTTTCTACAACGAAGGCTTGTATACCTCCTACAGATCAACATCGGCCAGTGAAGCTGCAACTTACCCCTTCGGACATGGTTTGTCGTACACAGAGTTTCAATATGCTACTCCAGCACTTCAGGATCAAGACTGTGAATCTCTTCTTTGTGTTCAAGTACTTGTGAAGAATGTGGGAGGGAGAAGTGGAGCTGAAGTTGTCCAGGGATATTTGGAGTCCCTCTGCTCATATGTTGTTGTTTCCGTACTTTTCAATATTACATTATTATCCAGTGGAGAGCATTCTTCATGCATTGCATGCATCATAGTGTTTTCCTTGCTATGCACTCATGCATCAGAGCTAAGGTTTCCTCCAGAAGCCGATGAGCCCAAGCTGATTCTCCGCGGATTTCAGAAGACCAGAGTTCTTGAGCCTGGGTCTTCAGAACAGATCTCCTTCAAGTTTACAGAACGCGATTTTTCTGTCTACTTGAATGGATGGAGGCTGCAATCCAGGGCAACCCTCCACATAGGTTCATCCAGTGCTGATCTCCGTCAAAGTATAGAGCTAGTCCTTCCACAATAGACTCACTCTGCAGATCTTCCACTTCCCGACATGAAACTCAAGATTCTTGAGATCGAGAATGAGGAGAACGCTTTCACTGCGAGCCAGATCCACGAAGGCAGTATTGTGAAATATCGCGAACCGCGAATGTTACAGTTTTCCCGAGCTATTGAAAAAGGCCGATGTAGAGCAACCAAGCATGATTGTACAGGAAGACGTTGTTCAATTCTGAAAAGACTGATTTTAGCCACTGGAAGCTCAACTTGTTCTACTCCAGGACAAAGCAAGAAGGAGCGTCAAACAACATACACTCCTCAACCAATATCAATGTCAATCAGTTTCTATTTGAACTTGGCAAGCCATCAGCGCATAGACAAAACATAGGCACTGCCACCAGCGAGTAGTTTTTGTTGCATTGAAAGAACTAAGAATGGATCCTGGCCGCATCCTGAGACTCTCATTTTGGCCAAGAAACCGAGAAGAAGGTGCTTGGGCCCATTTGAATTGATGCAGGTGGAGATGCAAAACGAAGAAGGCGACCTCAGTGACAAGTGCCTTTCTGACCACTGACTGCAAAAGCCTTGTCATCTGAAGGAGTTGCGCCAGTGCTCCGAGCAAAAGGCCTTGCCTGGAGGACTACAATTCAAAGGTTAGTGTTCCTTTTGGATGAAATGGACCTGCCGTTTGCTGTTTGTTTTCATGAGGAGCGCGACCTCTCCCGGGACAGATGTCTCACAGATGTGGAGCAGGCTGGGCTAAGGATACTGCACCTAACAAGAAATAACAGGAACAAGTATTAAAAAACAAAACATGTCAAAGTCTCAACAAATGGCTCACTATATAAATTCATTGTCAAGCCTGCTTCTTGCTCCAGAGGCCGTGGATAGGCTGTTGGGCGTGTCTGAAAGCGGTCGAGACTTGTCACTTGTCCTTTCTCGCCGGGTAAGGAAGATTGAAGACTGGACAGCATGTGGTAATTCCTTGCTTTAGAGCCAGCTGCCCACACCATGGCGTTCCAATTTCAAACGTACTTTGGGTAGCAAAGATGAAGAGACGGACAGGGTGATGATGGGGTACCCGGTACCCTGGCCAAGAACCTCCTGGCTAATGGTGAGCAAAGTCGTCATATACAACACTCGTCGATCACCGAAGTATATAGTAGTATATCGTGATAATTCTTGATTCACTTAAAGTGGTGGCCCGGAGCAAAGACCCATGCGACCCTTTTCACGATACACAGGCTCGAGAAGGTAGGTGGCTAGTGGACAAGCTCAAAGTGACAATCGAACATGCCAGAAGAGTCAGTTTGACTCACCCGGCACCTCCCCCAGGGCGGCTCTCTTGGCTCGCTCAGCTTTCCACTTCGCCTTGTAGTTGCGCTGGTTCTCGCGCTGCTTTGCTCTTTGTTCCTGCCACATGACGTCCTCCTTCAACGACCATTCATTGGTCATGAGGAACTCAGAGAGCATCTTGTTCCCCTTCTCTTTTGTCAAACCATCAGCCAACTGCTGGGGCCCAGGGACCCACCTGCAAAAGGAGTTGCTCGTGTCATCAAGCAAGGACTCTTTCAAAGCCAACAGGTCCAAGGCAGTTCTCCTGTCCTGGGGCAATGAGTCAGACTTCAACGTGTCGAAGGCCGTTTTGGCATCCAAGACAAGTAGCATCTCCCACAGGCGGACAAAGTGCCCCCATCGTTTGATGGCAAAGTTGTCCAACATGATCTCACCAAAAAGGGCACGAACATACTCTCCATGTTCGTAGGCTAAAGACGCAGCACTGGCCTCAATGGCCATCGAAGAGCGCACCACACGCTTGCAAGCTGTGCTCTGCCACTCAATCAAATTCATTTTGGCAGCGCCCTCCTTGATTCTAGGATGTGCCAACCCCACCAACCACCCTTGCTGTGATTTGCCCTCCGGCATAATGCCGTAAGCTCCATCTGAAGAAATCACCAGGAGCACTTCTGAAAGATCACAGCCAAGATCAACAAAACGAAGAGGCAAATCCTGTCTCAGGACTCGCACAATTGCATTGGCTAATTTGAAAAGTTTGATCGTTGGAGCCTTCATGCTCTGCTGCAAAAATGAGACTCCAAACAAAACGTCGGGTCGACCCTGTCTAGCAGCCCAGCTCAACTTGCCTACAATGGTTCGCAAGGAGCTAACTTCATCCGGAGTCATAGGTCGATCATCGGCCATGGTTTTCTCCAAGGTCACTTCCTGCAGATCATTACAGTACTCACTCATGGAGGTGGTGATCTCAAAGCTGTGCTCATCCTGTGTGATAAAGCGACCCAAAAGCTTGAATCCGGTCATCATGTCCGTCCAAGCTCCCAAAGGTCAAACGCTGTTGCAGCTCTTGCCACACTGCATCAGTCTGTTGGCTACCAGCAACCAAGACATCATCTACGTGCACGGTGGCCATAGCTTCCAAGTTGCCACCGATGTGCAAGGTGAAAACACAAGGTGCTAGTTTCATTTCTCGGAAGCCCAGTTCTACCAAATGACGACGAAGACCCAAGTACCACAACCGAGGGGATTCGTTGAGACCAAACACTCCCTTCACCACCTTCACCATGTCGGTGCGGAACCCCTTCAGCTTGTCATTCAAGTACTGTTGTACTTCACTTGGCAACTTCCGAGGGAACCAAATGTAGAGCGGCTTTTCCCGGGGTAAGGGTTCCCCTTGCAAAAAGGCTGCTGTGATGTCTCCACCCCGGCCCCTCCATCGTTTAGCCACAGTGATGACCAAAAGAAGATGATGACCAAGGAGCTGAGCAGTCGGCGAGGAGGTCTCATATTCGCCAGCTTGAGGATCCAGATGACCTCCAACACACAAGCGACCTTTGGGCCCAAAAGCACGTTGAAGCCACTTCTTGTTGACAATCACAAAACGGCTCTGCAGCGTGGTGTCCTTGGCCACAATCTGATCCAGCTTGACCGGTTCTACTGCAGCATACTGAAAGTGAATGTCCAGTGCCTTGATCAATGCAGGGACCGTTAATCGCTGCTCTGTGGGTGTCATGTCCCTCCAATAGATTTCACCTCGTGGGCCAGGATCAGGGCCCGCGCGATGACCACGCTCTCGTTCTAACTGTGCAGCTTCCTTCTCAAAGTCATCCATCATGGCCTTCATACGGTTTGTTTCTTCCACGGAGGTCGATGAGCTCAAGGCCCACTTTTCCAACTCCATCTTGACTTCAGCGACAAGTGGGGCCAAGCTGGATGAACCTGGTTCAGAAGGAACTTCTTGGGATAGTCGAGGCGTCTTCAATGGCGCTTCTCCCCCTTCATCCCGTTCACGGACACATTGTTGGGTCGCATCCGTGACACCATCATGAAGTTGACGCCACAAGGTCTCCGCTCCAAGGCGCTGTAGTCCAGACCCTGAAGACAGTTGATTCGTGGTGTCATTCAAGATCTCTTGCCAGGTGTCCTCCTTTCCTCCTTGTTCGAAGAAGGTGATCTTCTTTGGCACAGACGCCCTGTGCACATCGTCATAAGGACCTGAACGGAACCGAGGAGAAAGTCCATCTAACATACGACATCGATCAGCTGACTGCCGGGCTAAGGTCACCACCTCCACGCTGGGTTCAGGAATCAACGACCCTTGAACCCCCTCTCCTTGTCCTGACTCCTGGGGCCCGGCCGCATCCGTGCCCTCCTCATCGACAGTCTCGGGCGGGGTCCCACCAGAAGCCGGAACAGGAGATATAACAGGGGGCCCGGATGGTGGTGGTAGCACCGGCTGTCGTTGGTCCTCGACCGGAGGTTCTTCTTCTTCTTCATAGCCAGGAGCACGACGTTGTCCTGTGAGCTCCTCCTCCAAGGTCTTCATGGCATCAAGGATGTAGCTAGTGCTCATCTCCTCCTCAGGGGTGGCCAATCGCACATTCTCAATGGGCACACGCACCACAGATCCCTTGTATCTGACCCATAGCTTCGTGGGCCCATCAGCACAAGCCACAACGGTGGCGAAGTCCTGCATCCGTCGGTATTGTCCCGGTTGCTTGAAGAAGTACACCACCGTTCCGGGGACTAGTGCATCGGCACGAAGATGAGGTGGCCTGGATCGACTGTGCAACGCCATCCGAATGCGTTCATGAGCATCCAGCCAGTGGAAAGCTGCTGCGGCCTCTTGGCGTATGCGCTCCATGTGACCCTGCTCCTCACTCTCCAGGATACGGCTGTTGGTCCCGTGTTTGATGTCACCACGATCGATTTGAGCCACCAAGGAAGAAGGAAGAGGTTCATCTCGTCCTTGAACCACCTGTATCGGTGATTTGCCGCACCGTCGCATGAGCCGGTTCTTTGCTTGCACGCACATAGCCAGGGCATAGCGGAGATCTGTCTCACTAGTCAACACCAGCTCATGCACCACCTTCAGCATCATCAATTTCAACAGGCCCCCGTGGCGCTCGGCTAATCCATTCTTCCATTTGGCCCCAGGCGGCAGGATGTCAAGGTGAATGTCATAGAGCTGACAAAGTGAGCCGAATTGACCTCGGAATTCAGGTCCGCCGTCAACAGACAACTTCTTCATGGGTCCGTACACCAGCACCCACCGTTCAAACAAAAGCTCACAGCTATGCTTGGCGGCGGGATTCTTTGACAGAAGTGCTGTGTGTAAAGAGCAGAACCCATCCACCAAATGCGTCACACTCCAGCGCTCACCATTGGCATTGAGGAAGAAGAAGGAATCACCAGACACATGGGCGTTGAACCGCTCTGGATTCGTGGCTGTTGATTGTGGTGCCGACTGCGGTGGATGCACCCGTGCACATACTTCACACCGGAGGTCACGAGCTGCCTGCACCACTTCCTTCTTGGCCCCTTGAAGATGCAACATCCTAGCCAGGCGTTCATTTGAGGGGTGTCCCAAGGTCCCGTGCAACTTAGCGACCTGATTGCGAATGGCCTTGTTGATCCGGAGGCTCACCCCCCCCAAACGACACATAGCCATAGCGGCTGCCAATCCCACCAAAGTCACCTTTTCGCTCATCCTCTTTCTGTTGAAGTTGGCGGAACAGGCGATTCACCTCCACATCTGCCTTGACTAGCGGCGGGGCGGTCTCGTCCTCCAAAATGGCTTCTTCCGTTTCCTCAGTGAGTGCATAGGCTAAGTGCTCATCCGTTTGTCTCACCACGTCCGTGAGGAAGCAAGCATGACCCTTCTCACAAGAGGAGCGCCAGCCTTGGCCACACCTAGAGCACCACAAGGTACTGAAGTCATAGCAACCCCCACACACGGAATCACCATAGCGCTCCTCTAAGAAGAACTCCACCGGCTCCTCGTGCACATTCTCGGGGACGGACACAAAGGCGCGGATGCCGTCCACGCTTTGGACCCAACACGCAGCATGTTCCAATGCCAGCGCAGCACATGCCAAGATATGCTTCCCAAAATGAGAAGTCCAAGTGCCTGCCACTAACGAACGGCTCACGGATCGGCCGTCCAGTGTAGTTTGGCCCTCTATGGATTGGTGTTCGTGCGGTGCATGACAGCAGCGGCCATTGCGCATCAGAGCCGCGGCAAAGATCTCGGTGTTCACATCCAGGGCAGTGCGTTGCCGGTACAAGAGACCGGATTGAGGATCTTTCAGCCCAAAACGACATTGGTCAACCACTGCACGATGAACATGTGAACGAGACTGCATGCACTCTAGCTTCAAAGCAGCACTCAACAAGGGTTGTTCCAGCAAGACTAGACGGCCAGCACTATCTTGTTTCTTCCAAACACGAGCTGCTAAATCCCAAAATGGCATGTGCAAACTGCGCTTGAAATCCACCACTTGCTGATCGTTGAGATTTTGTAATGGAGACCAAGGCCCACAAGGAGGCTCCAAACACACAAGATCTGGTTCCCACCTATCAAGCTGTTCAAACAAGATGCGATGCTCTTTTGCCGATAATAGATCTGTTCCGTAAATGAGGTCAACTGGTTCTAAGGCGACCCATTGTCCTGTTTCACGAGCTACCAGGGACAAAGCTGCACTGCCTCCAAACACCTCTAGCACCTTCCAACACGGTTGAGAAGACTTGGCAACAAGAGTCAACTGATCCATGGCTCGCTGAACCTGTTTGATGCTGTGTTTCAACTTCTGAACTTGTCCCCTTCTCCACGGTCGCTTGCTAGTGGCCTCCAACTCAGGTGAACCCTCCCTCTCATGGCTCACTTGAGGAGGGGCGGACCGCGCGGGCCTCAAGGTCCGCGTCGCCACTCCCAGATGTCCCCACAAGGCCGCCAGCTCCTTCGACAGCATGTTGGCCAGCCAACGAGGATGGCGCTTCCAATGCTGGCTGTAGTGGGTGAAGGCGGCCCGAGCTCTCAGCATCCAGAAGAAGGTCTTCCATTTGTGGCACACCAGGCGAGCGTCGTAGCTGCGAGTCATGCCCAGGGTGGGCCAGTCGGCCAAGTCGCCCGTCACCTCCAGGCGCTGTTCCTTCTTGTTGCGAGACTTGGTGGAGACCTTGTCTGTCTTGACTTGATCCTTGGTGGATGACGCCTTCCCCTTCTTCTTCTGGCTGACCTGGCTCTCCATCGAGGCATCGAGGCGAGTCCCGGCAGCCATCTTGTGCTCCATCTCCTCTTCCTCGTCCTCGTCCCAATCCGGCAGTTCCGCCTCGGGAAAAGACTCCACCGACGATGCTTCCACAGAGATGGGAGGATGCTCTTGACGAGTGCGAGCTCGCCTGGTGGCCGCCGCCCGATTGATGGTCGCCATGGGCTCGATGAGCAGTGAGAGACAAAGCAGGGGCTGACTTGTCAAAATTCGGGGCCTCCGACTGAGCCACGAGCGCTGGCCGCCGATTTCTTTGCACCCTTGCCAACTGGCACGCCCTGCCGCAACTCAAACATCCGCACCTCCTCATGTACCAACTTAGGTTGATGTCCATGCTCCAACAAGTTTTGCCAACAAGGCCACGATGGCTGAAACTCATCAATAGCAATGAGAAAATGCCCCTCCCCAGATGTGACAAAATGCCTTGCTCTCACTCCCAACTTAGTCAACTCATACTTGCCCGACCCACAATCCAAATGTAATCCCAATGCACTGCAAATACCCTTGGAAAGCAATGGGGGACATGGATAGTCAACTGCATTGATGGCCAGCGCCCCAACATGTCCAGAAAGACCCACCTCCAAAAACACTCGATAGTGAGAAGGACGTCTCTCTCCATCACCGAACCGAAAATAGTCCAAAGTCCGTTGCACTTGTACGAACCGCCCCAACTGCTTACACCTGGCTGCCTCCGATACCACCCACTGCATGCCGGCGACTGTACGAAGACATCCCAAATCAACAACCATGCGTGCTGTCAACAAATCTTCATTGGACGGAGCATTGACCAATGAAACAAAGTCTCCCCCGCCCATAGTGGCAGCACACACCGTGTATGCTCGAGGCGCAGATGATGCTTGATCCTTGAGCATTTGCTCGAGGACAGCCGACATGGCTGCATGTTCACTCTCAGGAGAAACCGCTGGGGATGCCACCAAGGAAGCGCTCGATGAAGAAGTCAAAGCTGCCGCACCCTTGGCATTCTTGGGACACTCCGGATCCTTGCTCCAGTGCCCCAACTGACCGCAAGCGCGACATGGATTCTCGGCCATCAGCTTTCGCAGTCGCTCCTTCCGGTCGGGTTGGGCGGCCGGCTCAGGTCGGCGAAAATAGCCGCGAGCCTGTTTGAGTGCCTTGAGCTTCGCTTGGGATGTGGTATAGGCAGCCATGGCGGCGTGGGTCGCCGCCTCCAACTCCTCCGGAACTGGTTCTCCCTCCCCTAAACTCCAACTCCAGCTAGTGTCCGGCTCTTCCTCCTCACCGCTGTAGCCAGTAGTGTCCTCCACAACATGTGCCTTGAAGGAAGAGGAATGCCACGGACGTCGATGCTCCTTGCCGCCAACATCCCCGCCTTTGGAGGCGGCGGAGCTATGATCAGGTTGAAGTTCTGGTAGAAGAGGAGCATCAATCACCCCCTTCCCAATCGGAACTGTACCTTGTAGGAAGGGTCCCATCCGTCTCAACGCTGGGAAGATGGAATCGCTGGTCATCTGGTTTTGAGCAGCGGCCAGAACCATCACGCGGTCCTTGAGGGTCAACTCAGCATGATCCAAAATGTAGCCCACCAGGAACCGATCACACACAGCAAAGGTGCTGTCTTCTTCCTCCATCACAGATCGCTGAGCCTGCACGCGCATGATGAAACTCTCCATGGACTCGCTGGCTTGTCGTCGGCGTCGAAGAAATTCACGTTGAGCCTTCTCCCCTCGCTGCCCGTCCAACTCCTTGACCATAGGTGAAGCCTCCAAGGCCTTGAAGACAAGATCAAGACCCCCAACTTTATTGACCTCCTCGATCTGGAGATGCCGCACGATCACGCTAGCACGGCCTGTGAGGACGGAAAGATAGTGAGGATTAATGACATCTTCTGGCAACTGACCTCCTTCTCCAGCTATCCAACATTGGACACTTCGTTTCCACTCCAAATAGCTCTCGCTGGGAGTGGCGCTGAAGGGCGGTGGATAGGTGCTTGGAATCTTGCGATGGGCAGCCTTTGAAGAGGCTGACAAATCCAAGTCCTTAGCGGTGCGCACAGTGACCACCGGTTCATTTCCATTGCGCTCTCCATCATCCGTGTCACCTTCATTGATCCGGTGGTGCTCCCATGGCCCCGGCGGCCAAAAGGATTCAGCACTGTCATCAAGGACAGGTCCTGCGCTATCATGCCACCAGGCATCTAAGCGCTCACGCCGCACCCGAGGGGGAGTCCCTCGGAGATCACCTCCTCGCTCTCGTGAATCATCGCCCGGAACTTGGGCAGGATGTAGATCAGGTACATTAAGGTGTCCCCCACCCAGTCCAGAGCGTGTGCTTCCCTCGACATGATTCACTGGAAGTTCGCCCCCTCCATCATGACCACCAACATCTTGTCGCCCTCCACCATGTGAAGGACCACGCCCATGATAATGTCCCCAACGTCGTTGATCCCAATCACCAGGTACCCGAGAACCCCAATGATGTTGAGACCAACCCGCATCCGATGAGGACCAAGACCAGGACCAAGCACCCCATGGTTCATGACGGCCACCCGATGCCCACATGTCCCACGACGAAGACCACCCTCTATCGTTTGGCCGCCATGAGGTCTCCCAGCCAAGCCACTCAGGGACATCAGCGGCCGATGCCCACGGGTCACGATGTCCCGTCGCCCAAGGATCCTCTGATCCACCCTGCACAGGTTCTAGTCGTTCCCCCGTGGCCACATCCGCAGTGTCCAACCTTCTCTCGCCCGTCTCCCTGCCTTCAGCGCCATCCGCCGCTCCATCAGCAGCCCCATCATCGGCTGCTGCCATGCCACCACCTGCCGGCCGACGCCGGCGTCCCGGGCGCCACGCGACATCCTCATCCATTGCCATGGCACCTACAGCCCAGGGATTTTCCCCGGGCTCCGCTACCACTTAAAGTGGTGGCCCGGAGCAAAGACCCATGCGACCCTTTTCACGATACACAGGCTCGAGAAGGTAGGTGGCTAGTGGACAAGCTCAAAGTGACAATCGAACATGCCAGAAGAGTCAGTTTGACTGATTCACTCATTGAAATGCACAAATTAGAATTCGACCCGAAGTTCAAATGCAGAGCCTTATCAAGCATCTATAGAGCTCTAGTGGTCAGATTGTGTGTAAAGTTTGATCAAGCAGGTACCTAATGCTTCGCACGGGAATGTCAACTCAACCTTTTCGTTCAACAACCTCGTTCTGTAGCAGTGCCCCCCACCCATACACACATGCACACACACACACACTTACTTAGGAAAAGGCTCCGGGGAGCCGACTCGAGCTTTACTTAGAGTTCTTGACATTCCAATGAGTTCGAACCAAACAACTCCAGGTATATACATAACCACCATTAAACAAACCAGGGGACCACAGCAACCAATCAACAGTTGAACCGGAGCAGGTACGTTTTCACCTCTCTGGTTGACCAGGACGCGCGCCAGGGAGTCCTAGCCTAGCCCCACTGCTGTTGCGTTGATTTTGTTGAACAAAAAGGAAAGTAATGCAGCGAAAACTTCCTTAGGAAACGGGCTTGACACACACACACACACACTTCGATAGAGTTCATCCGAGTGAGAATCCACGAATGCAACGATAAATGTCGGATCAGCGACTGGGAGTACGGATCAGCGACTAGGATCAGCGACCACGCGGGATCAGCGACCACGGATCAGCGACCATGTTTCCCTGATCAGCGACCAAGTAACGAGGATCAGCGACTGTCGGAGTAAGATCAGCGACCACGGATCAGCCACTATGTTTCCCGGATCAGCGACCAAGTGTGGATCAGCGACTATAGGTGAACGACCGGATCTATGGATCTACGACTGAGGCATCAGCGAACAGTGATATCGAGCAGAGAATCTTTATCTAGTAACCGTTTTAAACCAAAAAAGGAAAATATATATCCACAGCACGTACCAAACCAGGGTACAATGCAAAACCTCTTTTTCACTCACAGTTGAACAGGGCATCTCGCCCGACCCAGTGCATCCAATATGCGCAGATATCTTCGTAGCATGTATTGTAGCTTGAGGTGGTGATGTTTTGGACCCTCTAGAACCCTTTGCACTCTTCATTGCTTAATGATTTTCTATTGAATCCTACTGACTCGCGCACAATTTGCCTTCCAGAGGTGACCCGCAGAAAGCCAGTCTGAGTGTTCTTGCCAATGAGATGTCAGGTAAGGGACTCGTTGATTCCGAGATATTCTGATCTTTTTCTTTGTTTAGCAGTTGAACGACATTACAGCTGTACAATCCAATGTTGAAGTTGTGGCGATTTCCTATCTTGAGGCGTTTCAATTTGGGATTTGAAGCGTGGCAATGTCACATTTGGGAGAAGACCTTGGAGCCAATCACAATTGGGTTTGCTATTGCAGTAGGTTGGAGGCCATTGCTACACTACTGTTTACGATTGCGACGATTACGGTTACTACTACTGCTACTACTACTACAACTACTACTACTAGTACTACTACTACGTCATAACTTTGACTACGACGAATACTACTGCGACGACGACGACGACGACTACTACTACTACTACTTTTTCTAAGTTTAAGGTTAAGTTTTTAGGGTTAGGTTTGAGGGTTAGGTTTTTAGGGTCCTACTACTACTACTACCACCACCACTACTACCACTACTACCACTACTACCACTACTACTACTACTACTACTACTACTGCTACTGCTGCTGCTGCTACTACTGCTACTACTTCTACTACTACCACCACGACAACAACAACGACGACGACGACAACGACAACGACGACGCTACTAATGACACGAGAAGTGGGTTGGGTGCATGCTCCAGCTCAGGTTTTGCTAAGTTGATTTTCACGTGTTTTCAGACAGAAATGGCTTTTCGTGCACGTTTGATCTCAACGACTCATTCCTTGAGTTCAGGGTATTTCTACAATAAAAAACGGGGCTCAGGGATGTGACTTTGTATGGCTATACAGTCACAATGCCCATCTGGCGACCGATCGGGTATGGTTGGTTTGGTTTGTTTTCCTTTCCTTCGCTAGACCTCTCTGGTCACCGATCCTGGCGACCGAGCGACCGATCCGTCCACCGCGGTCACCGATCCGATCCGACTGCCTCTGGTCACCGACTTGTGGCGACCGATCGGGCCATCTTGGTCACCGACCCTGGTGACCGACCCGACACTCACCCACGAATGCAAGGCACCTGACTGGCTAGTTCATGGTGAATGGAAAGGTGAACGGTCAGCGTGCTTGTAGGTGCTTCAACAAAGCATTCCGGAAACTAGTTGCTGAATACTTAGCACTCTTGAATTAACTGCATGCAATCACCGTAGCTCCCATCTATGACCCCAACTTAATGGGTTAGTCATCCAGGGACGCTACATGCAGGTACAGGAACCCGGCCAAGTTTTCCTTCCCACTCTTTTCCACAGCTTCATTGCGTGTGATAGGATAGAGTGTCACACGCCCCTGCTGGAACGAGCTAGGACAAGTGGTGGAACCCTTTGGTACAGGGTGTGGCACACACCCACACACACTGGGGATAGAAGTATGTACGATCTGATCGCCACAAAGCCGTGAAGAAACCTCGATATTAAAGCGCCACCATCGAAACCTTCCAGTGTAGGTCGTCTCACAGGTTTCAAAATCTCAAGATCCAAACCCAAAGCGGCTGCAGAGCGCAAAACCGATGCAACGGCTGGCGAGATCTCGTTGGGCACAGCTCTATGGGCCTCCTGTCCCCTGCTACAGAACCAAAAGATGACCTGTGATTCCAAGGTGTACGCACCCCCCTTGTCTCAAAGTCTTTCATGGGTTAGCGATGCAAAGCGCAGAGACAGCGTGCACAATCGTGCAGCACACACAAGCCAGCAAAAATTATGCATTATGTGCATCTAAAGGGGGTCCCGGTCCCAGGTTGCGTCTCCTTGCGAGGGGGAGCCTGAGGACATGCCCCCAGGACCAAATCCAGTTCAGGCTTTTGGACAAGTGAGGATTATGAGCCAGGAACACTGTCACCTTTGAAACTTGGAAGAGTCGAAATGATTTTGGCAGGAACGGCACCGGCTTCAAATTCTTGGAGCAGAGCTGACCAATGAGGTGTGCTGGTCAACCGCTTGATGATTTTCATTGCCCACATACAGACAAACACTTTAAGAAGGTGTACTTTCTTGGAGCTGGCCGGAGGACATTGAATCCATTGATCAGAAGTTGTGTTGAAGTTTGCCAACAAAAATGTCCTCTTTGTTGTATCATGCATTCCGCGATTGCCTCCCAGAATTTGAGGGCGCAGCTCCGATGGAAGAGGGTTGATACAGCGTCCCAAACGCCGATGAACCAGTCGAATGCCCTCTTCGGTTAACTAGCGCTTGCAAAACTAGATTGCTGTGAACTGTGTGAATTTGCATCATTTTTACATGACCAAGACTGCATTTTGGCAAACTGACAGACAACTAAGCACAACCAACCCTGACCCTGACCAAATGGAGACACATTATCAGTGACAACCAGATACGACGAGTGCGAGTAATCCCAAGCCAGAAGAGTTCTATATATATTATTATATAGATCTTCCAAGGATGAAAGACTTGTTGATTGAACATCCTCAATCTCTGTTGAAGGACTCCAGCCAAAGAATAAACACCATTTGTAAATGTATGCGAGGGTTGGGTGCACAGAGAAATAATTCTGCCATGGCTGGCTTTACCTTTCTTGACAGGCCTTCCGCACAAACCAAGAGGGTCTGCGCGTTGATTGCCAAAAGGCTGCAGACCAGGCAGCCTGTGCGCGATCAGCATAAGTTCAGAGTGTTGTCCTTTACTAAGAAACATGTTTTGTTTGGAAGGCAGAGAAGTTCAAGTGCACTGCCAAGGCCACTGGACAGAGCTTGTTTTCAATGTGTATAGCAAGCAGTTGAACAGTTACTTATGTTACACATGATGTACTTGTGACTGTATACGTTAAAATATTTTGAAGGCTCGAGCTGAGGATCTTCGCCTTGCCAAGGAGGTAAACCGACTGGTGCTAACGAGTTCCAAAAAGACGCTACATTGTAAAAGAACTCTTCCACTGCGAGGGCTTCGCTGCCACAGTGACGGCCTTCCGCTCTGCGAAGGTTAGGGGCATTCTATCAATGCTTTGCCAGTTTGTCTTTCTGCATCTGTGCAGACTTCCTTCCTGGAAGACAACAAGATCCTTCAAGTCAAGCGGAAGGCATTGAATGGAGCAGATGAGGAACTCACGAAGCGGCAGCACAAGCATGTCCTGGGTTCATCACCATGGATTGAGGAGCTGAAGATATGCCAAGCCAAACTTGCGAAGGCTGGGCAATGTAGGTTTGGAGGGTAGAGGCTCGAGTAGATGGTTTGGATTCTGACTGGTTTTGATGTGGCACTTGGTACACCTTCGCTCTATCACTGCGACCCTCGCTGGTCCTCATGAGACCTTGAGTGTGGTTGGTTGGTGCCCATTTTGCGTATGTAGCTGGAAATGGCAAAGGTGACAGGCTGCAGACAAGAGCTGGAACTTGCTGTGCAGAGGCAGGGGGTTGTTTTTGGTTTGTATATATATAATATATACTATATATATATATTGTTTGTTTGTTTGTTTGTTTGTTTGCTTGCTTGCTTGCTTGCTTGCTTGCTTGCTTGCTTGTTTGTTTGTTTGTTTGTTTGTTTGTTTGTTTGTTTGTTTGTGTGTTTGTTTGTTTGTTTGTTTGTTTGTTTGTGTCTAGTTCAGTACCAAGCAGTTTATTTCCCCCGAGAGGCACATGCCAGCGATCATACAGGGGAGCTCCGTGGGAGCCTCGTTTCCACTGTTTTAAGTCCTAGGTGAAGGATGGCTCCGATATGAAAGACCTAGGATATCCAAGCTCACGCGGAAGCTGTTCTTCTTCTCTTGGATTTGCCCTCAGCTTGTTCTCAGCAAGTGAGTTGATTTTCCTTCGCAAATCTGGAACTCTCTTCCACTTGAGGCACGCGTTCATTTGGAAGACTCTCTCAAAAACGCCGCCTCATCTTCGCTGAAGTTGTCACCAGAGGAGATGTCGGGCTGACAGTGTCACATTTTTGTGTTGCGCATGGTTCCCCGTTGTATTGACACTTGGACAGTGTCAATGGCTGCTGTGTGCACTCCAGAAGCGGGGTGGCTTTGACAAAGCTGTCTTGGAACAGCTTTGTTGCGCCCTCTCCAAGCTCCTGCAGGTGCAGCTAGCAACAATTTCATCCTGTTTCAATTGCTTTTTCGTTAGAACATTCTCCGTTTCTTTGTGTTTCATGTGAGATTCAGCTTGTTGCTGGGTTTTCCCATCATCTTCGAGGAAGTTCCACCAGCGGATGATGAGCAGCTAGCTGTTCAGGACAATCATCCCAATTAAGTTATGCCTTTGGGGAGCAGCTCCTTCAGTGGGCAGGATGCGGGCAGCACCCAGCGACAGGCATCTGAAGCTTTTATTGAGGCCAAGGGAGTCGATTAGAATTATATTCTGTGTGTATCCTAACATTTGCTGGATGCTGGATGTTGAAAGCCTTTCAGACATTATGGATGTGCATGTTACAACTGCAGCCACCCGACGACTGACACACGTGTTCACCTTGGTATGCTCACTTCTATTCAGAGAAGCGCAGGCAAGGCAAAGACAGTTGCAGAGTGCGCATTCCCTACAACTGGCAGAGTTGGCTTTGCGGCAAGCCCAGAGTGTCAGCCTCGGATTTGAGGCGGTCAGTTTATATACTATACTTGCTTGGATTGTTTGGTATTGGTATGCTTGTTTGTTTTCGTTTGTTTCTCTTTACATTCTCTGGTTCGAACATCCCTGTCTTATGAGGTGATGAGGGCATGGCCTTTGAGTCTTTGAATGACGTGCAGCAGGTGTCAGCCGGCAAAGTGTTTGCACTGACGATGCTTCCTTCTTGTTTGTTTCTGCGCTCACTGTACACAGAAGAGTATAGAGTAATTAAAGTTTGATGCCGTAACCAATTTGCAAAGCAAAGACCCTGGCAACATCTGGTATGAGGCCAACAAACATGTTCCGCCCTCCCAATGGAAAGCCCCTACCCGGCCCTACCCCTTGGCCCGAGACTTTTCGACCCCGGCGAACATGCAGTGTAGAAAAATAGAGTGCCATCCGACAAATTTGAGACATAGGCGATGACATATCTTATTCTGAGAGCTGAGTATGCCCTGGCTAGGAACTCGCAGCAGCTGAGCTTCAGCTGAATGTGGGATCCTTTGGTGCCACTACACACACACACACACACCCGTTCTGTTTTGTCTACAGAATGCGAGTGCTTCCAGATTGAATGAAGGACAGATATTGAAGTACCGAGATTGCACTGCCAAAGCGTGAATGTTGAGATTACATTCACACAAGTTCTGAAGAATACAGACGAGGCTGCGAGGAGCGTCTTGAAAGACTTTGACGAAGGTCCCATGACCTCCCTCAAGGCATGGTCTTGTTGAGGGTGAATGAAGATAATGAAGGCAACAAAAAACACTGGACGAGGTTTTAGATGGGCTTGGATTCGCCACGGCCTCATTTCGACTTGTATAGCCAAACAAAGGCTTTTTGCGGCATTCCCCAGCAAAGCAGAGGTGTCACAAAACGACGGATGCAAAGCAAAGCAGGACTGGTCAACGAGGTTCAATGACCCAGCTTCGTGGCCTTGACATGCATGTTTTCGTTGCCTTTTGAGGAAACTCTCGATCCGATGTCTACGGGTGTTGGGCTCCAAGCAGAGCTGACACAGCAGCTACATCGACGCAAGTCAAAGGGCTTGAGCCATTGCAGATTGGTTTGAGGTACCCACACCAGTGAGAGCTGCGTCAGTGCTCTAATTTGCTTGCCCCGGACTTTCTGCGTTTGAAGGCGTCAGAGAGGACATGCTGTAGTCTCGGCATCAGTTCATATGTGAGGGAATCATGAAACATAATGTTGCACTTCCCAAGTGAGAACCTGGCCACAAATTGACTGGAGCTGCTTTTTGCAACACTTTGCCGATACGCTGCGACTTTGGCTCTGCACGACCTTGGCTGCAAAATCTCCTTGTTGACAGGAAAGCAGCTATGAATTTGCCACTGGCACTGCTTTGTGTGGTTTGCAGCACTGCGCTGCATGTGGGCTTACTGCGACTTGCAGTGCTTGAGCTCACAAGCTTGGGGAGAATGCTGCTGTTGGGTATGATATCCCAAGTCCCTCTATAGTATCCGACCTCAAACAGTTGCAGACTTGCAACTTGCAACAGCTCTTTTCGATGTTTGCTGACCTTGAAATCTGTTTGTTGTCCATTTGCATTGCTTGCTCCGACACAGCAACTCGTGGAGAAAGGAGAAGACAAACTTGCGTCCTCACGCAGAGTAACTTAGCTTCTCAACCACAAATATACAGAGAACGATTTGACATGTTTGACACGTTTGAAGCAGCCTATCCTCGCACTCTGTGAGAACATTGACCTCAAGAAATGATATGTCGGTCACAAACAAGAACACGACATAGAGTACATCAATCCAGCGTGCATTACTACTGAGAATGCCACTTGCAAGGCCTTGTATAGGCACATACAAAAACACGCTTAGCTACAGCAATGCAATGCATGCAAAGATGTTCGCATAGTTTGGGCCTATTTACACCATCGGAGTTAGCAGCTGAACTGCATTGAAGAGGCTGCACATGCAAGCCATAGGCCCGCCATAGGCCCACCATAGGCTCCACCTAGTGCCTTGAAGCTAGTAGCCGCAAGGGTCCCATGATGGCATCATGGCGGTGGAGGAGATCTTGCCTGCGAGTGTGAGGGTAAAGTCTATGACGCAAAAGTCTGCAAACGTCTCAAACAGCTTGATCGTCATAGAGAGATGTGAGAACGATTCTCTCATGCTTTCAGCAACTGAGAATGCTCTTGTTTACACAGCCCTTTGGAGGATTTCTTGCCCAGCGTGGAAGCCACCCAGCTTGTGGTGCGGAGTGGCGAGGGATTTCATGAGGTCGCGGCCTTTCTTGGTGTGTTTTAAGTCTTGCACAATGTTTTTAAGCGTTTTGACGTTTTAGTAAGCGCTCGATCTTAGGATTTTCCAAGCTTACACCAGCTCCTGGAGTATGAGGAGCCTTGTGAGGCTGTATTTGTTGCAAGTGGAGACCACCATCCAGTAAGACAGTTGCCTTTAGAGCAAAAATACATTTTGCAGCTTGTCCATGCTGCTGCAGGTTTGTCGGGCTATCCTTCGATTGATGCGACGGCTTTTGTGCAGACGATCGGAGGCACTTTCGGTCAAAAAAGTAAGAGTTGCCTATTTGCTCTCGTGGGGCTAGCACGGCCCAAACAGTCAGCTGCGCTGGTTGGGCTAGAGAAATACCAGAAGCTCATGGTCAGGGTAGAAAGAAAAGGGTATATATTATATATGCTTTCTGATCCCCCAGCGGTGTTAGCCTATAAAATGCCGATGCTTTTACCCGATATTATGCCAAATCTGACCATTTTATAGGCAACATGGGTGGGACACAGCCTGAATTTTGTTGCGTTTTGGAGGGATTTGGAGGTATGAGATCCATTTTGGCATTTTGCAAACTTATATAAAGGATTTTGAGGCTCTGAGAGTCAAAGGTAATTTTATAGGAGGATTGGATTTTTCTTAGATTTGATACTGGGACATGGTCAGGGCATTTTATAGGCAATTTGGTTTTTAGTGTTAGATGAGTACAGGACCCAACAAGGCCATTGTAAAAACTAGACTGTTTTGTCAATGTTCTTTGACATGTTCATACATTGTCCAACTTAAAGGACAACAGACTATCTAATTATTCAAGAAATTCAATATAGACAAAGCAGGCTTTGTAATTAGCTGGCATTCACCTGCTGGTCGTTTCTTGCAGTGTTGGTTGGCTACATGGAGACTTTTGGGCAAATCTTGACATCAGAAACATTTAGAGACCAAAGCGGGGTCTCTGGGCCTTTGGCATGTAGACACAGGCAATCAGGCCTACCTTGCACAATGGTAGTATATAAATTGCTCCCGATGCGTGCCTGCTGGCGTTAGGGCCCTTACACCTGCCCTTCCCCATTTTATAGGCAAGCATGCCAAGCATGCTTTGTAATTGGATGTAGTTTATAGCTGCACTTCACCTGCTGGGCTGTTCTTGCAGTGTTGGTGATACGGTATACACAATGCCCCTGCTGGGTTCCTGCTACAGCCCTTGCGCCTGCGCCCCGCATTTTATTGACTAGCTGGCTTTGTAACTAGCTGGAAGCCATCCCACGGTCACAGGCTTTTGGGTAAAGCTCTACTTTTGTGAGTTTACGTGTAGCCAGGTGAGGGTGTTTAAGGCTTTTTTCTTTTAATGATTTATGTTTTTACTATGGTTTCATTATGTTTGTTTGTATTTTGTGTGTGTTTGTTTCATGTAATGTGTTTTTTTTCAATATGTTTGTTTATTTTTTTTGTTTTTTTTGCTTTGTTTGTTTAATTTTAGTAGTGGTTGGCTTCAATATTTTTGTTTTCTTTCAAAAAGGAACTAGTTTTTTGTTCATGTGGATCATATTCACATTCAATTTCATTAAACAATGTGTAATGATTAATGTCATCTGCTAGCTATATTGCACTGTTCGACTGAGATTATGGCGGCGTGAATTTGACAAAACCATATTTTCTTCCGTGTTGTTTTTCTTGGTTGGCCATTGAGGCTTGTGTTTTCTTGGCCATGTGGCCACAGCTGTTTGCTGTTACGGATATCAGAGCCCGGTCCGGTAATAGATTGTTGGGGATACCAGTATGTCATGCTCAATGACCCGATGTGATTCATAGCTCATTACTGACTACTGACTACTGACTCTGAAAATGTTTGTTCTTGTGACAAATTGCCGCCCCGGTCGCGGTAAAGTGCTCTGCTAAGGCTTAGGGTGAACATCGACAATGGGCCGTTTAGCAGCTAGCTAGCTAGGTATGAAACTAGAGGAAACAATTGAAACAATCGAGCAAATTTTGTCAGGTTGCTGTAACAGCTTTGCAACTGTAGTAAAAACGAAAACCAGTCGATAGGCTAGGCTGGAGTTGTCGATGGGCGAACGCAGTGAGTATAGAGTATAGAGTATAGGGCTAGGGGGTGTGGGGGAGGGTGGTTAC
Organism: Durusdinium trenchii; assembly: GCA_963970005.1. Lineage (NCBI taxonomy): Eukaryota > Dinophyceae > Suessiales > Symbiodiniaceae > Durusdinium > Durusdinium trenchii. The sequence continues at coordinate 54,895 of CAXAMN010027883.1, forward strand.
AGGGCCGGCAGCAGCAGCAGCAGCAGCAGCCGCCCTTCTGTGTTTTCCTCCACAAAATAAACAGTCTAAGTTTACACTTACCCCGGGCTTCAGCCTAAGGCCTAAGGCTTAAGGGCCAAGGCCTAAGGTAAACCCTAAACCCTAAACTTTTTTAGGCATAGCACGCTGTGTGCGGGCAACGGTAAAAAAACATAAAGCACATATCAAGAACATATATAAAGCATAAAGAAAACATACATAGAACAGTAAAAACATATTGGCGCCAATACAGGCAGTTTTTGGACGACATTTTATGTTTTCATTTGCGTGGGGTCCCTCTCCAGGTGCGAGGTTGGTAGCAATGTGGCGGCTAAGCCTAAGCCTTAAACGGTCCCTGAAGGCTGGTAGGGAGGTGCCAGGTAGGACCGACCTTTGCGAACTGAGCAGCCAAATTTAGGGCCTAGGGCCGCCTGCCGACAGTCACTTTTTCTGGCTGCCACTTACAGTAGTCAAACCAAATAGCTGTAGCTAGCAGCTTCGTCACTAGTCCCAACTTCTCTGTGTCAACTGTCAACTATATATTATGTTTTACTTGCGGCTAGTTGGTTAGTCAAGCCATGTGCTACATCCGCCTGCAGCTCGCCCAAAAATTGAGACAGTGTGCTAACAGCAACAGCTTTGAGCCAACAAAATCATTTGCAGGCTAGCGGTGAGGGTGCTAAGAATATTTCCGATTTCCCTTATCCGTATCCAACTTCTTTCGGCCGTGACACCGTGTGTAAGGTCACTACCAGTCCGCCTCTAAGCCTCTTAGATTTTCAGCCCAGCTTCTTTTCAGCCCAGTTTTGTTTCGCAAGGATGCTTCATGGAAACTATGGAAATATCGAAACAGACACGCACGGGTTGAATGGAAACAGGCCCTAAACCTGAAACGACAGCTTAAAACAGCTTTTTCTCAAGGAAAACATATTACTTAAACGCGGAAGTATAATAGCAATAAAACAACAGAGAAAAATGCAGCAAACAATAGACACAAAAGAAGCTAAATAGCTAAAGCAATTAAAAGCATTAAAGCCTGAAAGCAATTTAAAAGACAAAACCATTAAAATTTCAAGCAATTTAAAGGACAAACACATTAAACAGAAAAGAACACATAAAGACACAACAAAAACATAAAGAATCATTCTAAAACATAAATGAAATCAGGGCTAAATATAAAACATAAATACAAACCGTATTAAACACACAAAAAATTACAATAGTTATTACTTGAACGGGCTTTTTGGTGAACGTTTGATGTCTCAACCCTACTTGAGAGACCCTGGGAGTGGTTTAGAGACCTATCCTCTAAGTGGGGACCTGGCCGTGTTTGACAAAGTTCTGCGATGTTTCTGAATTTGCGCCTTTATGTTCACCCATCTTTTGGCAGTGGGGCCTTCGCTAGTCATTTTATAGA
>CAXAMN010027883.1:56339-69171 GCA_963970005.1 Durusdinium trenchii
ATCTGAATCTATCTATCTATCTGTCTGTCTGTCTGTCTGTCTGCCTGGCTGGCTGGCTGGCTGGCTGGCTGGCTGGCTGTCTGTCTGTCTGTCTGTCTGTCTGTCTGTCTGTCTGTCTGTCTGTCTCTCCATCTCTTCATCTCTCCATCTCTCAGCCTTTCAGTGTCAAGCGGCTGCCACCCTTGGCCACATCCCTTCGATGCGGTCTTCATAATGGCTCCCGGTCGCAGTTGCTTTGGGGGTCCGGGCCCCCCACGTACGGTGACCTGGCTTGCTGCCATTCTCGTGTTGCTCTACGCCGCCCTGACACTGCCCGGTCCTGATTCCGGGCCCATGCTCACGAGACCTGGTATGAATAAGAAAGGTTTTGAGTATGGGAAAGGGAGAGGTTGGGAGGCGGCCCAGAGCCTCCCTGAAAGGGGGTTCACTCCTCCTTGGAAGGAACAGGTGATCCCTGAACCACTGGGCAAAGGGCTAGAAGGATTCCCCGGGATCGAGAAGATCAAGAAGCGGAGTCTCCGCAGGGCCTACAAACGGCTTGCATTACATGGTTTTGCAATACATAGAGGACAGATGGTGGTGAAGCCTACTCCACAGCATCCACCGTCCTGCCCTTCTCATTTCACTGGTCATAGGCAGGCCCCCAGACGCACCAGGAAACGAATGACAGTTTTCTGCTGGAATGCAATGGCCTTGACATCGGCCTCCTTCACGGAGTTGGTACAATGGCTGGCTTTGCAGAGGATTGATGTGGCGCTCATCCAAAGCACACACTGGTCCATTGAGGAACCTTGGGTTGCATATGGATATAGCTTCATCCCATCACCAGAATTGCATAAATCTGGTGGAGGTTTGCTCACTTTAATCCGAACTGAATTTTGCCGCCTGGATGCGTTGAGTTATCAAGATGCTCACCAGGGCCGCCTGCTCCACGTACGTTGCCACGTCCATGGCCACTGCATTGACGTGATCAACGTGTACCAGTTTCCGGTGGGACAAACGCTCACAGACGCAGCGACCCCCAAAAAATGAGACATGATCTTTGGCTGGGGCTCACTGGCTTGGTACAACACCACGGTTGGACACGGAGCCCAAGCTGGCTTTCCAGATGCTTCTTGTCTGAAAGATTTGCTTCGTACATATCAGCTGACAAATACTCGAGCACATGATTCCACCCCCAGCTACTCTGGTCCTAGGGGATCATCAAGCGTCGACTTCCTGTTCATGCGTAAGGTACAATGTGACAGAGCTGCCATGCACACTAGGTGTCTCAAAGACTTCCCACTTACGCAGGCACGTGAGCGCCCAGATCATCGACCTCTCCTTGGTCACTTCCCTGCTGATTGGAAGGTGTGGTATCAACATCGAACACCTGGGACTACCGCAAAATCCATGGGCAAGCTGACGCGCAATTTGAACAGTGTTTATCAGTCACACCGTACACGATGGCGCTCCTTTGTTGATCAGGCCACAACTATGATTCAGAATGATCACTCTGACCCTCCTGGATTGGTGAAGAAGATACTTGGTCAATGCCAGGCAATTCGAGAACGGACACAGCAAGCAGTTGGGGTCTGGCAACACGAAGCTCGATCGTTTGTGGCCAGGAAATGGCGGCAACTGTTCTGGGCACGTTCACAAGCTGGCAACCTTCGAGGCATCGTACGGGCGTGGGCACATTGGACAAAATTCCACCAACTTGACAAGCGCCTTTCTGGATTGCGCAAAAGAAAGAAACGGAATCGGATTCGCCAAGTCACAAACGATGCTGCAAGGGCTGCTGCGCGACATGATTCTCGGGGACTTTATGAAGCGGTTCGTGCATTGGCACCCAAACAGGCAAGAAGAAGCATCAGATTCAGAGATGCTACTGAAAGTTTGCACTCACCTGAACAGGAACTCGAGCTCCTGATCGACCACTTCACTGCCATCATGGGTGTTGGAAAGTCGGAAGCCCCTCCTTTATGTGCACCTACTTTGTTGACAGCAGATGAAATCTTTTCCAATTGAAGCGTACCAAAGCTCACAAAGCAGTTGCTCCAGGTACTATCCCTGGATTGGTTGTGAAAACTTTGGCGGCTCCTCTGGCCAGTTGGTTGGAAACCTATCTTCGGCAAAACTGGATTTGCACTCCGCGTGTACCACAACTTTGGAAAGATGCCCACCTAGCTCTGCTTGCCAAAAGATCGGTACAGCCTCCTGCCGACTTGAGGCCAAATGCACTGACGTGCAGTCTTGGCAAGGCTGTGTTGGGAGCATACAAGGCCAGAGCGCAGGAGTTCATGTTGCCAGTGATGAGACGATATCCTATTTTTGCATATCTTCCTTTCCGTGGAGTTCAAGAGGCTTTGTTCCTTGCCTTTGACTTCTGCAATGAGATCCGTGCTTTGTGCCAGCCCCTTCGACCTGGACCTTGGCGTGCAACAACGACCACCAGAAGCTTTGGCCGGGGGCCTCATGCTGTCCTTAGATCTCAAGCAAGCATATGACCGACTTCCTAGACGACATCTTCATTCCGGATTGCACTACTGCGGCTGTCCACCTGAACTCTCCACAGTGCTCTTGCAATGGTTGCATGAGGCTCAATACCACGTCCACCACAGAGGCCTGGAGAACAAACTGACCACTGTCTGACAGGGAGGCCGTGCCCCCCCAATCGAGTGGACGGCCTTCCTGATCCATGTTTGTCAAGCCCTCGGTGAGCTGATCACCACAGGAGGACAACAGGTTGCCTTTGAGTGGATCTGCTCCCACCTCATTACATACGCTGATGACCTGTTGTTTAAATGGAAGCTCACGCACAAACAACAGTTCACGTGTATTTTGGAACAGGTTGGACAGATATGTGATTGTTTGGAGGCATTTGGAATTCAGATTTCATTCGACAAGACCGCCATCCTTTTCAAGCTTGAGGGACCGGGTGCAAAAGCCATCTCCAAACAGTTTGTTGTCCATCAACACGGCCAGAAATGGCTCCGAATTCCCAGGAAGAATGGTCACACTCTGATCAAGATAGTCCCAAGTCACACCTATCTTGGCACCAAATTGTCTTTTCTCAACTTTGAGCAGCTCACCGTCAAACACCGACTTCACCTGGGAAAAATCACATATTCCCGCATGAGGACCTGGTTCACCGGCAAGCGTACTCTGACCAGTCAAGATAGAGCCGATTTGTGGAGCACCTGCATCCTCTCCAGCTACGCACATGGACTTGGGAGCAGTGGACTCCGGCAGGACGGCCTGGTTCTGTTATGCCGTACAATCAATGCCAACATCAGAAGCCTTGCGCGTTCACCCAAGCATATTACACATGAGAGCAATGAGCATATCAGACAAAGACTGCGCCTTCATGATCCGCGTGGGCTCTTCCAGGACAGATGGACGGCAGCCTTCACGAAGTTTGACAGAGATCGAGCAGGTCTGCCACTGGATGACTATCTTCATCGTATTCCGATTCAGCAGATCAAGATTCGTGTTTTGACTGTGTTTCAGGAGACATCACAATCGCCTCCTGACCTTCAGCATCCTGCTGAACCCATTGAGGTGGCGTTTCCTTGTCCGTATTTTTCCCTTGTTGTGGACACTGCAGAACTCTTGAAACGACGCCTCACGAAGAAGCGCAAGGCACACCCTCTCTATACGAGATTTGTGTCCTTAAGCGATTCACTCAAGGGCAGACCTTAATGCACTCACTGCTTTGTCAAGCTCGCAAACTGGAAGGGCTTGGTCCATCACATTTCATTCAACAATTGCCCAACCTTTGCTGCCGACAAAATGCTGCAGGTACCACCGTGTGATCATGAAGAGCTCCGCCACTATGTGCAGACGCACTCCTGGGAGGCTCTCTCTGAACGTGCGTGGCAGGCAGTCCAGGAAACCTGGAGGTGTCACTCAACATCTTGTGCAAGATCATCAAGCCCTCCTGGCGCATGCCAGAGTAGTTGAGGACCGATATGTGAACACTGCAATTGCCAGCGGTAGAGCGTGTCTGTGTGGGAATGCCACCACAAAGCGTGGACATCGATGCATGGTATACACACAACTGGCAATCTTACATACAGCATTGGCCTCACTACAAGACACAGTCAAACCTCCTCTCGATGGTGCACAGGAATTTGATCCAGTTGCCTTGATTGATGAACTATGGCAAGCAGAATGGAGTGACTGGCTCAGCCACCGCTGTAGTCTCTGCAAGATAGAGTGTGACCTGGAGCTCATGACCGATCATTTGAACACACATCATGCGGAGCTTGTACAACCAGCCATGCAACTGTTTCCACAATGCTCCAGCAAAACACCAGGGTGCTGCAAACACTGCTGGCTCGCAGAAGGTGTTGTAGATACGTGTCCGCTCGCCACACTTCGAGATCTCAGCCGACGATCTGATGGGTCAGCTATCGAAGAGAAGCCCAGGCAACCATTGAAAAGGCCGAAGCACGAGGCCGATATGGAATTGCCAAGTACCTCAGACCAATTGCCCAAAGTAGTTCAACTGCTGGCCACTTTGGCCCTGAGACACGAGCGCCAACTTCAGGCAATGGCGGTTCAGGACACGTTCATCATATTTCTCCAGCCAGGGAGCGCAAGCATCATCCCACAGATCCAGCAATCCACAACTCAGTGGAAGCAGGCCATGGAACGGCAAGAGACAACGCAGTCCCTCAGGCTCACCTTGGTGATGCTCCTGGCCCAGACTTTGCTGGACAGAATGCTCAAGGTGGCCCACGCACAAAAAACACCAGATCATCAACGAACATGGAGGATGGAACTACTTGATGTGGAAGCCCAAGGAACGGAAAATGCAACCCATGGAGAAAACTCCGACCTCCATGACCAGCATGCAAAGCCTCCTCGAGGAACTTGTAGAACTTCGACGAGGCCCACAAGCGGTGGTGAGATTCAAATGTCTGAAGGCGGCGGACGCCGATGCCAAGCAAGTGAAGATTCTACCTTGGACGCTGCAGGTGAGCATGCGGTACCAGAGGCTCTACGAAGTCCTCCAGATCCTCGCAGCGTGGAACCTCCTATTGGGGAGATTGAGACCACACACGGTCAGGGAGAATCCCCTGGCCTCCAATTTAGTGAAGGCATCAAGTGGCCTTTCCCGAAAGATGCGGTAGCTGGATGGCTGGTGGCTGTTCGCCTTGGGAATGACAATGTTTGCTATCAAAACGCCACCATAATTGCTTTCCCATGGACAATATGTCAAATGGTTGCACCGTGCTGGAATGATCTTGGCAAAGGCGCTGAGAAGCTGCATTGTTCAGACAGGAAAGCATGTGGGTGACCCTACGTGCCATTCCAGCCTTTCACAACTTCCTGCAGTCCTGGGGGTTCAGACCAGCAGGACATTGGTGAGTTCCATGCGCAATTTTTGCCTTGGCTGCGACCAACCTGCGTCAATGTAGCGTGGAAAAGGATTGTACAGGATGGGGACAGGATCCTGATTAAAGATCATGGGGATGCCTACAATCCTCCCTCGCTCCATGCACCATCAGCCACCAAGAAAATAGCGCTCCCATCCTACCTTGGCATGCAAACGGCTTTTAATGCCAACGAGCGATTGGTTTGCCTGCACCTTGACAGATTTGAGCGGAATAACCAAGGTCACGTCATCCGGGGCCGCTGGGAACTTGAACTCGAAGATCAGGTATGGATTCCATGTCAGGAGGTGGAAGCACTGGGGGTCCGATTTCGACCATACTGTCTCGCGGCAGCCGTTCGCCACTTAGGTGATGACAGGGCAGGTCACTTCAGAGCATTGGGCCGTTCGGCCAGGGGATGGGTCCAATTTGATGACCTCAAAGAAGCTGAAATTCTTGGACAGGCACTCCCGGACACCTCGGACGGTCTGGCTTCTTCGTGATAATGCTGTCGACCTTGGCCTCTGGCGTGGTGGGCTCACAGGCACCGACATCTTCCCCCGGCAGCTGCAGGAGGAATACATGTGTCATGGACTGACCTTTGAATCCTACCCCCAAGAACACCTAGATCGTCTTCGAAGCTACTGTAGTCTGTGTGGGAAGCTGTTCATTGCATATGAAGGCCTGAGTCGACGCATCCGGCTGAGGCACCCTGATCACCAAGGTGTGATTGAGAAAGATCTGAACACTCGCACAGATGCCACGCTGAGCTGAATCTGCAGCTTGCCCTAAGGTACCATCAGCAGGTTCAACTCAACAACAGCGCCTACTTCGCCCCCGGGAGATCAGCCACTAAAGAAGCTGAGGCTAGCAGTGACTTGGGAGCATACCTCCATGGCCAAGGCTGAACAGAGCCGCAGTGGGTGAGCCCTCGCGAAGTGATTGAGCTCCCCAATGCACTGGCCATCCTTCGTATCTGAGCATGTAAAGATGATTGGAATTGGTTGTTGAGCACCACCAGTTCTTCCTTCTTGTATGTGTGCTCCATCCAGTACAGTTCAAAGGCTGGCAACTGCCACAGCATACGCACCTCACTGCCATGAGTTCTCCCATTCACTTGGAAGTGAACCTGGCAGTAGACTCCATTGAGTAAGGGCCTTCCAGGTCTCTTGGACTGCAACTGCAGTCATGGATTGATTTGGTTGTGGATTGACAACAACCGCCGCTGATGGTTTGGCTTTTCAAGGCCATGTGTTCTCCCAGGATTGGATGTGAACCATGGTTGCTCTGCTGAGCCAACTGACGTTGGCCGCTTCATAAATTCTTTGACCCAATGGGTCATTTCGTCACCTCGAGCTGCCGCAGCGGTTTTTGGCTTGAGGTAGGTTTTTGAAAGGTCTTCTTCTTCAATGGCCAGATGGCCACGTAGCGCACTTCGGTGCTGGCACAGTCTGATTTAAGTATCAGCCAGGATACAACATCCTGCGCCCCGCAGTCTCGAGATGACTTGAGAGCGCCCGAAACTCGAAAAACTCGAAAAACTCTCCATCTCTCCATCTCTCCATCTGTCGATCTATCGATCGACCGATCGATCGATCTATCCATCTATCCATCTATCCATCTCTCCATCTCTCCATCTCTCCATCTCTCCATCTCTCCATCTCTCCATCTCTCCATCTCTCTCTCTCTCTCTCTCTCTCTCGCTCTCTGTCTCTATCTCTATCTCTATCTCTATCTGTCTATCCATCTGTCTAGCGTTTTGGATTACAGAAGGCTGTCCCGGCCTTTTCCCCTATCGTGAGACATTGCTCCACCTGCTGTGCGCGGTGCTCAGCCTGGCGCTGTGTTCCTGGTGCTGCTCGGAGCATCTTTGATCCACCGGGTCCCAAGTCCCGGGCCTTTCCGTCGAGGCCACTTGCCATGAATTTTTCTAGCTCGTGGAAAGGTAAAGAGGATGGGGCAAGACATCCTCTGAAGGACGATCGCCCCAAGAAAACCCTTGAACATCTTGGTCAAGGGCATTGCGCGTTCCACGGGACACCTCTTAAAAGGAGACTTCGATTGCGCGTTGCTACCTATCGTGGTCGCATCCTGATTGCTGATCATGTTGCCTCCACTAGGCGCTGCCAGCCTCGCGAAGAGATGACTGAAATGATGACAAGGGCTCATCTCCAGAAACTGGATAATATTCTTCAGTATCTGAGGGTGCTAGATGGACCTTTGAGGAACCGTAGACCTCGTTTGGATACTTTGCTTTCCCCTCACCGACGCAGGGGATCGTGCGGGGGTGTTAAGTCTGCTTCACAAAAACTGTGCGCTGAACAGGTATCTGTGGCGCCGGTTCGGCTCCTTCATGTTCGGCGCCAAACGGCGCAGGGCATCTTGGATTTGCTCAATGTCTATCAGCGTCCGCTGAACGCCGCGAATACAAGACCTGAGCCTGGCCAGGCCAGAATGGCTCTTAGGGAGACATTGGGTCAATTGGTCCATTCTTGGCCCATCAGATTAATTAATCTGCTGACTTTGACTGGGGGCTTCAACTCCGCCATTCACCCAACGCAAATGCAGAACATCGAGATCCCATGACATTACGTGATTTGGCGACTTCGAGATTGCTTGTCCCCTAGTGACTTCTTGCAGCGACTTCCACTCTCTCAAGAGGAGACACGTGTTCTTCACATCTTTGAGGCAGATGTCTTTATTGTGACAACGCAAAACTCACACAATTATCAGTACCTTGTTGTTCACAGAGACGCCCAAGGAGGTGCTGCCAACTGCAGACATGGTGGACACAGCTTTGCCACCTGGAGGCTTTGTTATATACTCATATCCGATTCGGACATGGTCACCTTTTTTGAGCCTCAGCGTTCTTGGCAGGTGGCCTGTGCTGATTGTGATGGACTACGAGACTACTCCAACGACCAGGCGTGGATGTGGACAGCGCTGCTTGAAGATCAAGATTGGGCGCAAAAGGGGCGGACACGACGCACCCTTTGCAACTGCAGTAACTGTATCTCTAATGGGAAGGAGCTCTTGACTCATCTTCACTGAATGCACTTTGTGCAATGGGAAGAATTCAATGTGTCATTGCCCGGCCATGAAAAAAAGTATGACTCAACCCAAGAAATACACCGCCGACTTCCTCCCAGAAACTTCAGGAACCTGGTGTTGCTGGGGCTGGTCCTCTGCCTGATCGCGCCAAAAAAGCGTACTATTGCAGACGGCCGGACCATCGGATGGTACACCCACTGCAATGTGGCCGTCAACAACGCACTACTGTCTTCGAGTTCACATTGAACCAGCGTTCAAGCGCTTTGATCAGAACAAGGCCTTGGGCTCTTACGTTCCACTTGGTTGGGGAGATCTCAACGTGCTTGCTTTTCTTGCTGCTCTTCAAGCTTCGTGTGTACTATCTTGATTAACGTTATCAACAACAAGCCTTGTCCCTGGGTAGAGCTTGCAAGTGCGGTAACAGCTACACAAAGAAAGGCCACAACTGTGTAGAACCAAAGCTCCGCTACCAGTCCTCGGCACTGCAGGCTCCATAGACCTTCAAGATGGCTGACAACCTGGAGTTCGTCTGGTTGGACGATCAGAAGCGTCTATGGCTGCCGCTGTGGAAGATGTGGTGTTGAGCTTGCCATGAAAGGCATGCAGTACCATATCTTTACCGATCATGGCCAACATGCTGACAAGGGCCTTCAGCAGTATGCGCGGTGTTTCAGCCCCACTATTGACTGCTTCCCTTGCCCAAGTGGCTTTGGCCTTGGCGGCGTGCAGCTTGACTTGCTGCCTGTAGCCGTCCAGTCTGGGCACTAGCTGCGCGGGCTGAATTGAAAGGATTTGTAGCCTGACTTGAAAATCGGCTGACTGAGCCTGTTGAGGTTGTCTTCGAAGCAACGCATCCATGTGTGAACTTGGACTCATTGCTACAGAAGCTCTTGACGCTGTTTTGAATCTGTGCCGGATGTCTGCATCCCCTCCTTACCTGGAGCCGGTGTGCGTGCATCTACTACTTACCTACCTATCCATCTATCTATCTACCTATCTCTCCCCGCCATCCATCCACCCATCCACCCCATCCATCCTATCCACCTATCCGTCCATCCATCTATCTATCTGTCCCTATCCATTTATTCATCTAGCCATCCATCCATCTACCCATCTATCCATCTATCCACCTATCTATCCATCCATCTATCCATCCATCAATCTCTATCTATCCTTCTATCTATTTATCTATCTATCTATCCCTCAATCCCGCTATCTATCCATCTATCTATCTATCTACCTTTCCCTACCTTATCTTATCTTATCTTTTGTTATCTTACCTGATCCCATCTTTTTTTCTTATCTTTTCTTTTCTTACCTTATCTTATCTGATCTTTTCTATTCAGAACACGACCCATCTGTCTGTCTATCTATCTACCTACCTATCTATCTATCTATCCATCCATCTATCTATCTGTCTATCTATCTATTTATCCATCTATCTATCTATCTATCCATCTTTCTTTTCCTATCTTATTTTTTCCAATTTCCTTGTCTTATCTTAAGCCTATCTTACCTTTTCTTATCTTATCATATCATATCATATCTTTTCTTTTCTTGTCTTATCTGGTCTTATCCTATCTTTTCTTTTTCTATCTATCTACCTACCAATCTACCTATCTATCTATCTATCTATCCATCCATCCATCTATCCATCTATCTATCTATCTAATTTTTTATTTGTCTATCTATCTATCTATCTTGTATCTGTGTTTCTATGTATCTATCGATCTATCTATCTATCTATCTATTTATCTACGTATCTGTCTATTTGTCTATTTGTTTATCTGTCTATCTATCTATCTATCTCTATTTTAGCCTTAACTATCCTATTGTTTTCTATCTTGTCTGTCTTGCCTATGTAATCTATCTATCTAGATGAAGCACCAAAACATGTCCAGATTCTGCGTGGAAAAGGCTCACAACATGGGGAAAATTATGCGCCTATTGTTAGATTTGGGGACTGTAGAAACTTTGCAAGGAAACCTCGATCAGACAGAGATATTGCGGTGCCAGTCATGTGACCATTGAAATCAATTGGGCGCAGTAGTCCATGCCCTCCCCTTTCGGTCACGCTTCCCCTAACAAGCGCTTCATGCAGGTGAGTGAAGCAGCAATGGTGGAACGTGAAGGGCTTTTGCCCTGGATCCATGAATGGTTGGTGTGGAATCCGAGAATAAGACAAAGTTTGACCTATTTGCCAGAAGGTCTTGATTTGTTGATGCTGATGTTTTTTCTTTCTGTTATTTTTTCTAAGGAAATGAGTCAAGAAGAACGACTTGCACTGACCAAGATTGCAGTTAACGGCTTCACTGCTTTGACAGTGCAGATGCAGGTGGCCTCAACACTTGTGTGACAATTGTTTTTAGTGAGAGGTGCAACGACGAACAACAACTTGAGGCCAACCGCTTGAATGTTTGCAGGCGCGTCACTTGGCGTTGCTCATCGATATCCAGCTCGCGCACATGTGGGTTGTGACTTGGTGCACACAGTACTGCATTGAACGTTTTGGAACTGAATTGAAAATTACTGTGATGAAATGCGCCAACAGCTTTCAGATCTGGTGCTGATGATGATAATTGGCCGCGTCCTGCAGGAACACGCTTTCCGAGAAAGCGAATCTCAGGCCCGAGTCATTTGTTTGATGCCGACATGGGATTGTTACCGCCAATCAGACATTTGTAGATCTTCTTGGATATGATCAAAGGAGATAGATTTGAAAGATAAATGTCCGCGTCACGGACACTTAGAAAGTAAGTAAGTAGCAGATGCGCAGTCTCAAGAAGTAAATTGCTCATATGGCTCAAGGGACAAGCAAGACCTTTTGAAAAGCTAGCGCCAGCTAGCTGGAGTTGTCCTTGCTTTAGCAAGTGAGGGGCTGGAATCCTCGAGATCGCCGCATCACGTGAAAACGTCATATGTAGAGGCCCCCCCCCTGCGGGTTCAACTCCCCCCTGGGACTCTTGGGCGCCTCTTGGACACCTCTTATGGCATCCACTTTGGTTCAACTCCTCCGTGGAGGTTTTGGGATACGATGCAACAGATTCACAAGCTAAGGTTGGCTGTGTCATTGCTGTTCGTGTGTCTTACATGTTCACAACGTTTTACCTCATGAGCGAGACCTTGTGAACCATCCCTCCAACAGCCCCATGCCTATGAAAAAAGATTTGCCTCACTCCGCTTGATGTCCCACCAGTCCTTTGTCACTGGACGGCGCTGTATGCTTCGCCTCCACTGACACTGATGCATCCCTGCTGGCTTTCGTCACCTACCCTCGGCCTCAAGTAAATTGCTCATATGGTTCAAGGGACAAGCAAGACCTTTTGATTGAGCAGTTCAATGTAAGTCCACTTGACTCAAACAAGATGGACATTGGAAGGCGGCTCAGGGTTTAAAGAAGTTTGTTTTAAATGATGTTAAACGTCGGGTGACCAGCTGTGATGCACGGGACATGTGTTGATCTATAGGTTTTGTTGTCTCTATAACAACATTTTTTAAATTGCCCCGGGCTTGGCCGGGTACTACTTGATGTCCAGCCAGTTCGCACATGTGAGTGACTGTTTGGACGTCAGAGCTAGCAGCCAACCTTCAATGGAAGGGATAGAGGGGAAGCCTCTAGGTCTCTGCGCCACATTCTTCACGAGTAAGCAGTTTTCATACCTATGCACTTGGCCCTATTGTTTTTGAGCTTTTACCGGTCCTTGTTCTGTGTGTTCTTTTTGACTTGGTTTTGTTTGCGTCAAGGTGTCCACACCCAACAAAACACATGTGCATAGAAATGTCCAGCCTTCCTCTATTTTTGTAAGCAGTTGTCAGACTGATGATTGCTCAGCAGGAAAGCTCGCGAACATGTTCTGAACGGGTGGCGAGAGGCAGGCTGCTTTCTCAGATTTGTGTTAAAAACACACATGCAGCTAGATTCAGTTTGTTTGAACTTGTTGTAGGTCCGTGCCAATTTTGAGCAAATTATACAGTTTTATTCTGCTTATATATTTTACTTTTGATGATTAGGTGCGCGAGTGTACCGCACATTGTTGGCTGCTTTAGCTGTGCAAGACCCTTAGAACTTTAAAGTTGCTTTTTAGTTTTAAGGCTTGTTGACGTGTATTCTTTGCAGGCTTCCAGACACGGAACTGGATTCGATTGGCCAGGCAGCCAACACGTGCGACAACTTTTGGCAGAATGATTGTGATCATTTTTCCCCAGATAGCGAAGCTATGGGGTTCTTACTTCAAATAACAATGACTTGCCCGTGCGCGCTTTCGAGACAGGTTGCTGGTGCTGGTGCCGGGTGCCGGTGCTGGTGCTGTGAGCTGGCTGCGCATGTGGTGGAGACAGGTTGCTGGTGCTGATGCCGGGTGCCGGTGCTGGTGCTGGTGGTTGCCGGTGCTGGTGCTGGTGCTGTGAGCTGGCTGTGC
>CAXAMN010027883.1:69181-96153 GCA_963970005.1 Durusdinium trenchii
TGCTGGTGGTTGCCGGTGCTGGTGCTGGTGCTGTGAGCTGGCTGTGCACGTGGTGGAGACAGGTTGCTGGTGCTGGTGCTGGTGCTGGGTGCCGGGCGCCGGTGCGGGCGCTGGTCATGCTGTGAGCTGGCTGTGCACGTGGTGGAGACAGGTTGCTGGTGCTGGTGCCGGGCGCCGGAGCTGGTGCTCGGCCCGGTGCTCGTGCTGTGAGCTGGCTGTGCACGTGGTGGAAACAGGGTGCCGGTGCTGGGTGGGTTGCTGGGTGCCGGTGCTGGTGCTGGTGCTGTGAGCTGTCTGTATGCACGCGACATCATATACGGTGTTGCTGCGTCAAGGGCTGTACTGTTTGCGCGCATACTTTTGTACGTATAATGTTGTATGCGCAACGTCAGGCTCTCAACCGACCATTGTTTCAGCATGTTTCAGCATACTACACGCACAATAATAGTCGTGCTGGCTATTGCTTGGCCTTGGGCGAGTGAGGCCTACGGGCTTTGCTTTGTGCATATACTTTTGCGCGCATAAACTTGTACGCGCAACCCTGCTTTGCGCGTAGTGGAGACAGGGTGCCAGTGGGCGCCGTTGCTGGGTGCTGGGTGTGCGTGGTGGATTGTGAGCTGGCTGTGCGCGTGGTGCAAACAGGGTGTGGGTGCTGGGTGCTGGTGCTGGGTGCTGTCAGCTGGCTGTGCGCGTGGTGGAGAGTGGAGACAGGGTGCCGGGTGCTGGCTGTGCGGGCGTGCCGGTGCTGGGTGCTGGTGCTGGCTGTGCGTGTGGCGGACACAGGGTGCCGCCGGGTTGCTGGTGTTCGTTGTGTGCGTGGTGCAGATTGGGTGCTGGTGCCGGGTGCTGGCGCTGGCTGTGCGCGTAGTGGAGACACGCCACGCTGTATTGCATGTAAATATTGGAGCTGCTGCCAATGCAGGGTGCAGCCCAGAAAAATCTTTTGCGTGCTTTTGCTATCTGGGGTCTATGCTGGAGTAATTTTTGTCAAGGCCGCAGCGGCTGAACTTCAAGCAGCAATTACTCCCATCAGCATGGCCCGCGTGGTGTTGCGTTTGTCAGCCACGAGACGAAGGCAGGATCGACAAAAAGACGTGCATATTTCTAAACACAAACTCAGCGCTGGTACTGCAAGGATTCAGAGTTTTACAGTGCTTCTGGAGGGATGGGTTTGGATGCTGGACTTGTCCATTGTGTGACGGATTGAGGCAGCTGATGGACATTCTGGTAGAGGAACAAGTTTTGGAAGAAGGGTCCGCTTTGAGGCCGATTTAGGGAACATTTGTGCAAGTGAGTGAGCGCCAGCGATTTAGGCTCTTCTGGGCCTATTTTCGCTTTGGCTTTAGGCTGTTCCGGGCTTTGTCAGCGTTGGAGTCTATGATGGGCGCAGATGCGCTGGATGTATGGAGCCCAGTTGGAGGAAGAGGAGTTGGATGATGGAGAGTTGCGAGTTGTGTATAGCCTGGAGGCTGTTCTTACAGGCATGGATGCTGCTGCAAGCCAATGCCTGAGTCCGACATTTTGTCTTGGAGGATGAAAGAAGGTAACGATTTTGAGCCGAGGTGCCAGCGCTGGCATTCTAAGTGTTGGATCCGGAGTCCTTGCAGCAGGTGATATACATCCTCTTCGCTACTAGGGGCTCCTGGCATCGCTACTAGGAGCAAGGACGCTACTAGTAGCTCCTGGCCTTACTACCGGGAACAAGACGCTACTAGTAACAAGGATGCTCTATTCGCCACTACCCCATATTGAAGCGGGAACTTTGGGGCTCCACATTTTCAGGTGCTGGCGTTCTAGATTCTGTCACAAGCATCAGCACTACTAGGCTGGGAAGCACACTTGCTGTTTATCGTCACTGAGGCCATTTGATCATTGCAGCAGATATTCCACCCTGTTCCAAAGCACCTTTTCATCTCCGTAAGCTCTTCATACATAGAAGAAACGCATGTGATGCACTCATGACTGTTGGCATCACCAGCACTTTATATTTATGTTGAATTCTGTGATAGAGGAACCTGTAACACTGTAGCAAAGAGGAGTCCAACCACCCAGTATCAGATTCTCCATTGCGAGCATTGACAGCGAAGAGTTAGATGCCCCAATGTATATTCTATTTCCAGATCCTGCATTGTGGAGCAGCCCTTTTTTGTTTTCAGTTGTTGAATCATCTATGCCTCCTACTCTGATTGTTAAGGGGGGTCTTCATCATCCATGGAGGCAAGCCTAGTGTCAACAGAAGCATGGGTAGGGACGAGGTCATGCGGACTTGTGCGATTTGGTGCGGTATAGAGGGTTGGGCGGAGTTGTTGGAAATGGGGAGAACGGTGCTTCAAGACAAGTGACAAGAGTCTTTTTCCCCACCAGCTTTCCAGGATCCTTCCTCTTCAGCCTGGTGTAGGTTGTAATGCAGTGTAGAGTAGAAGAGGGCGATGCAAAGTAGAATTAGCTCGACGTAGAGTAGGATGAACTTCTTTACCTTTACCTTCCTTCATTCTTGCTTGATCGTTCATTCTACTGTATCCTTATTTGCTCCAATCTATATATCACAATCTATTTGGCTGTTTATCCACATCCACGCACCACATGTCACCAACAAATGATTCCCATTGCACGCTCACAAAGATTCCAATGGAGAGTCGCCTTTTTTGATTCTGGCAGACCTATGCAAGCTCTTGGTGCGTGGTCTTACGATTCCTTGTTTGGAGAAGATGGAGGCTTGGCAAGACGCGTTCAATGGACCATAATGGACCTTTCTACTGTTCTCGATGCAGCTGCCAAGGTGATCAAGTCTTGGAGAATGAGGCACATCCAAACAAACGTGGCTCAAGAAAACTGATGGAAAGGACAGTATGGACATAATTGACATAATGCTGAAAGAAAGGAGGCTCCCGCGTTTCTGTACCTGAGGCCGAGAATCATGCTTCGCAAGAAGTTCCTGATGCACAAGGAGCAGCAGTGCTTGCCTAAGGTAGACAGTTTCCACATACATGTGAACAATTTATCAAAGACAGCGGTGTCAGGCTTTATCAAGATAGAGGTGGTTTGTGAAGGCATCCGGAGGTAACAAGACCGGGATAGTGAAGGTATGTTGTTGCATAGGAGAACAACCATCTTCTCCAAGCCAAGTAGCTTCTTGCTCCTAGTAGCGTCCTTGCTCCTAGTAGTAAGGCCAGGAGCCCGTAGTAGCGTCCTTGCTCCTAGTAGCGATGCCCTTTGTTACTAGTAGCGAACATTGCAAGCATGGCTTTGCTCAAAACACAATGGATGTCTCACGTTTTTTTGCTTCGGCACTGATGACTGGACTTTGTACTGATCGATGAGATTCAAACAACACTGAACGAGAACGCTTTGACAATAGAGAACAGTTGTAGAAAGTTTGTTGAGACGATCAGACTTCGGACGACAACAGCTAAAAAGTGGACATGCAGCACACGCAACAGTACCTTTGGAAAACAGCAGCTACAAATGAGAACGGTGGCTGATGACAAGACACAGAGGTAAAAAGTGGACAGTGGACACTTGCGACAAAACTGTTTGCAACAAACCACAGGCAAGTTTATTTAGCATTACCGTATTTAGCGAGGAGACTGTATTAAGAACTAAGACTCTTGTCAAGAATGCTGTCCAAGAAGAGGGATGTCACTTTTTTTGTTTCCTTTTCCCTTTTTCTTAGGCCTCTTCGACCTTTGTTTAAAGCCATTGTTGTGGCTTGCTAGTTCAATTGCCAAGGATTTCTTCTGACACCACAAGTCTTCAGACGCCTATACTTGGGCACTGGCCATCCCGAGTCTGGAGTGTTTCAGAAGCCTTTGGCACCAATCTCCATCATATCATCACTGGATTTCCAGATCCATGATACAGAGGATTTTGTTCAGGCTGGAAACAACTTTGGATCATGTATATATATATATATGATTGTCTATTTTTTTGGGAGGCCCTCTCGTCCGAAGAGGGATTGCAGAAGTAGAAGAAGCCACAAGCGATTGCAGGCCAACAAGGCTTGGCAGATTATCGTTCTTTTTCGTGTATCGACTTACGAAGCCAGGCCGACAGTGAGAGCTTTCGAACCCCTTGGTACGAGTAAGAGAGCTGTCAGTTGCAGTCCTGTGAAGAGAGCAATGCGTCTTGCAAAGCCATTGCAAGTTGCCGATGCAAGATAGTACAAGGCAAGATAGACTGGTGAAGTCAAGAAGCTCTGGTGTGGGGTGCTCAAACTCTCTGAGAGGGCTTCGAGGAGCCCGTGCGAAAAGATGTGAAAACCAGTCGTCCAAGCGAGGCTTTTGTTCTGCTTTGGGTCTTTTCTACTAGCGTTGGCCTCCAACCAACTTTGTAACAACTCAGCACTCAGCATTGAATCTGGCATGTGACCTCCGGGCACAGAGTGAACGAGCTGAAGAACGGCTCGCCTTTGAGCATTGTATGGTCAATCCAACTGCAATAGTCTCACATGTTTCAACAATTGTCCTGAACAATTTCACTACAGTTCGACGAACATATATTTGAAAAGCTTTCCAACTGCTAGCTTTTGCCCAATGTTCTTTGCCTCATGCATGGTTTGCCGGCATTCGACGCTCTGCCCTCAACCAATTCGGAGAGAGGGCCAGGGTCAGAGTGAGGCTCAGTCAGGTGTTCGCTGCAAGCGCTGACAAAGCGCTGATCGTCAAATATGACAACAAAGATGAGAATTACAGACTATGTTGAGATCCTAAGAGTTCTTGGAACTCAGGGAGTGCGCTGGGTCTGCTTGTGCATTTGAGGCCGTGCAATTCCTGCAACTCTAACAGCTGTGCACCTCAGGCTGCCCAAGAGGTACTTGCAAAAGTTGACCAAGAACACCTGGTTTCTAGCCGCATGTGGGACTGCTTGGTTGTGCTTTGCGAGGCATGGGGATCTTCGGCGCCATCAACTGAGGCAGGCTGTTTGGGCATGGCAACACGGCACCCTTTGATTTCGGCAGGCAAGAACTGCATCCTTCTCATCAGGGTCAGAGGACGACAGGAGCGCAACGCTCTCGCACCAATCACTATGAGCTGAAGCTCAGAGAGAAGTTTCTCTCGTTTACAGGCTGAAGAAAGATCAACTAAGAGAGCTTGTGCTTGGCTTGGAACAGCGGAGCATTTTGATCCTGTTGAATTCGTGAGGTGTTTTGTGCTTTGAGGTGCATAATTTTACTGCAGATGCTTTGAAGGGTGTTGAGTGTACCCTGCAAAACGAGGATTTACTGTAAAAAGGTTGATGTATACTGAGGTGAGGGCAGGTGTATCAGTCAATATCATATATCCCTCAGTTGGTCGGCTTTGGAGGTACAATGGTGGAAAGACGGACGCTGACCAAAGTGGAGGCAAAGAGAGAAGAACTGCACTATGTAAATTTAATTTCACAGTGTATATCGAGGCCACAGGTAAGAACGATATCATTTTCACTAGTGTACACTTAGGCGATCTACAAGCTCGACCATTCAGTCAGCTGGTTGAAATTTACTGGACGCTCAAGTGGAGCTACGCTGGCTGCAGCGCCCTGCGTTTTTATGTACCATTTGCTGAAAAGCTTGGCTGCTAAAGCTTGCAAGTCCTGACGTTGCTTTTCCCTCAGGTACAGCTTTCTTGGATCTCGCGACTGATCTCAATTCAGCACTTGCCGATCTACGAGCAGGAGGCCGCAGTTCTGCTTCAGTGTCACAAGTAAGTGGTGTTTTGCCTGCATACTGTGCAGCTAGCTAGCAGGACATTCTCGGCAAGTCCAACTTCAGTGATCTGAAGAATAGTCTGCTTTTGAGCTCAGGAGGTGAGGTTAGAGAGATCGTTTGGTTTGCTTGAAGAAGATACCTTCATGAGCTCTTGAATCTTTAGTAGGTTGTTTTATTGGTCAGGGTCTGCCTCAGACACTATTGGACGAATATATTAGCTTGGCAAGTCCTACCCAGTCAATACCGGTAAAAAAGGCACACAGAATGAACCGAACAAGAACTACAACACGTTGTGCCAACGGGGGGGGTTAGCCCCGCCGGCAACATATATCCGATCGGTCTTTCAGGGTGGGGGGGTGGGGGGGGTTGGGGTCAGCTTCGTCTGTGTTACTACTCGCGTACATCGACTTTGACGTTGACTTGTCGACTCGGTGACCTTTCGTTCGCTCGGTGACCGCTTTTCTTGGCTTAGAGGACGACGTTCGAGGTTTGTTTTAACACTGCGTAGAATTGGGAATTCCGTGGAATGTAATGGAGTGCTGATGAGGCTTAGGTAGGTCGGCTGCTTCCATGTCGCTCTCACAGCAGGCGTTGTCAGACGCTTTGACAGCCATAGCTCAGGCTGGAGGTGTCACACGTGATGTGATTGGGCTAGAAGAAGTGTTGTTAGCCACCCGCAACCGCATTCGAACGAACGGTGATGCTCCAACCATAGCGCTGCAGAGAGCTGGAATGGCTCGTTGTTTGATGCCCATAGGAGCATGGGTGGCGGCAGAGCCTTCGCTTCAGGGCCTGTCAAGTGAAGTTCGGTCAGACGTGATTTGGAACCTGTATATAGCAGCAGTGTCCCGCACTCAGGCGGCTGATGCTTTTCCCCAGCTAACAGGCGACTTGTCGGTATGGTCAGAGGTCGTTGCAGGTCTTCCCATCACGTTCGCCCCGACAGAAGCAGCGCAGACTACGAATGTTAGCGCCCTCCATTGGAAGTGTGTGGCAATAGGCTTGATGTTGCTAGCAGCTGACTCATGCGTTCCTTCAGGTCGTACAAGGGTCTATGTGTCATTGCTGCGAGCGGTCATGCTGGGCCTTGGGTCATTGTTGTGGTACACGGGATTCACATGGTTCAGGAGTGGCATGAACACCCGATCTCCAGGTCGGCAGCCTTCGCTGGGTCCTTCAGGGGCAACGCCTTGGACTTCAGACAATGAGTTGCCTGCATTGGAGCCGATTGAGCCTAGGAGCGAAACCACAGCAGTAGACACTCGAATGGCATTTGACACACCACCACCTGGAGCACCCCCCTTGCCGATGTCGCAGGGCATTGCTGGGGCAAGTGTGAACAGCGTGCAACAAACAAGCATGACAGCAGGTTTGAAGAGGGTGCAAGTGTTGAACAAAGCGCCTTATCAGTTGTTAGCTGGACAGCAAGGTCAGGTAAAGAATGTGAGTGGAGGCCTTCTCACCATCGAACTGGACAATGGCATGACATTGCAGAGTGTTCCACATGAAGCCGTCACAGATGCCAGTACAGTGGGCACACAAACAGGTTCGGCAAGTGGTGAGAGCTATGCCCCATACAGCCTGTCTGGCCCCGGCACCAAGCTGCAGGCGCAAGTGGCTAGGATCAAAGAGGCAGTCGTCAAGGCAGCTGCACTTCAACGCTCGACGCCAGGTTGGGGAGCTCTTTTTTGGCAGGCAGTCAAAAACGAGAAAGACATATATCACCTTGAGCCTGAAATTGTCAACTTACTGCAAAGTCACGGGTATGTGGGGGACGACACCAAAGGTCCTCCTCGTGCAGACGAGCTCAAGAAGACTTTGCAGGAGTTGGAGTCAGTTGGTGGGCCACCCCATGGCACAGGGGGTTCCTTTGCCCGAGTTGCAGACATTGCAGAAGGTGCAAACCCTGAAGACATGGCATGGCACCTCAAGCTACCAGCCGATCTCCAAAGAGCTGCGCCTGAACTATATCGTAATATCAGAGCAGAAGGGTGCAGCTCAGTCAGGCAGTGGGTGAATGATCAACACCCAACTCTGGAGTTGAAACAGAGCCCAGGTTACCAGGACTTGTTCATGGCCGCCACCATCATTGATTTCGAACTTGCAGGTTGTCGTTCAGAAGCAGCAGTGATGGCCAAGCTGGGCACGTCAGATACCTGGAGATCCACCTAAGGAAGTTGGGGGCCTTCATCTATTACAGAAGGACAAAGGACAAGACAGGGGCCAACAGGATGCTGGGAGTGCGTGCACCAGGAGCCAATGCCGATATAGCCCCAAAGTGGCTACTGGACGATGCCAATGCCCATTCGAAACTGGAATGGCAACGTTCGGAAAGAGGACAGAAGATGAATCGACAAGAACATGGAGGGCATGGCTCAGGAGGAGGTGGCCACACCAAGTTCGCAGGCAAATTCAGAGGCCGTGGTGGCAACAAGGGCAGTGGCAAGAGTGCAAAGGGGGGCAATCCCCCAAAAACACAAGGGTGATCCCGGGAAGATGCCGTGCCCTCGGTAGACCCACGCGAGGGTAGCGGCGCAGACAAGACCAAGCGGGTCAATTTTCCTGCCTCTGATTGCAAGATGGAAGAGGAGGCGGCGGAAGTCATTCAAGGGCTAGATGATTGGTCCTTGTTCCCTTTGCCAGAGCCAGAGCGACCTGAATACAAACGGCGCAAGTCGGCAAGACTCCGCACCAGGCAGAAGCGACGTTTTGTTGTTTGGAGAGGAGCAGTGCAGCTGACCAATGTTGAACGCCCTGGCGCAGGGTGCGGTGAGCACCAAGCTGACATCGCCTGAAGCAGCGCAGAAGTTGGGCCATGTGAAGGCCACGGCTGCCAGGTCTCTTGCGCAGCAGCGAATCCTTCGTAGTTTTGCTGTGACTGCACGGGAACGCCGGAGCCTCGGCTTGACAGGCGTCCAGACTTCGCGAGCAGTGGCATCCTTGTTGAAGCAACCGGTTGATGATCAGGGCTATATGAACTTCTCCAAGGTCAAACAGGTCTCCCTTCGCGCCGACAGCATAGTCGAACCTCCGGACACAAAAAGCATTGACATGTTGGAAGCATTGCCTCAAGATGATGCATTGTTTTACAGTTGTGAGCAACATGTCATTGATGCAACAGGCAAATCAGGAGCATTGTTCAAAGAGTTGGAGGCCCACTATGGGTTTGTTGGTGGAACAGAGGAGGAGTACTTGAAATACCTAGCCCGGAGCGATGCAGAATGGAAAACATTCGGGCAGTGGCTGGTGTTTCAGCAGTGCCAAAGAAAGACCCATCCCAACAGAGAAAACTGATCATGCAGGTGGCTTCAAATTACATGATGACTGATCCTTCACAACGGGCACACTTGGGTATGGACGGTGGTGGAGCGCTCGCAAGATGTTTCGTGCCATTGGATCGTTTAGCTGTGTCCATATGTGATGAGGATTCTGCATTCACATTTGTTCGTGTTCCAAGGTGGATGACGTTTTGGCGGGGAGGACCACCAGTGCTAGCGTTGCAGATCCAACGAAGGAATATGTGTCACCACGTTATTTGAGACTGGCTATGGGTGGTTCACACTCTGTGTACATACTCGTGCGCATCAACCTTGAACACATCGGAAGATCATTGTTTCAATATGTAGCCAGTCACAACAATGGGCGTGAGAAGTCAGGCATTGAAGAACCGGTCAACACCAAGCTTGAACATGTTGCGGAGCGATCTCCAGGACTTACAGATGAGGACTGGCTGAGCAGGCAACAACAGAGACGTGAGAGCTTGACAGAAGAGGCCGCAGGCTACACAGTTGAACAGTGGTGCGCAGCAGTGAGACGAGCCAAGCAACAGAGCAACAGAGTGTTTGTCTTGATGCACTTTTTCGCGGGAGAGAGAAGAAGGGGTGACGTGGAACAATTTGCGAAAGAGTTGGCGACTGAACAAGGCATAGAGGTGCTGATGATTTCCATTGATCTGGCGACTGATCATCGCTGGGATTTCACGTGGCCGCAGACTTTCCATGATTCCATGCCATCATGCAGCTGACTGAGGAGGGCTTGATAGATGGAGTGTTAGGTGGGCCACTGAACCGACTGCCAGCCAGCCAGCCAGCCACTGGGCTGCCCAGGTACCAAGTCTCAGCATTTCCCAGTTGACGCGGACATGTATTGAGAATTCTGGTGGCAAGCTTGGGTTCCGTTTGGAAACTTGCGATGCGATGGACAACACTGCAATCGTCATTGACGAGCAAGACCCGGCAGAAGAGGAGGACGTTTTTTGAGTTCAAGAATTGTGCCTAGGCAGCAGCTTAGGCAGCTAGGCTGCTAGGCTAGACTTAGACTAGCGTGGCCTGCAATGGCCCTGACACCTGACTCCTGACTAGCGTCAAAACTCATCAATTGGGTAGCCAATTTCCCAATTCCCCAAAGAATGGCCTTAGCCACTTCAGACTTCAGCCAAGGGTCTTCATTCCAGGAGTTAAGCACCTCTTGGACAACCTGATAAAGGACATTTTCAACAACCTCGAGTTCTTCGAACAGTTCAAGGAAGATCTTAGAAGTGTCTCTGAGCCTCGGAGATAGTGAACATGCACCAAGCGCTAGGTGAAACAAGGGTTAAAACATTTATGGGCGCACAGTGCAAGACTGACACACTGACTCTGACTCACTCCTACCCATCCCGATGGCAAGGACATGCTAGCCGAGAAGTACTCGCGGGACAGGATTCGTGGTTCGCTGTTTTCACGCGGCGAAGCCAAGCAATACAAACAGCTTTTTGAGTCTTGGAGCCCAGGAGGTTTGAACCTTGGTCGTTGGGCTTCACTGGTAACCATCATGCGAGAGTTGAAGCTCAGACAGGGAGCCTTGTTGCAGTCTCCTGGATGTCTTAACAAAAAAACAACTTTTATGGTGGCTGATGTGGGGGCGGCAAGACATGGTGTGGGAACCACATAGAATAGAAGGAAGGAAGGAAGGACGGAAGGACGCGTGCATACTGTTTGTTTATTTGTTTTGGCAAGTCAAGGTTCTGGTCAGTGGATAAAATGGCTTCTACCCGTAGTGGCATCACTGAAAATCAGGCGGTGGATGAGGATTGTGGGGACCATCCAAAAGCAGCAGACGCGAAGAGAAAAGTGAACAAGGCAGCGATCCAAAAGTTTGACACAGCGGTGAAAAGCACATGGTTCTGGACCTACCTAGACTTTTTGCTGGTCGTTGCTGGGTCCATTGAGCAAATGTCATCATGGACTGAGCTTTGCCCCTGCCACGGTGCGGACTCCAAAGCTCATCGTAGATGCAGACCCTCTGCCCAAAGGTTGGAGCAACACTTTGTTGTTTCAGGCTCTTTTGGTAACAACTGGGTGGAATGCAGGCGAGAGTGTTAACTCAGTGGACTCAGTGGGCCCCGCCGCAGCCCGCGGCCCGCGGCGGCCCCGCTTTCCCAGCGCTACCTTACTACCGCTACTGCTACTCCTACTCCTCCAGTAGTGCTACTGCTCCAACTCCACCAGGTCCACCAAGTGCATCATTTGACGTCGATTTTGCAATCTAGATGAGGATGATGACATGAAGGTGATGAC
This sequence comes from Durusdinium trenchii, assembly GCA_963970005.1. NCBI lineage: Eukaryota > Dinophyceae > Suessiales > Symbiodiniaceae > Durusdinium > Durusdinium trenchii. The sequence continues at coordinate 80,426 of CAXAMN010027883.1, forward strand.
TGACCACTGCTGCTGCTGCTGCTACTACTACTACTAATTAATACTACTGCTTCTACTACTACTACTACTGCTGCTGCTGCTACTGCTGCTACTACTACTACTACTAATTAATACTACTGCTTCTACTACTACTACTACTACTGCTGCTGCTGCTGCTGCTGCTGGCTACGGCTACTGCGACTGCACGGGGTCTGATCAGGACTGAGGATAGGATAGGATTGACGACTGACGACTGTGCTCGCCGGATGCTTTGACAACCCGAAAATAATAACGCGCCCGGACAAGCTCCACCATCTGGCACTTACCACTTGTTACGTTTTTGCAATCTGATGAGGATGAGGATTGAGGATGATGAGGTTGAGGAGCCAGCATCCGAGTCGTGTGTACCAGAAGTGTCTTGCTGCTTGCAATAAGCGTGCGGAACATGCCAAACATGTGCAGAATGTGCATCGGTTTTGGATTCTAAGTTGCAAACAGGCCATTGAGGCGGCGGCGCTCCCGGTTGCCACATCTGGTTGGTCTATGCCGCTTGAGGCCTCGTTGGTTCCCCAGGGTGACCTTTGTCGGCTGCAGCCTCTTTTCGCTGAAGAGTTGATTACCAAAGGTTTCCCATATGGTGACATCTTTTGTGCTCGATTTTGTACTTGGTGGAACGCTTTGACTTGGATCCAACAGTCTGATCCCATTTCTATTTTAGAGCTCTATTGCGATTTTTCTTTGCGATCCAAGAGTACTGCTCCTGTGCGAACCTCCAAGAAGCCGCTTCGTTGGGAGCTCAGGGATATGTCTGTGAAAGCGGATCTGGCACCCAAGTCCCTGGGGCATCAACTGCGCATTTGGGGCATGGTTCTGAAGTGGGTGCAGTTGGTGGCGCCCGATTCTTTTCCGAGTGCTTGGATTCCGCGATGCACTTCGATGCATGTCATGGGCTACAAGAGGCAGTTCGCGGGCCTTCACTGCAGACCGCAGCTGCTTTACAGCTCCTTTGAAGCCTTGTGGAAGTACCTGCGCCCCGCTTCAGGTAATCTCCACCAATTGACTCACATTTGGCCACCTGCTGTGGAGCGCTCTGCAGCTTTCGGTGGTGCCTAGTTGTTTAGCATGTCTGTAGTTCTCACGCTTCGCTGGGGAACTCCAGTGGCACCCAATACGGGTGTTCGTCAAGCCGCAAAGCCGCAAAGCCGTTGAACGAGGAGGAGCTGTTTCGCGTGCTGGGCATGGTGCGCAGAGGGCACGATTTCAACAAGTTCGTTGACTACATGGAATCGGAGCGCATGGTTGATGACACTTACAGGCGTGAGTGGGGCCTTCCTGAAAATGGAGACCCGGACATGGAGCTGGCTGACTACATTGAATTCTTTGAAAAAAGATACAAGACAAAGTTTTATCCTCGCCGGTGGTTGAAGTCGGACCATCTGAACCGTCTGAACCAGTCTGCAAGCACCGAAGCCCAGCACAAGGCAGCAAGTGGAGAAGAAACTGAATCCAGAGTTGAAGTAGCCGAAGCTGAGGAGGAGGAGAAGTCAGCAAGAGATGCCAAAGAAGCTCAGGAGAAGGAGGCAGCAAAAGAACAAGAAGCAAAAGAAGCCGAGGAGAAGGAGGAGAAGGAGAAGGCAGCACGAGATGCCAAAGAAGCTCAGGAGAAGGATGCGAGAGAAGCCAACGAAGCCGAGCAGAAAGCCAAAGAAGTGCTGCTGGAGGAGGAGAGGAAGCAGAAGGCGGCAAGAGAAGCCAAACAAGCCCAGGAAAAGGAGAAGGCGGCAAGGGAAGCCAAAGAAGTCGAGAAAAAGGAGAAGGCTGCAAGAAAAGCCAAAGAAGCCGAGGAGAAGAAGAAGAAGAAGGCAGCTAAAGAAGCCAAAGAAGAGACCCAGGTGAAGGCCAAGGCAAAGGCTAAGGCGGCGGCGAATGAAGAGAAGAAACGAAAACCACAGGAGGCCCAGGATTCTGCTGAGGCCTGGGCCAAGGGCATGGTATTTTGGATGGTCCTTTCAGCTAACATGTAATTTTGTAGAAACTCACGACTCGCAACCCTGTAGAACGATCGGCGACGACTCACAATACAATACAAACATATACAAACGAAAGGATAACAAACGTTCCACTGGAAACCACTGTCACACTGTCGTTTGTCGTTCGAACGTTTGGTTTTCCCAACATGGGCAGGAGCCAAGCCAAAGCAAGAAGAAATCGAGGGCAGGGATACTGGATACTTCAGTGGCTTCACCAAAGGTAGCCGCCGCTGCCAAGCGGCAGAAAAGGCTCGAGTTCTGAGGGTAACGGCTGAGACGCTTTTTGAGTGGGGCTTTAGTGCAGAGCTGCAACTTGCTCTGCTGGGTTCACTCATTGGGGAAAAGCCTCAATGCGAAAGACTCTAATGGGGTGACGGGACCGACGGAAGAGGATGAAATGTGTGTGCAGCGCCGTCTCTGGACAAGAGGGGTTGGTCTCATTTTATACTGTCAGTCATTTGGTGGCGGAAGAACGCTTCTTGGTTCCGCTAATTTTAAATAAGCCTTGGAACGCTTTTCCCATCCCAAACGCCTAACCTCACGAAATTTAACAACAGTGCCTTTCACCCTCCTGTCGGACGAACTGTTTGTGCAGGAACGCTGGCATTTGGTGGAAGCGGGTAGGTGGACGCACAAAGAGCATATCACCTTGAGCGAAAGCAGAACAGTTCTGAAACTCTTGAAGAAAGTTGCTGCAAATCCACAGTATCACAACAGCTTGGTCATCACACTACAAGACGACAAGCCGACGGCGAGCAGCATGGCAAAGGGACGAAGTCCGTCGTTTCCTCTCAACCGCTTGCTACGACAGAAAGCAGCAATATGTGTGGCAGCCAATCTTAGGACATTGCTGCCGTGGGTTGAGTCAGGGAAGCAGCCGGCCGATGAGAGTTCTAGGACATGTTGAAGCTCATTGACGTGTGCAGATGCATGCGTCAACTACATCCGGATTTACAAGGCAGAGGGAAAGAGAACACCCTGCTGGTGTACAAGAAACACCTGGACCCATTCCTGGCATATGTGAGTGAAAAGTGGGAGCTACAATGCATAGCAGCTTCAGATCTTGATTTGCTAGTGATGGAGGAGTTGACAAAGTCGCAACACATGCAACTATGTGCAGCGCTTGAGTTTTTTCTTCCACACATCAAAGGTGGTGCTCACACGGGAAGCCATTAAGGGTCGTTGTTGCATGGAACCGGTCTCACATACTGTTCCCCTATGCTACGAAGTTGCGCGCCTCTTTGCAGCTCACCATGCGGCGCGAGGCCAGACCAGATTGGGAGCTGCAATCATTGTGCAGATGGGTACAGGACTGAGACCGTCAGAGTTGTTGAGTGTGCAACGACAGCATGTCTTTTTGCCGCTAGATGTAAGACAAGCAATTAGCATTCGGCTTGGAGTTGAGCATTCCACAAAAATCAAACGTGAGCAGTTTGTTCAGATTTTTGCGCATGAGTTTTGATGGGCCTTTGAGTTAGTGAGAAGATTGTGTGCAGCTAGCGAAGTTGGAGAGCGCCTCTTTCCTTTTTCCTACACAACATACAACAATTCGTTTGGTCTAGCTGAAGAACATTTTGGGTTGACATTGAACCTCACAGCACACTCGGGACGAGCAGGGTTTGCAACGTCTCGGATCATGGAAGGGGCGGACCCGACGGTAGTTCAGAAGGCTGGCAGGTGGCGATCAGAGACTTCCTTCAGAACCTACATTGATGTTGCAGGTAGTTTGCGCACACGCACCCAAGTAGAGGCTTCTAGTCACATGCAGGCTGCTAAGTGGTGTCAGCAACATCTTTTGGATTACTTTGTGAACCTAGCTCTAGCTCCAGCTAATGAGCCCGCGTCCGAGCCGAGCAGCATCAGTGGAACCCAAGCTGGGCGAGATGCGGCCAGATCTTCGTCGAAAGGAGAATCGCTGGCTACTTCCTCAACCACCAGAGGGACTCACAGACGATCAACGCCGGGTGTGGCGGAACGAACAGCTGCAGAAGCTCGTATTTCAAATGCTTGAGCTTCCAACACACACGATAGAAACCATCACGGCGCCGGAAGATGAATAGTTGTTCGTATGACGGAAAGGGGTGGTAGGCCTGTGTTCGTGCGTTTCGTTGCTTTTCGAACCACAAGCCAAGCTCGCAGTTGACATGGCAGAGTTCCAGGCCATGAGAGACAGTTGGAAAACCTTCAGCTTTCTGGCAAAAAGATTGCTTGCTGTCCGCAAGGGTGGGTGGGTGAGGCAAACGCTGTTTGTGATTGCACATATGGCAAAATGGGTTTTCTTGGTCGTTGCGATGCAAAGCTGCAACGACAGCACGTTGAAGGCCTCGCAGGTGGTTCCGCCAACATCCAGGGTTGGACTCAGTGCTCGAGGCTGTCAGAATACATAGAGAAGCTGTGCAAGACACTTGTCCACCAGCTCAAATGTACAGTGAGCTCAAATGGTTGCGTTCGGGGCTAACCCCCCCCGTATACCCAACACGTTGCAGGCACTTGCTGAGCTGTAGATGAACGCAATTTCGCAGTTCGGCTCATCGAGACCGAGTGTGGCTTCTTCACCTGCAATGCACGAACACAACGTCCGACAAGATGACACAAACGACAGAATGACGAAAAACTGACCAGTGTTTTACCAATGACAGAGGTCTTACCCTGGTCACTCTCCCCACCTCGAAAACAGGAATTTTGGACTGCTCAAACATCCTGCAAAGCGCTCAAGAAAACCAGGCCTTTCCAGTGCAAAAGTCTCGTCTCGACCAATTCCGTGCATGTCGGCATGTGGTTCCTGGCCTCGACGCAAGCGCGTCGCCCCACGAACATTTGTGCACACTCAGACGGAAACTTCTTGTCACCATGAAGAACGCCCACCCCATAGCAAAAACCTACAAGCAAAGGAAATCGCACAACTCTGGAAAAGGGTAACAAACCTCAAAACTCTCAGAGTCTCTAGGGTGGTGGGGGGCAAAAGTTGCAAAGAAGTTGGTACTGTAAAAAGAACCATAGATCTAGATCCCTAGATTCTAACGAAACGTTCCAGTGCTGTAATCCTTTGTTCAGTTTTGAGGCGGCAGCAGTGCAAGCCGTGTGCCACAATCTGTAACCCTCGTGCTCAAGGACTCGGCACCGTTGGGTTCCCACTTGTCAGGTTTGAGTAAATTTTTCGAAAGCATGAGAGGCCTAATGTTGACCTTTGATTTATAAACGCCCCTAGAATAATGTCACTTTTTTCCTGCACAGATTTATAAAGGCCCCCAGAATAATGTCTTTTTTTTTGGGAGGGGTAGTTGTAGTGGGATATTTTTTATTGTTATAGTTTTCTTTTTCCCTTTTGAGTTTGCTGGGATTTGCTTATCTTACAGGCTTTTGGATGGATATTTCTATTAAACAGTTGGAGATTTCCATTGAGATTTGATGCTTTTGGAGGCTTTTGGATGGAGGGGGTAGTCCAGCAAGCAGCTTTCTGACATTATTTAGGGGGGGCCCCTAGAATAATGTCTAGAGATTTGAGGCTTTAAATATGGGTTTCCTTTTCTTCGCCTTTTGATTTGCTTTACTCACCCTCTATTCCTTATTTACTTTTCCTAAGCTCTTTAGTTGTCAAGCTTTCCAAAAGTTTCCAAAAGTCAGTGCGCACTTTCTTTATAAAATCCCTTATTCAAAAGTATTGAAAAACAAAACAAGATGGAGCCCACGAACCCGAATGCAAACACATACGTCAAACCACTGCGTATAAAAAGAGACACAGCCGGTCAGAATCTCTTTTTCACTCTCTGGCACGCTGTTGGACATCATGCGCTGGGGACTCCACCACCAAGGCAGCATGCGCTGGGGACTTCACCACCAAGCTCCGTCTTCATCATGAAGGGTCTTTGTTTTGCATTCAAATCAAAGCACTGGCGTAAAGGTTCTGGCAGATCCGCGGCGCGAAAGAAACAATGGCATTGTCCCAAAATCTCGAAAATAAGCACTTGAAAATGATAACCGTCCACATAATACAGAGAAATCCACAACTGCGGCGTCTGATCTTCTTGTAAATAGGAGTGTAAGACCGTGCGTTGTTGTGGTTCGCCTGCATCGACAAGAAGTATATGAGACACACACAACGGAAGTGAAGAAAACAATCCTTTAGGTTATGTCATTAGTCCAACATTCGTATGGATTTATCGCACACGCGTTTGTCAGATGTGTCACCGGGGCCTCGAACAACAGACGTCTGGGTCCAAGTATTTCCAGCAATGATGAAGCCAAGATTGAGCTCCGTGGCCAACGCAACAAAGTCGACGTCTGTTGCCCAATGAGTATTCCCACAAGTTTCGAGAGCAGCACTCACGGCACGCTGCAAAGACACCAGGGCCGCAGTGCCAGAACGCACTCTCTTGCTCCTCGTCACGGAGCTGTCGCCCTCTTTGTAGCGAACTAGCATGGCGTCGTCTACAACTTCTGCTCCGAGGACATCGTTGGCGTCTGTCAAGAAAGCAAAAGGAGAGCCACGCAAGAGTGCGATCATGGACCAGTCGTCCAGCCATGTCCTCGCAGCTTCGCGCACCAAACACCCGACGACGAAGTTCAAGAATGCTTTTGGCGTCTTGGCGCGCATGTGTTGCCCGACAATCTTGCGGAGAGCAGCCGCGACCGTAGTTCGGTCGTCCCAGTCAGTCACTTCATCGGAAGTGAAAAGGTTCAAGAGTCGTGGGTGGACCGCTCGCGCCTGCATCAGGACGACCGCAGTGGACAAGAAGAAGCAATCGCCGCCTCCACCAGCTTCGGCGGCAAAGACACGCAGAGCCCCGTGTTCTCGGAAAAATTGTGCCGTGGGAGTGGCCACCTCTTCCAGCACAAGAGACCAGATGTCGCAGAAATCCGTTCGCAGCTGACGCCACTTGGTGGGGTCGTACTTCCTTTTGGTTCCCCTGAACTCAGTCACTACACTCGCCCTCGTAGCCGCCGTCCAAGCCCCTGGGACGTACTGAAAGCGACCCTCTGGTGTTCTGCGGGTCGGTCGCGGTAGGTGTTCCGCGGCTGGAAAACCAGGCAGATGTCTGCGAGCTTCTTCGATTGCGGAGCGAGACAAAAGCGCAACCTCCTGCAAACAATGATACAAGATCGACACACGCGCGGTTGCGGATGGTATGACTCGTGGCTATTTCATATGTTATCACTCGAGCAGTGTGAATCAGTCCGTGGATATCCAACATAGCACATTAAACAAGCCAACAAGCACATCAGAGTCCTCCAGTCGATCCAAAAACTCGGCAATATACGCAGGTGGACCAGTCTCAAAGATTGAAAAATCAATATCGCCTTCTGGCGTCTCCGGTAAATTGCGAAATAAGGAATACTCGAGAGCTTGAGCGCGTCCAAGAATCATGTACAAGTGCTGCGTATAATCGTCTGCCGAAAAATAAGCTGGTTTCGAAAAATCAATCGTGTGCCCAACTCCTTTGATGGTCTTGCCTTGGGCATTGTTGTAGGTTCCAGCAGCCAGCGGAGCAAGAGGATACTGTATCCGAGTAACATCCAACATCAAGGCTCCTTTGCGATGCAATTGCACGCGGAAAGAATCTTCACTCGGTTCTAAATGCCACACTCCAGGCAGAAGCTGTCCAGTATAATCTTCTTGCTGATCCTGTTGCAAGTCAGGTGTGACTCAGAGATACATGGGTCCTACAGAAGGTTAGATTAAATTGTCTAAAAACCGATGTTCACAAACTATGCAGGACACTTGTCTTCAGTCACATCCGCGTATATCAGACTATATTTAGTTGCAGGCCCAGGCCTCAATACGCAAGGTAATCGAGGCAGGGAGATAGTCCAGGCGAACATATCCAGAGCACGGATGCGATCCCGCGGGGACTCCACCACCGGCGGGCGCGCCAGGCACGCCAAAGCGTTCGTTGGGATGAAATTGAATGGCGATCACCTCGGCCGGACACTCTTGCACGATTTCTGGTGGCAAGAGTTTCTTCGTCACCTTCACCTTCAAGCCCAAGTGCAGCGGTAGAAACGACATGAGGTTGCCAGTTTTACTTGCCATGTTGGTCAAGCCCAGAATCTCGCGCAGAATGGATTTATCGTTGGTGAACTCACTCTGATGCACCAAATCCACTGCTTGAACGTAGTAGAGCAGACGACCTTTGTCATGTAGCAACGACGTCAAGAAGGATTCCTGCTTGGCGAAGACCGCTCCGAAGCGAGACTGAAAGGACCTCGAAAGATACGTCGGAAAGTGTCGACGAATCAGCTGGGGACGTCCAGTCTGGGTGTTGCGGAAAGCTGCAACACCAAAGCTCGCGCGAGCAGACTCGTATGCGCACAACTGCTGGAGACGAGCCACCTGGTCCCAGTTCACTGCGCTGAAGACACCGCGCGCGAAGAAACCTGGAGGCCCGGTGGGCGCAGTGGAGCCTGAAGCCATGGTGTATAATCGCTGCTCAGACGAGGATCGCCTCCCAGCGGGCGATACACCTGCTTGCGAATGGCCTCCTTCAGAGCCGTAGACAAGGGACGACCCCCGACCACTCGCATCGTCTCCAAGAGCTCGGCCAACGGATCTCCTTTCCGAAAGCGGTGAGAGCCTCTGAACAAGATGACCTGTTTCAGAAAGGCGCGAAAGACTGCAAGTCCATGTTCATCGATGTCGACTTTCTTCCTGCGCTGTTGGTCGTCCATCTTCTCGTATCGCGGCGCCCCCGGCACTTCAACGCCGAAGGCTTCCATGAGGGATCTGGCTCGCGCGGGGTTCAACTGCAAGAAGTCACCAGCCAAAATCTGACACAAGACATTGCCGAAAATGTTGCTCAGAAAATCCTCCGGAGAAAGGTCGAAACGACCATAGCAGGCCGATCCGTGTAGCACTGCCAACAAATTCGGTGCAGTCAAGCTAATCTCATCAACAAACACCAGCGAAAGCCGCCACCACTTACGCTGCAAAGCCTCCTTCTTGGTCTTAGAGGGCTTTTGCAGCAACAGCTCTTGCGCCCGTGTGAGACCAGCCATATGGTGGAACGTGCTTCCTCCTATGAGTCGAGCGGCAGAGTTTTGGGCAGCGACCCCTCGGGTGGTCCCAGGTAGAAATTCGTTGTAGACAGGGAGGATGACTTCTTTCAGCATGAAAGTTTTGCCGCTCCCTCCAGGTCCATGTACAAAAATACGCGCCACCATGTCCTACGTGGGCTCACGAGCAAAAGGAACACGCAACAACCTAATCCAAAATCTATATTTCGCCAACGGGGTGTGATCATTGCGCAAATGAAGTCGTACATTCTCTATGTAAAATACAAAAATCATGTATCCTTGCTACAAGCTATGTTTATGTCATTAATTAGACATTTAGTTCCGCCGATGGAAGCGCGTGGGCACGCGAAATTTTGGACTCCATAATCCTTCTCAACCAAAGCCAACAACGGGTCAAGTCGAGTGCGATCTCCGAAGCAGTGAGCCAGTCCAGCTTCGTTGGCTTTGTTCCACAGGCGCTGCAAGGGCGCGATGGCGAGGATCACAGCATTGCACTGATCTGGAGAGATTGCGTACTCTGCTCCGTCTTGGTGAGTGGACTGAAGCACAGGTAGCTTCTGCTGCACCAGCTGCAAAGCTTTCTCAGCCGGAGACAAAGTCAACACCGCTGCCACAGGGGCCAAGCCGGCCTCAACGTCTCGTGTAGAGATGTCAACGCATTCATCGTCTGTGTCATGTGCTTGACCCAGTTCTGCATCCTTGCGAGACTCCTGGAGTGCTTTTTGCTGTTGCAGGCCACTCAACACTTCTCGGGTGGTAGACGTCTTCGAATCGATTTCACGCCCGCGCAGACAAGAGCGTGGCTGCTGCAGTTCCTCATATTTCGTAGCATATTGCTTCACGAACTCAGCCGAACGCTTGGTGCTGGAACTGGTTCTGCCTGGACCGCTGGTTTTCACATTCAATCTGTGCGCCAAGCCCAAGACATCTTTTTGATCCACGTGCAGGCGAGGTTGGTACTGGACTTCAGGTTTGATCGGGCAATCGTCCACATCGAGATCGGATCGGTCTTCCACCTCGCCCACGTCCACAAACTCAGCCCTCGCTCCCAAGTCGTCATCTTCGTCAGGAGCGACTTTGCGCTCTTGCGTCGGTCGGGGTCTCCGACGAGCTTCTGACATCAAATCCAAATTAGCACTCACCTCTCGACTGACGACAGCCACATACTCTCCCGCGCTCAGCTGCTGCGGATGCCACCCGTAGGAGGCGCAGTGCACGGAAGAATGTAGACCAAGAATTTCGATGCAAGCTTTGATGTGCCCTGCAGAGTTTCCAATCACCGTGAGGACGTTGTCTTCGTCCATGACTGCACCGACAAAGTCGAAGATCACACCCAAAACTCGCTCGCTGAGACGAGGTAGTTTATATCCGACGCGCTTGGGGGCAGTCTGTTTCCCTCGACGACGGCGCAACTGCGTTGTCGTGGCCAGAGGTCGTTTCTGCCCAGTAAAACATTCCAACAAAAATTGCAGCGTGCCGCTGGTGTGACCCTCGCGGCAGTCGTGTCAACTACCTTGCATTTGCAATGCAAATTCGAACAGAGCATTGACGATTTATACCATCTCGTGGATAATCGTATAATCACTAAAGGCGTTTCTAGCGACGACAGAAGTCATTAAACAAAGGATATCAATTTTATATCAAAACAGATTCCCCAAGAGCAAAATCAAAAGTCGCCGCCATATAGGATCAGACCAGGCACAGTGTGACAGCGCTTCTCTTGTGACAGTTTTACCTGCAGTATGCACGATGATTTCGATCACTCGTTAGAATCGTGACACTATAGAGATTATAGAATACGTAGTGATTTATGGGTAAGTAGAAGGGGATGTTCCAGCTATAGGCATTGTCCATCAAATGGAATCGAAACACTGAACAAACATGAAAAGGATCGATCAGCATAACACGTTCCGAGTAAACGTTTCAGCGACGGGTCCTGCAGGACGACATCATGTCCGAGGTACATCAGCACGCGCAGCCAACGTTTGTGTCTCAGCTTCTGTTGCTCGCCATTCTCCCAAGATGCCAGTCTTATCGAGCAAGGCGCACGCATCCCCGCCCTGTACCAAGACCCGCTTGCGCGGAGAGACAGGAATTTTGCGAATATGCTTCACCGCTTGCGCTCTGCCACAATGATGCGCGCTGTCGCAGCGATGTTTGCGCAGGAGTGCGCAGTGGACCGCAGCCCACATCTCTCCGTCTCTCAGTTTGGTCGGCGTGCTCACACCGTGTAAGTAGGGGACACGCGGCGCGGCGTGTAAGACTTGTACATACTGCTTGGCTTTCGAGTAGTGCGGCTCAAACTCGAATTCAGCAAAGTCAGTCCCGGAAGTGCGAGAAACGTGCACGCAAGAGACATGCATGCCATAGACGTAGAAATTCACGGCAGCAAGCGGCTCCACATCTCCGCGATGAAGATAGTCCTCGTAAAAAGAAGTGGTTCGCAGTTCCACATTCTCTGCGCTGCTCTGTCCCAGCTTGCGAGCTCCTGATACCTCCGGGACTTCACCACGAGAGCCCAGCTTGCGAGCTCCGGATACCACGAGAGGCGGCGTCCACAGTAAAAGCGACATCGCTCAAACCAACCTGCTGCGTCTCATCCTCTGTGCAGCGTCGCATTTCTTCGAAGATGCCCCAGAGCACGCGCTTCAACATCAGCCTCCAAAACACATGTGTTCGGATAACCTCTCTGCCAGTCAGAAGCTGTATCGCCATCAGACAATGTCCATGCATCACCGCATGGTTCGCGGCCGTCCACAGCCTGCACAGACGTTTGCGAGCTTCCTGCTGCTCCGGCGTCGCCCTAGGTGTTTTGGCCTGGCTCTGCGCTGGAAGCGGATAGGTGTCCAGCAGGCGCTGACACTCTGCCGCCTCCGCCTCCACCTGCATCCGCTCTTCCAAGCGTTGCATGCCAGTGGTGAGATGTTTGAGCACCGGTCCACAGGTCAACGAGGGTTTCGTCGTGTAGTCACAAGTGTAGAAGGAAGTCTGAATGCCAGAGCGCAACCCTTCCACCAAATTTTCTCGAAGCCAGACATACAAAACTTTTTGGGTGTCGTTCCAAAATCGATCACCGATTCGAGCAGCCTCTCCCGCCCCGCGCGCGCCCATCTCATCATAACTGAACCTTCTGCATGCCAACGACAAGCTGCGGCGCATGGAGTTCGATAGGAAGGGTCCCAAAGTTTCGCCAATGCGACGCGTTGCTCGCCACGAGCTTCCGTCTAAGTCTAGGAGATTCATCAAACAAAGTTCACAAAACACCTCCCCGATGACTCTCTGTGTGACCACATGCACGCGCAACTTCTTTGGACTTCGGTGTTGGTCTGACGCAGTCAAGATGGCCACCGTGTCCGCCTGGCGTCGGCTGACTATGTGAAATCCGGGAGCGGTGACTCCGTATCTGTAGCCGCGGTAGAAACAAGCACGGATAAGACGTGGTGGCATACGGTTGGAAACAATAGCATACTAGCTAAAGAGAACGGAACCATCAAACCACAGAGTCCAAATTTCATTGAAAATTCATCGAGTGAGCATGAGGCCTCATCGTCTAAGATATTAGGCGCATTTGCGACATAGCCATCTAATAAAATTCGTCGACAGTCTTGGTAATTCAAATTTCCACGATGCGTCACCATCCCAGCCTCGCCAGAGCCATGGAACGATAACTCAAACAAACAACATCACATAGCTCGTCGAAAACATTTCTTCATGTTTGAACAAATCAGCTGTTGTCGTCTTGAAAATAGTTTTTATGTGCGCAATATCAAAATCACTTGTTGTACGTTACAACACCAAGTCGCTGGGAAACACTGCCCCTCTCGGGGATTGAACTGCACTGTCTTGATGCGACCTCGTTGAGTGCCTTCCGTCGAGCTATCAGCGGCGCTTCCCAAATCGGATCTACCCACAAAGTGCTCTGCCGTCAACCGCACAGGTGACACCTCTGACATCCAGCGAGGCCATACAGGGGCCTTGCCCGTGCGAGCGACAGTGATTTCTACAAGCTTCTGACTTGCAGACGCATCTCCGACGGCTTCAGAAGGTTCTGTCGTGGACGAAGCTCCAGTTCGCTTCTCTTTAAACAGTTGAACAAAATGCACGAAGTTAAATCGACAATGTTGCGGTTTCTTTCTGGAGCCCTCCGGAGCATACTTGAAACAGGTGGCCTGATGTTCATGAAGGTGTCCGCTCAAAGCACAGATGCCACGTAAATCTTCACAAAACGCATCCGCGTAGCCGCCAGGCTGGTGCACAGTGCCCCGACGAAGTCCATCACAGACTCGGCAGTCGCATCCTGCAAAGCCACCCCTCAAAAGACGATAGTGTGGGAGACGAGTCATCACGGCTCCCGTCAACGGAATCTGACGGACACTGAAACCTTCCTTCTTCTCGTTGGTGACTTCCGAAGGGCCACTGTCTAGACGCTGTTGGATATGAAAATCAACGAAGCCGGCTTCCACAGGAACCAATGGTCTTCGTCTCTCAGGATCTTTGCGACAGTCTTCCAGCTCTCCGTCAAACTTGTCATCCTGTTGCCACTTCGCCAGATACGGCACACCTTTCAGTTCAACATTCTCGAAAGGCACGTCCGCAAAGTGTAGCTTGAATAAGCCAGCGCAAGAGCTCATCAAGGATTCGACTGCAAGCAAGGTTTGTTTCTGCCACTTGCGGAGTAATCCCTTGGCTGCAACAGATTCAGCGGAGAGAACGCGACGGAGCCACTGCTGAGAAGTGCTGTGCACGAAGTGCAGCACTATGTGCGGGTGGCACGAAAGTCTGGCCTGTTCCTCTATAGGTCCATGCATCTGCGCAATGGCTCCGAAGCTCCCACCCATAAAGGCTGCCGCGCAGCCATCTGCGAAGTAGACTCCGTTGCGCGTTCCATTGGGTCGCAACTGCTCGTCGTATGGCATGACGCCAAGAACGTGCTCCAGGAAGAGTCGCATGGACAGTACGAAAAAACGAGCCTGGGCGACGGGATTTTCGGCCAGGATCTCGAGCATGCGGGAAGCCGTGGGCATGGTGGGGGCCTCATCCAACAACGACAGCACAAACTTCTCGTTGTTGCCTTCCTTTGTGAAACCGCCCAGTGGATGTCGCACACACCCTTGCTGTAACATCACAACCAACGGGTTCCGGGTGTCGGCGACATTGGGAGTCAGAAATCCACCGATGGCTCCAAACCTCAATTGAAGCGCTGAAGAGGACAATCAACAGAAACAAAGCGCGTCAGGGACATCTAAAAAAAAAGCATAAGAAAGTAGCAAAGAACACCTATTATACACATTGGCAGACTCAAGGTACATGAGCATGGCACCATTCTGTTCGTGTCGCAGCTGTTGCCTCGCCCCGTCCGTGCCGATGATTTCTGCCGAAAAGAACAAGAGTTGTGATATGGCGTCTCGGATTCTTTCGTCAACGATGGACGAGCGCATGACGTCTGCGATGGTGGCATATTCTCCTAAGGATAACATTGCCCTGCTCAACCGATCCGAGGTGCACTGCAAAATCGTCTTCAAGGATTCTTTGAATTTCTTACGCTTCACATGTGCAGAAGCCAACCTCACCATCTCCATGCGTTTCCAAGTGTCGCAAGCAACTGCAACGAAGTTCAAATCTGCACACCAGCGCGGCACAGCCGGAGGTTGAAAGCTCCTCGAGCCGGGGACACCGGCTTGGTCCCCAGTGCTTTGGTCTTCCGGAGCCATGTCAGTTGGGTCCACGGCGTCGTATTCCAACTCCGCTCGTTCAAGTAGGTACCCAGCCCATTCACGAAAGGTCAGAGGTGCATCTCGGACAAGTCCATACACTCCATCTCCATAGGGAAACAACTCAGGAAAACACTTTTGCCAATATTCTGCGCTATACATACTCAAAGGTTTCGACGCAGTGTGCACCACCTGTACTGTCTTCAAATCAGGACTCTCGGTCGCTCCCTGCGTGCTGTCCATCTGCGCCACCAGCGCGTCAAGCTTGGCTTGCAGCTCCGCGGAGGACATACTTTCTGCCAGACGACGAAAGCTTTCCACTTCTGCATCGAAATCCATCGTCCTCTCTCGTCCCTGCTGTCTGCTCATGAGTAATTTCAACTTTGCAGCAAACTCTCGGAAGCAACGTTCCACGTCCAGGTCACTGGAACCTACCTCGCCTGCAGCGCAGCGAAAGCCAGGCAAATCTTCGGCGACTTCCTCAAAAGGATTCTCTTCATCCGGTTTATAGTTGTTCTCCACATTCTCCTCCCTTGCAACCTCAGCTTCCCCAACCGGAAAAGTACTGTCTCCGCCCATGTCCGTATCAGCAGGTCCACTCAACTTGAAAGGAACTTGATGTTCTGCTTCCACAGGAGTGGCTTGTGCTCGCACAGCTTCACAAGTCCCTCCAACTTCAGCAAACTGCGCCCGTGCTTCCTCTTCGTTCACAGACAAATGTTGATACGCCACATTGTGCGCCACCAAAAAGCGAGCCGCTCGCATGTATGCAGCTCGGGGTATCTCCGCCCACTCTGCATGGTCCAAATCCTGGCAGGCATCCCATCATGCATGGACACAACGACACACTGACGGTTAGATGTACATTGCGAGCTTATCGCGGCCCGCTATTTCTCGATCAGCCAGCCAGCCAGCCGGCCGGCCGGCCGGCCAAGAACCACGGTCCAGCTGGCCGGCCGGCCGGCCGGCCAAGATCCACAGCCCAGCCGGCCGGCCG
>CAXAMN010027883.1:101501-193622 GCA_963970005.1 Durusdinium trenchii
GGGGGGGGGGAGTTTATAAATCAAGAGTCAACATTAAAAAGGGGATTTCAGAATAATTCATGTAGAGGGGTGTGAATTGACATGAAGAAGGCTTTGAAGAGGAAAGCCTGAGTGCAATGATATCAGACTTTGGGTGTTGCGATATTTTGAAGGTGGGAGAGCCTTGCCGCGAAATAGCTCTTGGGCAGGCAGTTTCCTAAAGGCAGGTGCTGTGAAGCCAACAAAAAATGCACGAGGAGGAGATGGGTTGAGGCCAATCGGTTGAGCAAGAGGCAGCAGCGAGGGAGTATAGAGACCAGAGGAGGGCAGGGAGGTGGAAGCAACCCTGAAAAGGAGGGTTTTGAGGAGCGCCAAGTGTTGAATCCTGTGGCCTGTGAAAGATGTAAGAAACGACCAAGAGCTTGATTCGACCGTGATGCCCTTGCGTCGTGGTCAGCGCGGTGGGGCTGGATGATGAAGTGGGCGGAATGTTGTGTGCGTAGAAATGAATGGCCGTGTTACGCTTCAAGCTTTGTTGAGCGACTGCGCGTGTAAATGAACTGCCAGCACAACTATATATATATATATGTGTATCGCTTGTTTGGAGTGACAACTTGTGGAGTGATGTTGAAAAACTATACATACGAATGTCATCGCTATTAGGTTGGAGGCCATCGCTACTAGTTAAGTTTCCCTAAAAATCTAGGAACCAAATCATTAGTGCGAGCTCTCCTGCGTGCTGTCGGTAGTAGCGTCCATTTGCAGCTAGTAGCTACCTCGGCCTACCCCCCCAAAAAGAAGATAAAACACGTAGATGTTTGTCAACTCTTTCTGTTTTTTTCTTTCTCGTTTAACTCTGAACTCTGGTAGAGCGGTGTTCGCGTGACGTTGCTTTCATGTCAAACCGCCCGGACCGTCTGCAACCGATAGGGCCCAGGCTTTTGGAGATCTTGGATGGAAGTATGCATGAAGTGTCAGATACCTATGCCACCTATGCCCAAGTGCGAAGGATGATTTTGCTGCGCAGGTGCAATGCTTCGCAAGGGCAGCACTTTGTACCGCTCTGCCATTGGGACTTGCTCTTGAAGCACTTTCCTTGAAGCTACGTTTTTGTGACGAGGGAGCTGGGTCAGAGGCAGGCTTCTCGTCAAGTCAGTTTTGGAGGAAGTCTCGTAGGAAGACTCATTTTGAACTTGCTTTGAAGACTTGACACGTGACTTTTGGAGAAATTCTCCTTCGAAATGCTCGTTTTGAAGAGTTAACAGGTCACTTTTGTCAGAGAGTGCGTTCGACAAGAGTGGCCACAAGAATGTCCTATAAGAGTGTCCCGGACAATCAATAGTGTCCTACAAGAGTGTCTCACAAGAATGGCCCACAAAATTGACCTACAAGCGTGCCCCGCAAAGTGTCCCCCCGGGTGTTGCACAAACAGAGTGCCCCACCAGAATCCCACAAAATGTCCTGCAAGACGAGAGTGAACCCCACAAGAGTTGTCCGCACACTAGTGCCACACGTATTTGGCACAAGAGTGTCCTTCTAGAAAAGTGTCTTGCAAGAGTGTCAAACAAAAGTGTCGCACAAGCGTATTTTGCAAGATTGTCCCAGAAGAGTGTCACCTGGATGGAATCAAATGCTTGGCTATGCAGGCATGCTACCCAGTAGCTGAAACAAGCCTCAAAGCTGTCGTGGCCGCTAAGTGGGGAGTGATGTATCACTTGTGCATCTGAGTGTCAAAGCTACCGTCGTGTCTTTTTTTTGGGCCTGCGAATGTTGGTTTACTCACGACCCTGACAGGGCTCAGTCCTCAAAATGACCAGTTAGTTTCTTGGTTCGAGTGTCTGAACTTTTTCTTTTCAGCTGACTGTTGCAGCTTCTGCGAGAGTAAACTACTGAAACCAATCGTGTACTAAACAGACGTGCCGATTAGGCCATAAGGAACGAGCTTGCCTCAAACATTCGGGTCCGTGGGCTCCATCTTGTTCTTCTTTTGGGTGGCTTCCCAAACTGAGAAAGTTAGGGGTAGGTTGTGGGTCCTTGGTAAAGAGAACGATGCAGAAGAGTTGTTGGCAGAACTCCAGAACAAGTGGTCTCTGAATACTCCAGCGAATCAATGTCAGGCAATGCAGTTTTGGTAGAGAATTTTTGGTTTTTGGCAGGACCCCAAAGAGATGGAACGGTTCCTCACGTGTGCATGGAGCCCAGCCAGACAAGCCCCGAAACAATCAAATGTCCTGCAAGCTGAGGTCGAAGTTCTAAGGTTATATGCTGCCATGGATGCGCCTGTTTGAGTTTGCCCGCAAAAAGAGACCTTTGAACTTTGGACCTGGAGTTTCTTTCTGATGTGGATATCCCTCAGTTATTGTCGTGTGTTTGCGTTGCGATTCACGTCTTGTTTGCTTTTTTTTTTTCAATGTTTTGCACCCTCTCCAAACTACGTGTCACATACAGTGCATACAGTAAATGCATAGGACACATGTTTTCCCCTGTTTTGCATTTGTCTCGCTTTGTTCCCCTTGTTGCCTCGCCTGTGCAGCAGGTTTTTGCAGCTATTTTTCCTCTAATACTATGTCAAAATGACCGCTGGCGCTTCGCCAGCTTCTTTGTGTGCCCCAGTTGGGCATTTGTGTCTCACTGGCGCCCACGTAGGCTTGTTCTCGCTCTTTGGGGTTCACAACAGTTGAGATCATTGAGATGTGATCACAAGATACTGGTTTGACCTTTCTAAATGCTATTCTGCTATTCCTGCTGCTTCGAGCTGCAATGCTTCTCGCACTGTGGGGGTACTGTGGCACGTGTGTCTATTTTTTGTACGTATTACAGCTGCTGTAGATTATGTTGCACATCGACTCGTCTTCAGCGTGAGCTCCAGAACCTCGAACGGTTGAGACTGCCAAGTGACCAAGTGCAACGGATTTAAAGTCACCCAGCGCAGGCCCTCCAAACCATTCTCAACACCAACACGAATCACAAGCCTGACAAGGTTCAACGTTGCTTCAACATCAGCTTCTGAAGTTCTGATGCCACTATGACTAGCATCATGCACTACCAAATGACCCAAATGACAAGGCAATACTACCAATACCTCCATATGTCAGGTTCCGAGATTGCCCTAGTTATTGTTTTCTTATTCTTGCCCTCCAGATCTGGTTGCGAGATTGTCTTAGTCTACTGGCCTCTTCTTTGCCTCCCAAAGCATATGGTAAAAACTGCATTCCACTCCAATTCCACCTGTCTCTCTTGATGTCTGTAATGGTTTGTCAGTTCACTTTCGTCGCCTCGGCAGGAGCCTTCTGAAAGTGATTTGTGTTGCTACGTGGCCTTTCAATTGGCCCGTCAAACTTTGCTCGCATTTCTGATTTCGCTGTCGTGACGGCGCTCCGGCTGAATGTGCTAGCTGTTATGCCTTCAAACTGCTTCTTCTCTGAATGGGGGCTGATGGTTTTTTTTCTTGGTTGCTGCAGGTTTGCTTGCCTTTATTAATCATGGGCACGCTGTTTGAATACAAGCAGCATCTTGCAGACACTGGAAGCTTGTTCCATTTTGTGGACATGTGTCGGCGGGTAGAGCACAGCAGGGAGCCCTCACTATCCCGGGCTCTGGAAAATTTCATAGCACGAACGCGTGAGACAAAACCTTTGTAGCATAGCAGAAGGCTTGTAGCATGCTATGCATAGCATAGCTTGCTAGGAGTTTGCTTGCTTGCTCGTTCGCTCGGTTGCTCTTTGTCGATGCTGGTCCTGGGCTTTTGCGCCGTTCACACCTACTCTGTCCCTGCCACCCCAAGCCATGTCTGCCAGGCTTTGTGCATTTCTGTCACTTTTGGCATTATTTTTTTTGTGCGTGTGAGAGAGCGAGAAAGAGGTGCATTCTATTTTTTATCGCCTTGTGTTCTTCGCTTAGAATCCACACCAGAATGTCCTGACTCAGCTGCCCCGAACAGCATTTGAACAGTTTGCAGTTGTTTCCCTTTCAAGCGGAGTTCAATAGCAAAGGTAAGACTCAGGCCTGCAAGCTGTTTGATGGACAGTGTGATTTGGTTGTTTCTTCAATGTTTAATTTTAATTATGCGAGACCTGTAGCCCAACTTGGCCCAAGCCAGTTGAACGACGTGGCATTCTCTTTTTGATGACACCAAATGAATCCAGCCATTCATTGGCCATCTTTCCAGATTCAATAATTACAGTACTACTCAGCCTGGAACTATCAATATATATATATAATATATATATATATTTTTTTAAATATGAAGTTGCGGCGTTGAGCATGGGGGCTTCGTCGCATGCTTACTAATGTTGTCA
Source organism: Durusdinium trenchii (assembly GCA_963970005.1). Taxonomy (NCBI): domain Eukaryota; class Dinophyceae; order Suessiales; family Symbiodiniaceae; genus Durusdinium; species Durusdinium trenchii. The sequence continues at coordinate 105,779 of CAXAMN010027883.1, forward strand.
GCCGAAAATTTCACAGGACCTCAAGAGTTGAAAGCTACTTTGCCGTATGTCATGGGACACAGTTTATGTGACCATACATAGAATAACATTTGTGCCCAGGAACCAGAAATCTAGCCTGCTGTTGAGTGTGTGTCTGAGCGTCTCTGAGGGCCCGCAGTTTGCTGGATGCAAAGTTTGCAAGCACAAAATCCAGGTCGGAACAAAGGGTACGAGAGCAGACTTGTATCACACACTGAAGTTGTGCAGCTCTCCCTAAAATGAGCGGCGATCGTAGTTTTAATCGAAGTTACGTACATTTTTGTGGATTTCTGAAGACTTGATTCTTCTGACTTCTTACAGTTCAGTAGCAATGTAGACCGATCTATTTGTTCCTGATTCCTCATATTACATGTTGTCTCTCTTTTGAACATATCCATTCTTGCGCTCTAGAGGTTCAGATGCTGGGCTCCACCTCTCCCTTGCTCGAATTCTTGGTGGCCCAGCTTGAACTTTAATCATGCTTTTTGCGCTTGCATTTTCCAGGCATCTTGTGCCTAAGGACCAGAGAAGCTTAACCAGCTTGAAAAGCTCCAAGGCACCTGTTGCTTGCTCTTGGGTGCTGGGTGTGGCAGCTTGTTTGCTAAGGTGCTTCTGATTATGCGCTTGAGGAAGCCAAGCATTTGGTCTTTGGACAGGCTCATCATGGCTAAGCTAACTTTCAAGTGGGATCAATTGAACATTTGGGCTCAACTTCAAGCTCTGATCGAAACAAGGTTCGTGAGATTGTAGAATCACTTCAAGCTCAACTTCGCGAGAGCGAGCCGCTTGTTGCCGACCTTCAGGAGAGCCTGCCTTTGCTTCCGGTCAATTCATGCTGGATATTTGGAATGTGAATGTGAATAGTTTTTTAATGAGTCTGTTTGTCCTGCCCTGCAGGAAAAGGCTGACAGCTTGGAGGACCTCAATCTTGGCTTGTTGCAGTTACTGAAACTATGCATGGTAGGAGAAGCGTGTGCTTCTTGAGCGGAAAGTTGCTCGTGCAGAACGGGATAGGGACATTGCACTGGCCTCAGTCACGCCTCTGATAAAAACATATTATGTGATACTATGTATTGTATTATACTATATACATATAAAAGCATTTATTGCCAAGGATACATCTTGGATGGGATATGTTAATTTAAAAGCTGCCTCCAATGCGCTGACAGAGAACGTGCAAACCTGGTGCACTCGGTGGCGGCCGAGGCTGAACGGGATTGTGCGGACATGGAGGCTCCCTCTGGAAAGCCTTCTGTGTCTTTGGGAAACTCCGAACTGTTGAGAGAGTGAGACAGGGTTAGAGTATGTACATCTTACCGATATATATATATATACACGTTTATTTAGTTTAATCTTAATTTAATTCTAATAGCTTCTTGTTACTACTAGTGTGAATTTTACCGATTGTAGCCAGGGTGTATTGCGTACAGTTGATGCACCGCCGCTGCTGTCTCGGCTAAATAAGGGCCCTTGAGCTGATTCGCTGCTGTGAAAAGGAACCGTGCGAGATTCAAACTGGTAGCGGAGCAGGTTCTGAAGGGGCACCCTCAGGATCTGACTCACCCGGGGAGACTCGCTGGATCCAACCGTTGAACCCAATTGCGTGACCCTGCGCGCAATCCGTCGAACCGTTGTAATTCCAGTGCTTTGCGAAACTTGTTGAGTTGCGATGTCGCTGGCTGGCCTGCGGTACACATCCCATGGAGGAAGTATCTCAGGACCACAGGAGACGAAGAGCGGATCATACATCTACAGTGGCAATCCAAATGGTTTCTTCGAATGGGAGTTTCGCACCAAGGTCCGCGTTGCTTTGTACAAGCAAAAACATGCGAAGAAGAAGTCAGAGAAGACCTATTCGAGTCATGGAAGCCAATCAGCCACACCAGAACGTTCTCAGAGGAGGCCGACTCATGCGACCGAGGCTGGGGATGTATCAGAGGATGAAGAAGTACGATTTGAAGCTTTTGGAACCCCGAAGTCCGAGAGCGTGGTGGACGAAGAAGAACCAGCTCTGAGCACTGCCGGACTGGATGATGATGGAGCAGAGTATGCGACACTTGTTCACAAGGTGTTGGAAGGCCTGCGAGGTGATGCATACCTTGCAGCACAAGAGATGGGATTGGAGAAGTTGTTGACTCCAACTGGCATCGATGATTTGATTTCGCGTATTCGTGCACAGGTTTTTCCACTTCGACAGCAAGAAGCACGAGAGTTGTTCAGAGTGGGTCAACTCCCACATGGTCCCTTGTCTCGCCAATCGACAGAAAGCATGACTAGCTATATTTCACGAAGACGTCGTTGGTGGAGGAAGCTTTTGGAGATGGATGATGGGGTAAGTCTTTCAGACCCCATGCGTGGTGAGCTACTTCTGGAAGGCTCTGGCTTGAGCAAGACAGAACAGCTCATGATCAAGACAGCTGCAGGCGACAACCAATCCTTTGACGTTTACGCCAAGTTCTTGCTTGAATTCCATGGACAAATTCACTTACGCAGCTGGTCCGCTTTTGGCAATGCAAGCCCTCGGAGGCAGAAAGGCGGAGGCAAGTTCTCAAGCAAGTCTTCCTACAAAGGAGGAAAAGGACGCAGTTGGCAAAGATCTGCGTACATTGTTGAAGATGACTCATGGGATTATGAAGAGTCCTATGAGCCAGAAGCAGAGGACGACTATGAGCATGAAGCTTATGTCGCAGCAGAAGATGAAGAACCAGAAGACGAAGAACATGAAGACTATGTCGAGGACCCTGAAGTTGCCACAGCGTTGATGGCAACGGGAGAATGCGATGATGAAGAAAACGATGTCTCAGAAGAACTGGGCAGCGCAGCCCAGCACCAGATGATGGCCTTTGTCGTGACTGACCAGTTGAAAGGCAAGAGCAAAGGCAAAGGCAAAGGTTCAGGAAAGAAAGGTGGAAAGAGCAAAGGAAAAGGCAAGTATGTGTTCAGGACACAGTTGAGCGTGCAAGACAGGATTGCACGTCTAGCAAAGTTGAAGTCAGTGTCCAAATGCTTGCGTTGTGGAGGAAAAGGACATTGGGCAGGAGACCCTGCTTGCAAGTTCCCCAAGCAGAACGACAAGTCCCCCGGAGGAACGTCGTCAACGAGCAAAGCCACAGCCTACTTCGCATTGAGTGATGATGAGTCTTCTGTTGAAGATGAATACATGTGTGTCGATGTCAGTGGCCAAACTGCCGAAGGTGGCACGTGCTATATGGCATACAAGATGTCCCCAAAGAAGAAGCTGGAGTTTGAACCGTCAGATCGTGCATCCATGTCGTCAGGCGTGACTAGCAGTCCACCGTCTAGCTTTTCGATGGTCGAGCCAAATGTCCGTCGGTCACCGCAGAAGTCCCCGCCGGTCATGGGTAGGAAGAAGGACATGGAGCAAGACTTGCTGCCTGAAGGTTCACAGAATGTTTTCGTGTTTGGTCAGCACCAAGGTTTGACATACCATGAGGTGTTGTTCAAATACCCTGGATACTACCAGTGGGGATCAGGCATTTCGCACCCTTCGCGCTGCTTGGCAGATTTTCTGACCTGGGTGACCACGTACTACGAAGTCAGTCAGGAAGGGAGGTGAACCTGAGAGAACATCCCTTGACAGACGTGCCGGTGGAGGTAATTCGACGTGCTGGAGACAAGAGTGCCAGAGGGAAACCACCATACCCCCCGCTAGAGGAACCATGTCGTCGTTGCACCAGATTTACATTTCAAGGTTCAAATGCATATGTTGAGAACAAGACATGCCTTGACTGCGGAAAGAATGAGAGAAAGAAGAAAGAGAGCAAACCTGTCGCCGATCCCGCAAAGTGTAAACATGAGGTTACGGATCGTCGGGGTAGTTCGAAGACCACATCCCGTTGGTACTGCAAGTTGCGCGGGACCACTGTCGACGAGATGCCCCGAGAAGAGGCGCGCAAGAGAGAGGCGATGGCAAAGAGTGTGGTAGGCATGCGTAGCAATGCATTCGACGCGACAGCATCCATGATTGAGAATGAAATCAACGATGCATGCATGTCAGCTGAAGGAACCCTAGAGGTCTTGGAGATGTTTCGACAGGAGGTTGAGTGTGAGTTAGAATTCGGAGAACCTGTGAGGGTTGGCGTCCTGTTTGAGATCCTTGCCAATGCCGTGGAAGTCATCAGAGAGGCCGCTCCGGAAACTTGCTACATGGGACTTTTGTCGGATCTCAATGAAGCCACAATTGAAAACACACTTCGTCTTGTTGACATCATGGAAGACCCTGGAGTCTGGGCTGTGTTGGACGAAGGATGTAATGCAACTGTTTGTGGACAAGCGTGGATCCAAAACGCCAAAGACAAGTATGCACGTCTTGGGTATGATGTAGCTGATTTGCAGTGTGACTCAAAAGCTTTTCGAGGACTCGCCGGTGACACCAAAACTTTGGGCAAGTGTCGAATTCCGTTCGCATTGACCTTTTTGGACCCCGAGACGAAACTTCCGGGAGTCATGGAAACGCATGTTGTCGATGGGAAGATTCCCTTGCTTTTGTCACAGCATGCTCAAGCTGCATTGCATTTCACAAAGTCAATGGGTGATGCCAAGTGTTATGTAGGAAATGCAGAACTTGAACTGTGCAGAGCTAGGAATTCAGGACTCCTATGCGTGAACCTCTCAGAAGGTCTCAAGAGCCTAAAGTCCAAGAGACTCCCAAAGCAACTTCGAGAACTTAAGAACACGGATTATGGCATGAGCTTCAACATTCGTCCATCAGATCAACTGACAGCATTCATGGCTGACGAAGAGCGCCCAACCAGAGCCACTTTCACGCTGGATGATCCCGCTTGCGTGCGTATCTTGACGTGTGGAAAAGAGTTCCACGGCCAAATTGCGAACTTCGACCGTTGCAAGAATCTGACTACATTGCGGCCTATTCTGGCACAGTTTGATCCCGGGAGACGACTGCTAGTATTCGACTGCATGGGATTTGGAGATCCTCAGCGCGACCCGCAATTGCGATCCCATGTTGGCACCCATCCTGAGATCATTCGAGGGATGACTGGCAGTGAGAAGACGATGGAAGCATTGCTATATGGGCTTCACCGTCTGAAGGAATGCCATGAAAAGAGGCAACAGCTGGCAGTCATAGCCTATTGCAGGCGAAACAGACACAGATCTGTATCTTTTGGTTGGTTGCTTGCGACGGCATTCAGCAAGCTATGCCCGAGAGCTCACCTGACCTTGACACACTCCAACCAGGAAAATTCATGGAGCCAGATGAGCGGCACATGCAAGGGCAAATGTGCCATGTGCACCCATGAGTCGCATGATGCTTTGCAAGCAGCCTTGAGGTCGAGGGACTATGTCTTGAAGCAGTTCGGCCTGAAGGCAGCACCGACATACAGCCATGTTGGTCAGGTCGTGTTTGACTCTGAAGCTGAGGCCCGAGAGAGTGAGAGGAGGACTCAAGCCCCCGTTGATGCCCGCGTGTTACCACCACCGCCGTGCCCAAAGAAACCACCACTCATTCGCCCTGCAGTAGTGAAGGCAAGCCCGGCAAAAGCATCAGCTCCCATGCCAAAGGGGACACATACTATGTCTCACAGAGGACCAGGATCCGTGAGGCCAGTGTCACCGGATCCACCCCTCGCTGCAGCAACACCAAAAGCACCGGCGTCTGAGGCACCAACACACGAGGAAGATGAGAGTCGATACAATGAAGATGCTGAACTCCGTCGTCGTGACAAGGCCGAGACCTCCAGGCAGGCAGAACCAAGAGGTGAATCCGTGGCAATGAGCCAGCCTGATGCTGCGACGCAGGCCTTGCTACAGACTGTTGAGTTGTTGACGCAGCAAGCTAGTGAAGCACATGCAGGATCGTGAGCGTGAGAGGAGGCGATCACGTTCGAGGGATCGTCGCCGGAGGACGCGGTCAGACAGCCGGGAGTACTACCGCGGGAGGAAGCGTGATGACAGCAGAGAGTACCGGCGTGGAAGGAGCAGGAGTTTATCGCGGAGAAGGTCACCGTCATTTGGTCGCATTCCAACGCCCCCAAAGCTGATCCCGAGAGAGCCGGAAGGACCGCCACCTAGATGGCATTACTATGGATCAGGTCGTGGAACCAGTCGAGACTCGGAACAGTCGACTTGGCATGAGCGTCGATATGTGTCTTCATCGGAGCGCCCAGGAGCATCGCATTTTCCGAGGGCCACGGGCGCATGGCCATCGCATCTCGAATTCCCTACAGTGGAAGGCGATGGACCGTGGAATCGTCGAGTGAACCTCGAGCACACGCCGCTTGAATTGCTTGACAGAATCTGGGATTCAGTGCCAGATTTGGGAATGAAGGCCTCGCGTTGTGCCCTTCGCTGGGTAGGGCCCTTCTTCCCTGGGTCTACGTCACTCACCAGCAAGGAAATTGCTAAGTCGAACCACGAGCTCAACGTGAAGATCGTAGTCCAACACGAAACCTACGACCACGGCAAGCACTCTGCGAAGCCTAGCAGAGCGTACTACACCGACTACATGAAAGACGATGGCTGGCAGGTGTCGAGCTTTGAACACGTTGAAGGCCAGTGGGAGATGACATTGTTGAGAGGCAGTTTGGAGAACCAGCCACTTGAGCTTGACTGGTATGTCAAGGGCAGGATCCTGATCTTCTCACCTCCATTCGTGAGACCTGAAGAACTTGAAGACGTCGAGGAAGAAGAGCCCGCGGGAGGCGATGATCAGGAAGATGGCAATGATGGCCAGGCACCACCTGGTGAGGATGGAGACGATGAAGACGGACCGGGCGGAGGACCCTCAAAGCGCGCGAAGACAGAGGCTACAGAGATGGCAGAACCCGTGGAACCGGCAGATGAGATTCCCAAGGAGGAGAACGTGGAAGATACACGTGATGCTGAACCTGTTGAACTTTCCATGGCTGCGCAGCAATCGATCCGTCGAACGCACCTAAAGAGGAGTTGTCAGACGATGACGTAGTTACCATGAGTACACGAAGCACTCCGGATCGTCCGACCAGCTCGCGTGAGGTGCTCGACCGAGACAAGTTCATCATGAGCCGCTTCCAAGGAGAGATCGGACTGAGCTCCGACAGTGAAGGTCACGCATTCGTAGCTCTGGATCATCGAACTATGAACAAGGGAGAAAAACAAGTGTTTGTCGCCGGCCTGCAGACCTTGCAAGAGAATGATTCAGTCTTGCATGCACTCGTTTCGAACAACCCGCTGAGTGTCCAACATATGGTCATTGTCAAGGATGACTTGTTGATCAACGCACCCCAGAGTGCAAGGGTATTCGATGTAGGTGCAAGCTGGGTAAAGACCCGCAAGGAGGTCATCAAGCACATTTCGAATAGGATCCCTGGTTTGGTTGTATTGTTTTTGGAGAACACGGACCCCAGGAGGATTTGGAATGATATGCTCATGGAAGTTGACATGTATGGCTGCAACCTTCACACCACTTCTCGAGATATCAGTTGAACATTCCATTTGTCTTGGTGGTGACCCAGAGTTTGCCCTGGCAGGCCCACAAAGCCCCAAGCTCTTGGAGGCGCTGGAAGGTTGGTGCGGAGAGAACGTGATCCCAAAGTGTTTTGAGGACGCGAAATCGGCAAAACTCCTAGAGATGTTGAACACTATGTCAGAAGAGACTTGGAGCATTTTGCACGGACATGTTTTGTTGCAGACGAACTTGAAGGCATCTCTGAAATTGACGACAGTGACATTGAGGGAGTTTCCCGGGAAACCAAACAAGACGATGGAAAACCGTTGTCGGCAAGAGAACAGGAAGAACTCATGCTAGATCAACTTGCATTGCCCGGAGCCGACATGACGGAACAGAAGCGGAGACAGTTGTGGCGTGCTCTTCCCCAGAGGACTCGCATTGCAATTCGTCGCTTGCGTCGGCAGTTCGGACATCCCGCACCGTCAACTTTGAAGAACATTTTAAAGGCAGGTAAGGCAAGCAAGGAGTTGATCGAAGCCGCACGTCTTGTCCGTTGTCAGTCCTGCGAAGATACTGCACCACGTCCCCGTGACCATCCGGTAGGAAATAGTAATTTCCAGTATGAGTTCAATGCCATGCTTGGCCTTGACGTCACAGAGATGAAGGACTATGCAGGGAACAAGTACAGCATCCTCACGATGCTGGACATTTCGACAGGATTCCATCTGTCAGAGGTTGTCAAAGAAGGTGGAGGTATGCCAACGTCAGAGGCCTGTGCACAAGCCATTCTTCGTAGATGGATCAGTTGGGCAGGTTTTCCAAAGGCTGCAATCATGGATAGAGGTGTCCACAACCGAGGTGAGGTGTCCAAGCTGTTCGCTTCGCACGGTGTCGAGATCTTCTATGCACCATTGGAGACACCGTCAGCCATTGGCAACGTTGAAAGGCACCAAGGTATCTTGAAGGCAATTCTCAGGAAGACCATCCATGACATGGAAGCCGTTGGCCGTAATGCATTTGAAACATGCTTGCATGAATGTACTTCCGTGAAGAATCACATGCAGAGAGTCCAAGGCTATTCTCCAGCACAATGGGTCCTGGGAAGGAACCCAAGAGTTCCAGGATCTGTGACAGATATGGATGAAGCAGGAAACTTAGGCATCTTGGAGAACAAGCTTGACCCTGCAGCAAGCTATCATTTGTGTCATGCATCTCGTATGGCTGCGCAAAAGGCATTTATTCATTTGGATACAAGTTCCCGTGTTGCAAGAGCATTGACCAGGAATGCAGCAGTCCAGAACAAGAAGTCATTTGTGGTTGGAGACCTCGTGGTCTATCGTCGTGACACCCAGCAAGGTGGAACCGTGTGGTCCACTGCTTCGCGTGCGATCGGCGTTGACCCGCATAATGGCATCTGGTTGCTACATGAAGGTGTTCCTGTTTTGTGTGCCGCTGGAAAACTCAGATCAGCCAATGAGAGTGAATCTTTGGCCTACTCTATTTTGAACAACATCCCAGCTTTCCCAGAAGCAGTGACATTGGGACAGCAGAAGTACATCCGAATGATGGACGAAGAGGCAAGCCCTAAGAAGGGACACAAGAGAGAAGCACAAGCAGAAGATAAGACGGGCAAGGCTGCCCGATCATCTGCAAGCGCAAGCGGAAGCGCAGTCGCAGTTCCGATGACCCCCGGAGGCATTGTCGGTGACGATGAGGTCATGCTTGCAATGGTTGACAATGAAGACCATTGGAGGATCTCTGAGAGCCATGCAATTCGTGTCCACAACAAGAGGAGATTCCATGACTTCCATCCGCTGTATGACGGAGATGTTCCGGAAGGATTCGAGAAAAGCCTACGAAGACGGCAGTCGAGTGACCAGCGAGTCCATGGCGGGCATGGATGATGTTGACTCTCGCGTGTGGACTGGTTTCACTGTCTTTACACGGGTAAGACACCCGTTGATCGCCATGGCCGCTGTTGACGAGACCGGACTTGACACTGCAGAGTTTCAAGCCTTCGTAGCTCAGCGCTTTGGAGAAAACAGTGAGACGCATGCTGGCAAAGTGGCACGGACGCTACAGTACGACCGCTGCACCCCTGAGATGCAGGCCCGCATCTTGGACGCACGTTGTGCAGAGTGGAGCAAATATAGGGGCTTCAACGCTGCAATGCCCATTCGAGGCAAAGAGTTGGAAGAGTTGCTTCAGGAAGGGCATGTTCCCATCCCCATGCAATGGGCAGATGTGGATAAACAAGCTCATCTCACAGGAACGCCTGAACATCAGCCCGAAAACAGATCTCGTCTAGTCGCTTGTGGAAACCACGAACAAGTGAGCCGTGATGCACAGGGCATCCGCTGCGACAGCCCCACAGCTGAGACTGAAGGACACATGTTGATTGCGAGCTTCGCATCAAGCCATCGCGTGACCCTGTACGCGGCAGATGTTTCTTCAGCGTACTTCCAGAGTCAACCGATGACGAGGTTGCTGTTGCTCAAACAGCCACGTGGTGGAATTCCAAGTCCGGATGTTCCACCGGATGCTATGCTGGTTGCACGCCTTCCGATCTATGGTACGATCGACGCAGGCAGAGGCTTTTACTTGAGGATGAATGGTGGGATCACCAGTGCCGGGTTGAAATGCAGTCGCATCACACCTGCATTGTACTATTTGCACAATCCCAAGGGGAAGTTGATCGGCATGATCGCGACGCATGTCGACGATTTGTTGTATTGCTACCTTGATGAAGGCAAGAAGACAATTGAAGGCATCCTCAAAAGGTTCACGATTGGCAAAACCGAGTCAGGCAGATTCCGATACTGCGGACGGCAGTTCGTACAGCATGAAGACTTCTCCGTGAGCATTTCTACAAGTGAGAACTGCAGAACAGTGAAGCCGATCGAAATCGACAAGCGTCGGAAGCTGTCGGAAAAGGTGACAGAGAAAGAGTTGACAAGCCTCAGGAGCGTTGTTGGTAGCTTGGCTTGGGTCGCACGTTATGGAAGACCAGACCTTTGTTACCGTGTGAATGAGATGCAACGTGCATGCAGCGCAAAGGCAACAGTGCAAGACTTGAAGAACGCCAACAAGGTTGTTGAATTGGCACTTCAAGGAAGTGACTCGCAGATCACCTTCAAGAGTGATTGGATTGACTGGAGCGATTTGGCAGTTGTGACGTTTAGCGACGCAAGTTTCGCAAACGAAGAGGGCTTTAAGTGTCAGCAAGGCCGCATTCACTACATAACGAATGCGAGCAGCCTCAAGGAAGGCAGTCACAAAATGAATCTGATCAGCTTTGGTTCAACTACCCTCAAAAGGGTGTGTCGTGCTACATTGCAAGCAGAAGCATATGCTCTGCAAACTGCAGTCGAACATGGAGATCGTCTACGATGTCTGATCTGTGAGTTGACCGGACGACTTGATGACTTCAAGAACTGGCACGAGGAAACTCAGAGACGAATGGCACATGTGTATTACACCGATTGCAGGAGCTTATCGGACCATTTACTGGCAGAGGTTCCGAGAAAAGTACAAGACAAAAGGCTTGGCATAGAACTTGCTGCATTGAGGCAAGGAGTGTGGACTGTGAATGGCGAGAAGACATCGGAGATCTACAGTCCCTATGGTGACCACCTGAGGTGGATTGAGACGTCGAAGCAATTGGCAGACCCGCTAACCAAAAGCATGAAGCCGGACTACCTCCTCAAGACACTGGAAAGTGGACTTGTCAATGTCGAGAACAGTGGCGCATGCGAAAAGGGAGCCAAGATGGAAGATGAGGAAGTATCACCATGACTTGTTTTGAGAATTCGACATGGAATGGCATGGTTTACGGCCCCACGGGGAATCGAGTTTGCTTGGCTGCCTTTGTACAAATTTGAACTGTAAAGCCCGCAACACACCTGTAGATAAGACGGGTGTGAATTTTACCGATTGTAGCCAGGGTGTATTGCGTACAGTTGATGCACCGCCGCTGCTGTCTCGGCTAAATAGGGCCCTTGAGCTGATTCGCTGCTGTGAAAAGGAACCGTGCGAGATTCAAACTAGTAAGGCACTTGTTACTAGTAGCGTGGCACTTGTTACTACTAGCGTGGCACTTGTTACTAGCTATATATACACGTAATATTCCACGCTCTTACATGTTCTTGTCTCTGAAAGAGCTGGGCTATGATCCTCAAGATTGCCACCGCTGCTTCCATATATTGGCTTTAAGGCTGTTTGTTGATTGCTGTTTGTTGCTCGAAAATTCTGCTGCTGCATCTCCCAGTGCGATCGCTCATCTGCCTGAAATTCAGACTACCTTCCTTGTCCACGACCCTGTTTAAGGCAGCTCAATAAAAAGGTGGTTGACACTTCACAGGCTGCCAGCTCAAAACTTCATCATAGTGCTGGTTGGAGGCATGTTTGCCTCAAAAGCTGCTAGACTGCTGGAGTGTGTATCCTTCTGTGATAATCACTGGTGAATGTTTGCCCACTCGCCAGTCAACCGCTCTTCGCAAAGACCTCGTGGGAAGGTGCAAACGGAAGGCAACGGTCCTCCTTACTCTTCCCCTTTCGCATTTAGACTACAAGGGTTCGCTTTGCTAGCATGCAGAATCCACCCTATGCTGTGCGGGCTGGAACTGGCTTCAGTACGGCAACAGCTGACACGTCTATGTACCAGCTCCCTCTGGCACCCTGAATACAGGAAAGATGGTGCGTGGCGCACGCATGCGGTTTACCAAGACTGCTAATTATCCGAGAGAGATCTCAGACTGGTGCATGTGTATGACCCTCCCGAACAACATATACCAAGTACGAAACTACATCCAGGCCAAACACCACATGTTGAAAACCTGGCAAGCTGAAAACCCAACTGGAACCTTCCTGCGAAGAACTGTCTATATTTTCAAACAAGCTGAACACTCTATATAGTAGAATACAGTAAACTTTGTGTTTTAAAGCTTGGTTTGCCAAAGTAAACCAAGCTTTGTCAACACTTGATTGATCAAGGCCAAAGTAAAGCAGTTTCGTGAAGAGGGTGCTCCGGTCATCGCGCGCTTCATGGAGGCAGAGGTTTTGCGCACCCAGATTCAGGCAGGAATTCATTGTTTTGAATCTTTTGACAGGAATTCATTCCGTTTCATAAAGCAATCAAGAAACAGCTTGTGATCTATAAAGTTTATAAAGACATGATGTTTAAGCAATCCTTCATAATCAATTGTGCCTTGCCAGTTTTGTCAGGCCTGTAGTGAAGACTTGGTGAGATTGCAGCAGGACTTGGCTGCATGCAAGCAGGAACTTGAAGAAGGCTGAGTGTTTGACTGCTGTTGTTCGGGAGTGCGTGACTGCTGATGTGCCGGCGCTCAAAGTGCAAGTTGCGCAAAGTCCAGGCTTGCCAAAACTTTCCGAGTTTGAAGACGACGAGGCGCGCTTCTTGGAGGTTTTCTTCTAGAATGAAGAGTGGGAGAAGCAACATGTACACATGTACTACTTGTGAACAGGAAACCTCCGGACTCAACCTCCGGACTCCGGAGCTTCTTGGGAGAACCAATACGTCACACTACTCGTTGTTTCTTCTGTGTATTTTACATTCTTGATTGTGCAAGCATCACATTTGAAGCAGAAGTTAACCATGTATATAACTGGGACCAGGCGGAGTGTGCTGGAGCCATTGCGCAGTTGGAAGCTTCGCACACTGAAGAGGTCCTCGGCAAGAAGCTTTCAACCAACCGTAAACTGTTTACTCAAACCCTGGTGAACCCTACATTCGTCTTATAGCATTGAAACTTATTGCGCAGGGCTTTTGGGAGCAAATGTAGAGAAAACAGCTAGAACGCCAATGGAACACCCGTTTCGCGAAGGTCGCTCTTCTGAAGGCTTTGCACACCGAGGAGTGATTCCAAAGAAGACAAGTGTTTGTTTACAGCACTGAGTTGGGATGAGCCAAGTGGCAGTTTTTGTGTTTGTGTATTCCACCCCATCGACGGTTGTGTGCCTTCGTTGTGTGATGTTGGAAGAGATTTGACAAACTTAGTACTGTAACAAGTGCATCGCTATATACCAGTAGCTTCTTGTTACTAGTAGTAATGCACTTGTTACTAGTAGCGATGCACTTGTTACTATGCTAGATTTATGTCCGAGAGTGTGAACTCGTGTCTTTTCCTTCCTTTAAAGGAGTTGGAGGAGTTGAGATGCGGACATGCTTTGAAGGCGGTGTGGGGTCTGCAAGCATGAGATATGTTTCGAGAGAAAAGGAGGAAACAAAGGAAACACGAATCCCTTAAACGTCAAAAGTAGTAAAAGAAGAATGACACTGCTCAAGTTCTACGGTCTACATGATGAGGTCGCTGAGCTCGAGCGGTCCAAGGCAGAGCAGGCGAGCAATACAAATTCAGGTCAGATGTACAGTTTCACACATATCAAGGGGCAGCATGTTGTGGGGGCTGCAGGAATATATATATATATATATGTATATAAGTATATAATTTGACATATGAGAAACCAATACATTTTAAAGGGTAAAACCAGCAGCCTAGTAAAGCGACACACCTAGAAGTCCCAGAAAACCATTTAAGAAGGATGGGCATGAAGAGGCCAAGACTCGCTGTGAAGACATCCCTCATCAGCAAACCCTTTTCAACCTTCAAACCAGAAAAAATGTTGATCAATCCGTCGGTATGGCTAAAGCAGAAGAACATGCAATCACAACGTGTACTGCGTCCAAAAAACAGAGGTCAGGCCAAACAGGTATCAGACAATTCACCCTAGAAGCTTGCTGCTCACACTTTCTTTTGTTCCTTCTGGTGTCTTTTTCCTCAAGGGAAGGACGGTGTGTTTTGCTTCTTCCAAAGCCTCCCAAACAGATTGAAGAAGCCATGCAGAAAAGACAAGTCAAACAAAAAATCAAAAAGAACCATGACGTAACATCGAGTGAATGTTCACAAAAATTAAACATGGGATCTGCAGTCTGAATCTTGTCGGGTTTGTGATTCTTTCGTAGGTCCTGCAGCTCCTCTGCCAATAGTAAGACAGCCTGCAGAAAGCAATAGTAAGACCATGCACGGTGCCCACCAGAAAGCTCTGTTGTGCATCACTCTCACGGGCACAGATTGATGAGCTGAAGCGCGTTGGAACGGAGGCCGCTTAAAAAAACGTCATGTTCATATCGTTCATTTATTTAAATCCACTATGTGTTGTTGGGCAGTGCCCTGGAGGAAATTGATCAGTTGAGATCAGCCTTGGGAGCTGCAAGGTGGCAGGAGCGAAAGTGGCAAGATTTCACAAAACGACCTTGATACTTGACCTGCACCTCTTACACAGTGCAGTGCGGTCCAATTGGCCAGGCAGATGTTTACGTGCGAGAGCATCAGGCAAGAATACAAGTCAAGCAGTGTAGTAACGGAAGTTTTAAGCAATACTGCTCCGACCAGTTTCTGACTCTTGTCTACATAACAGCTGCAAGTTTTCGTGGCCTAAACTTGCGTCTCCAGTTTTAACTAGAGGACGCTGTGCGAGAAATTTGCCTCAGGCAGGGGATGCCGGAAAAGAGGGATTTGTGGTACTTCACATCGAAATAAAGGAACCTATGCAGGCAAAGGGAGAATGCACGCTTGGCCAAGAAGCACGGCGAAGCTCGCCAAGAAGCCTGGACACCCAGAGTGCCCTCCCCATTACACTGGGACTGTTAAATGGGTGAGCACACACAGACACATACTAGAGCCAGGAAACTACAACTTGGCATTTTGTTTAGATGATGTAGACTGGAAGCGCTTGATCTTTTGGACCAGTTGACAGCCCTGCAAAGTTTGAGGCATTGGAATTGGCAGTCCGCTTGGAGGCCCTACGAGCAGCTGAGGCCGAGAACTGCTTCACTCCCTGCGATAAAGAGAGGTTCCAGTGGTTCTGCTTCTCCTACTGTATCCGGGAAGCCGCCACCCAGCCAGCTCCACAAAATGATCAAACATGTAGCACATACAGTAAGTCACCTGCGAATGAGAAACATCATTTCCATCACATAACAGAACAGTTGTTGTCGTCACGGTCACAGTGATCCTGCCGCAATGGCCTTCAGCGCGGGCTATCCATCACTTCCGATTCTCGATCCCGAGAAGCTTAGCTGTCGCGATTCTTCGCCTGGAGGCTGCATATGTGACACATGCACCTGCTTGTGCAGCCGTTCGACTTGTGATGACTCCTGTATACATGTATGTCCCAAAGACATGTTTTGTTATGTGATATATGTTGTATTCTTGCTTCTTGAACAGTGTGGTTTGGTGTTCTTTTTTTGGAATCCAGTTCTCTTCAAATCAGTCCCAGGCCTTGCAGCTTCTTGCTTTGCCTTGCCAGATGTTGCAGATGCATTGGGATCTGCCTGCTGCAACCCTTCCCTACTGGCACGGTTGCTTCCCTGAACAGTTTTGATGCATGATTGTAGCTACAGGCTGTCCGATGCGCTTGTATTCAAACATCCTTTCTGGATTCCAAACACCTTCATTTGTTTATATGTATTCAACACGCCTTCATAATCCTTCATATATATAACCATATCATATATATATGTACAAAAACATATCTGGATGCATATTGAACTGAGGCTTGGGTACGCAGATACGAGTTTACACAGGCTGGTTTTTTCTCGGAGATTTGCAGAGCGCCGAGCACAGGACTTTTGTGATCATGGCCTAACCTGGGCAAAAGGATGCACCAATCTGGAGCAGCTAGCTGTCGGACTGAAGGTTTCTGATGTATGCGCATTTGGCAGCTTAAATCACCTGTACTTTGAGTATGGTGGAGGGTTGAGCTTGCTTGAGGAAACAAAGAAGCTCATACATGCGGCAGCGCTCTTCGCTCAACAACATCCGCGACTCAAATTCCATGTGGATGCCCATGCTGGAGCAGGTGCACCACGAGGTATTGCCACAAGCACCTCGAGGCGGAGGGCGCTTTCTGTAGTCCAGGAATTGGTCGAACTTGGCGTGTCCAAAGAGCACGTTTCTACAACATCTTGGGGCCGTCGAGTTTCATCGGTTTGGCTGGAGCCTGAAAGTTCAACAGCAGCGCGTGCTGAACTATACTTTTCGTTTGATGGTCAAGAGTTTCCATCCCGCCCTGAATACTACAAACGTGTCAAGAAGAATCAAGCAAATGTTTCAAGTGAGGCAACCGAGCCCACAGAAGAGAATCAATCACAGGCACAGTTGCTCCAGACGCCAACGGACTTCTCCGACTCTGAGGAAGAAGAAGATCGACCTCATGTCAGACGTCAACGTATGCTGGCAATGCTAAGAGCACTTGGATTCCCTGTACAGGGCGCTTTTCAAGGCACAGATGGAAATGTGATCTTGCTAGCTAGACGCGATGATCTGCAAGATCCTTCAGATCAAGATGAATGAGGGCAAGATGGAAAAGAGCAGCACTCCTATTGGTAGATTATGAATGCGCTTGGCAATTTGCCAAGCTGAGCGATTACCTGCAAAGACAGTCGAGTCCACCTTTATGCTGCTTAGCCGCCGCTCTTTCGTGTACATACTTCCAAAGCCACGCGTGTGGCGTTCGTGGATGCATTTTCGAGCCAAGCGCAAAGTTCAGTTTCCAAGCCAAAAGAGTGCTGCGTTGTCGTGCACCTTCTTGGCTGGTCAGGCAGGGGCTCCTGCCAGGGAAGCGGAACTGCAAGCTGCACGGAGCTTCAGAGCAATTATGTGAGCAAAACTCAGGGGTTCAATGACACTCAACATTTTTTAGAGGCCATAGATGGTGAAAGATGCTGAGTCACAATGGTTTCAGGTTTTTGTTTCAATTGGGAATGCTTTCTCAGAGAAGCTAGTCAGTTTTGGTATCAATTTGCTTTGGATGTCGTTGCCAAGTTGGAATTCTTCGGATTTCAACAGATGCTCCTTTAGGTCCGACAACGCTATGTACTGCTGCAACAGACGGCAGCTGAATGGCGGGAGGTTCCTACCAGAGCTAGGTACTTTGAACAAGTAACTGTAACTGCAGGCTTCTGGAACCAGCGCGTACTGACTGCTAGGCTTTGGTGCGTAAGCAAGGCGATTGTGAAGTTTGGAGAAGACGTGCGGTGTGCCTTGAATGATTGTGTTTGAAACTAGAGAAATGGAGCTTCGGCCTCAAGCAAATAACACGCCAGGAGTCAAAAGGAGTTCCAACTCGTCGGGAGGACATGGAGTTGCAGGCGAGTTTCAACTCGCCTTCAAAGCAATTTGAACGATTTTAATACACAAGAGTCCAAGAGAAAAGGTGAAACAAACTAGCCTTGTTTCACTTCCATGTCCAACTTAGTCTAGTTTTCTTGATTTGGACTCTCCAAGTTGAGCTCTCCAACTTCCGAGGCTGAAATTCGGTCGGTGACTTCTAGGCCCCCGCAGAGTCTTCTAAAGAACCGACAATCCAAAGGACTAAAGGAAGGTAACGGCCCCTTTCCTTGTTTCAAAGCCAGCACTTGCTGTGTTTCTGCGTTGCCTTGTGTTCCAGTCCTGGTAGCCACTTGGGCAAAGCTGTGGGCTACCGCGCGGAGGCGTGAGTTCGTGTCTGCAAACCAGTTCGGAAAAACACGGAAAGCGGAGCAGCTGCATTTTATTGCTGGGTAGTCGGACCTCTTTTTTCATGGCTTTAACGGTGTTGTACGTACACTACGCAGAAGACCACCTGCCCAAGCCGAACGGCAGAGAAAACAAGTATATAACCTTACACTTGTCGGACCTAAGTCTGTCGGGTTTTTACGATGTTATACGCACATGACGCAAAAAGACTACCTGCCCAAGTCAAACGGCAGAGAAAAACAGCCAAGTGGACGAACATCGCCGCAAAAAAGTAAAATAACAGCAGCAAAGCCTTCAACATAGATCCCACAGCCCCAATCACTTCCAACATACCTCCACGAGAAGCCTCAACAGAGCCCCAACGTGCCAACATGGAGAAGGATATGCCCTGAGAATGCACCAAGATCGCCGAAGATTGGTGCAAACATGCCCCAAATTTGACTGCCCACTGGAGCAAGCTTTCGTAAGCAACAAAAACGACAAACAAAACTGTCAAAGCCACCTTTCTTACACTCGTCGGACCTCATTTTCATGGATTTATGGCGTTTTACGCACAGTACGCAAATTACTTTACTTCGAGTGATCCCCCCCATGACATGTCAATCATTTGCCTTGATGCCATAGTGATGAGCATGTTGCCATGGTCGTGAGTATTGTAGTTCTCGATTTTGCTTGTGGGTCCTCGGGTTGTGTGCTGTGGTTGTGTGTTGTGGTTGTGGTTGTGTGCTGTCTTGTGGTTGTGGTTGTGTTTGTGATTGTGTGTTTCTGGCTGTGTTTGTGATTGTGTGTTTGTGGATGTGTTGGCGGTTGTGTTTGTGGCTGTGTGTTTGTGATTGTGTTTGTGGTTGTGTTTGTGGCTGTGTGTTTGTGATTGTGTTTGTGGTACTGGTAGTGGTTGTGATTGTGTGTTTGTACTTGTAGTTGTGGTTGTGTCTCTGTGATTGTGTGTTTGTGGATGTGTTTGTGGTTGTGGTTGTGGTTGTGTCTCTGTGATTGTGTGTTTTGTGGATGTGTTTGTGGTTGTGTGTTTGTGGTTGTGCGTTTGTGGTTGTGCGTTTGTGGTTGTGTGTTTGTGTTTGTGTGTTTGTGCTTGTGTGTTTGTGGTTGTGTGTTTGTGGTTTCTGTGTTTGGGGTTGTGTGTTTGGGGTTGTGTGTTTGTGGTTGTGTGTTTGTGGTCGTGTTTTTGTGGTTGTGTGTTTGTGGTTGTGTGTTTGTGATTGTGGTTGTGGTTGTGGTTGTGTCTCTGTGATTGTGTGATTGTGGTTGTGGTTGTGGTTGTGTCTCTGAGGTTGTGATTGTGGTTGTGGTTGAGACTGCGTGAGACTGTTTCACCTGGCATTCTATCTGGCATATCTTCTTGCATTCTATCTGGCAAACTATCTAGCATACTTTCTGCCCTTCAATCTGCCATTCTATCTGGCAATCTATCTGACATACTATCTGGCATACTGTCTGGCATACTATCTGGCATTTTGTCTGGCATACTATCTGTCATTCTATCTGGCATATCTTCTGGCATTCTATCTGGCATTTTATCTGGCATTCTATCTGGCATTCTATCTGGCATATTTTCTGGCATTCTATCTGGCAATGTATCTAGCAATCTATCTGACACACTCTTTGGCATACTATCTGGCATACCTTCTTGCAGCATTCTATCTGGCAATCTACCTGGCATTCTATCTGGCACTTTATCTGGCAAACAATCTGGTTGAGGTCCAGCGGTGCACACTGCGATCGGATTTTTTGCGGTTGAGGTCCAGCGGTGCACACTGCGATCGGATCCTTGCGGTTGAGGTCCAGGGGTGCGCGCTGCGATCGGATCCTTGCGGTTGAGGTCCAGGGATGCACACTGCGATCGGATCCTTGCGGTTGAGGTCGAGGTGTGCACACTGCGAGGGGATCCTTGCGGTTGAGGTCCAGGGGTGCACACTGCGCTCGGATCCTTGCGGTTGAGGTCCAGGGGTGCACACTGCGATCGGACCCTTGCGGTTGAGGTCCAGGGGTGCACACTGTGATCGGATCCTTGCGGTTGAGGTCCAGGGGTGCACACTGCGATCGGATCCTTGCGGTTGATGTCCAGGGGTGCACACTGCGATCCGGAGCTTGCCAGACAAGATCGGCGAAGCAGATCGGCGAAGCAGATTGGCGAAGAAGATTGGCGATGAAGATTGGCGATGAACATTGGCGAGGAGGTTGGCGAGGAAGGAAGCAAGGAGGAAGGAAGGAAGGAAGGAAGGAAGGAAGGAAGGAAGGAAGAGGAAGAACAACTGTGATAAAATCTAACAACCCTCACCTGGCAGGTGGGGAAAAACCACCTGCCAAGTCAAACGGGGCAGAGAAAAAGCAGCCAAGTGGACCAACATGGCCGCAAAACAAGTAACATAACAGCAGCAAAGCCTTCAACATAGCCCTGATCTAGACCCCACGGCCCCAATCACTTCCAACATACCTCCACGAGAAGCCTCAAGAGAGCCCCAACATTGGGTGAAATGTGCCAATATGGCAAAGGGTATGTCCCAAGAAAGCACCAAGATCGCCGAAGATTGGCGCAAACACGCATCAAAATTTGACCACCCACTGGAGGAAGCCCGCATAAGCAACAAAAACGACCAACAATTATTGTCAAAACCAACTTTCCTACATTTGTCGGACCTCATTTTGCACGGTACATAATTTTCTATAGTGCTTTACACACACTACGCAAAAGACCACCTGCCCAAGTCAAACCGCAGAGAAAAAGCAGCCAAGTGGACCAACATGGCCGCAAAACAAGTAGCATAACAGCAGCAAAGCCTTCAACATAGCCCTGATCTAGACCCCGCAGCCCCACTCACTTCCAACATACCTCCACGAGAAGCCTCAAGAGAGCCCCAACATTGGGTGGAGTGCTCCAATATGGAAAAGGATACGCCAAGAATGCGCCAAAATCCCCGAAGAGCATGCCCCAAATTTGACCGCCCATTGGAGCAAGCTTTCGTAAGCAACAAAAACGACCAAAAAACTCTCAAAACAAACTTTCTTACACTTGTCGGACCGCATTTTTCATGTTTTTTGTGTTTTACACGCACTACGCAAAAGACCACCTGCCCAAGTCAAACCGCAGAGAAAGAGCATCCAAGTGGACCAACATGGCCGCAAAACAAGTAGCGTAACAGCAGCAAAGCCTTCAACATAGCCCTGATCTAGACCCCACAGCCCACTCACTTCCAACATACCCGCGCAGCGCCAGAACTAGCGCCGGCGCGCGCCGCCCAACAACCTGTCTCCACCACGTGCGCAGCCAGCGCAGCACCAGCACCAACACTGGCACCCTGTCTCCACCACGTGCGCAGCCAGCCAACAGCACCAGCGCCAGCACCAGCGCCGGCATATGGCACCCAGCACCAGCAACCTGTCTCCACCACGCGCACAGCCAGCTCACGCCACCAGCGCCCGCGCCAGCGCCACCAAGCGCCAGCGCCAGCAACCTGCGCGCACCACATGCACAGCCAGCTCACAGCACCAGCGCCAGCGCCGCCCGGCCAGCGCCCAAGCATCAGCGCCAGCAAACTGTCTCCACCACGTGCGCAGCCAGCTCACAGCACCAGCGCCCAGCACCAGCGCCGGCACCGTCAACCTGTCTCCGCCTGCGCAGCCAGCTCACAGCACCAGCGCCCGCACCGGAACCCCGGCACCAGCGCCAGCAACCTATCTCCACCATGTGCGCAGCCAGCTCACCGCACCAGCACCAACACCGGCGCCCAGCGCCAGCAACCTGTCTCGAAAACGCGCGCGGGCAACTCATTGTTTTTTGAATTACACCAGCATAGACCCAGATAGCTAGGCAGAATCCCACGACCTGTTGACATGCGACTGGCTGGAGCAAGAATGCACGCAGCCTGCGCAGCCAGCTTGTGGCACTTCCCCGTCTTAAAAACGCGCTCAGCCAGCTGCCAGCACCCAAGACCAGCACCAGCACCGACACTCTTTCGAAAGCGCAGCCAGTTCATTGTTATTTGCAGCAAGAACCCCATAGCTATCCCTATTTGGGGAATAACAACGTATGATCTTGCGCATGTATGTTTACGCGCACAAAAGTATGCGTGCAAACAGCAAAGCCCGTAAGTGTCATTGGCCCAAGGCCAAGCGGTATCCAGCGCCACTATTGACTTTCTAGCATGCTTGACGCAGCGATCTGCAGGACGATAAGGCCGTATGACCTTGCGCGTAAAAGTTTGCGCGCGCAAAAGTATGCGCGCAAACGGCAAACAAAGCCCGTAGGCTTCACTCGCCCAAGGCCAAGCAGTATCCAGCACGACTATTGTGTGTGTGTGTAGCATGCTGAAACATGCTGGAACAATGTTCGGTTGAGAGCCTGACGTTGCGCATAGAACACATTATACGTAGAAAAGTATGCGCGCAAACAGTACAGCCCTTGACACAGCTGCCAGCCAAAACAGAACTGTAAACACCCCACAGCACTATGGACAAAGAGCGCTCAAGCGACAACACCGTATGATGTTGCGTGCATAAGTTTGTGCGGCCCATGACTGTTGGCACTTCATTGTCAGAAGCAGCGTTTGGTCGCCCTTCACTGCTGCAAGCGGCGGTTTGTTACCCTTCACTGTCAGAAGCGGCGGTTGTTATCACTTCACTGTCAGAAGCGGGCACCAGCACCGGCACCCGGCACCAGCGCCAGCGACCTGTCTCCACCACGTGCACGGCCAACTCACAGCACCAGCGCCAGCACCGGCGCCCGGCACCGCCAGCAACCTGTCTCCACCACGTGCACAGCCAGCGCCTGTCCCCACTACGTGCGCAGCCAGCTCACAGCGCCACCACCAGCACCGGCGCCCGGACCAGCGCCAGCAACCTGTCTCCACCACGTGCGCACCAGCACCCGCGCCCGGCACCAGCGCCAGCGCCAGCAACCTGTCTCCACCACGTGTGCAGCCAGCTCACAGCACCAGCGCCGGCACCAGCGCCAGCAACCTGTCTCGAAAGCGCGCGCGGGCAATTCATTGTTATTTGAAGTAAGAACCCCATAGCTTCGCTATCTGGAGAATTATTTGAAGTAAGAACCCCATAGCTTCGCTATCTGGGGAAAAACCAAAAACACATGGTTTTTTGTTTTTGGCCGTATTCTAGTACCCTAAACCTTCAAAAACCACAAACAACGCGTTTCTTTTTGTTTTTTGGATTTCAAAACAAACAACCACACGGAAAACAAAAAAAGTAAATTGAGGCTGAACCACACATCCTCTTCAAAGTTCTTTTTTGTGTTTTGTCCGTGTTTTGGTCCTTTGGGCTTTTGCACAACCTGTATAAATTTGTTGGAAGTTGCTTTAGATTTGAATTTAAATATATGCAATTTTTCATTGTATGAATTTTCATTTATTTCCAATGGATTTCAAATTTAGATCTATATAACTCAATTCTACTTAAGGGTTTTACAATTTCAGCTTATTTTAAACCAACATTGAACTGAATTCATGAAAGACACCTTATAAATATCATTGAATTCTATCAAACTCTAATTTACTTATTACTCAGGTCTAACTTAATTCTTTAAATTCGAATTTGAACCTGATTGAGTTCAAATTTTGAACCTGATTGAGTTCAAATTTGAATCTAATTGATTTCTAATTTAAAGTTTAGTTTCAATCTCCAATTTGATTTTAAATCAATTCGAACTGGATTTAATTCTAATTTAGTTCTATTGTAAATGTCATTTTAATTGTCATTCTCATTCAAGTCTAACCCTAATTCATTATTACAGCAATTGAACTCTAATCGAGTTGCAGGTTAAGCACTTCTAATTCAATTCTATCTTAATTCTAACCCAATTCTACTTGAAACAATGCAATTTTGATTCAATCTTAGTTTAATTCCAATTCTAATCTAATTTGCTTTTGATTTATCTCGAAGTTAGTTCAATTTGAGTTTTATGTTAATTTTAGTTGTGTTTATATTTCAATTTTTTGTAATTCATTTTATTTTCAGCTAGCTTAAATCTTATACATTTCAATTTCAGTTGTTTTACAATTCTCCTTCAATTCTTTTTGATGTCCAATTTAATTTTGATTAACTCTAATTTAGTTTTAGTTCGATTCTAGTTCAATGCAAATTTATTTCTAATTCAATGCAAATTGAACTCTCATTTAATTACGATTTTATTCTAGGGAGAGGGTTCGGGTTTTGCTGGGGGTGTGATTAAGAATCAACCTTTAAGAAAGCAACGCATAAGTTATATGAAAAGCTTTCATTTTCCCCCAGATAGCGAAGCTATGGGGTTCTTACTTCAATTAACAATGAGTTGCCCGTGCGCGCTTTCGAGACAGGTTGCTGGTGCTGGGTGCCGGTGCTGGTGCTAGCTGGCCGTGCACGTGGTGGAGACAGGTTGCTGGTGCTGGTGCTGGGTGCCGGTGCTGGTGCTGTGAGCTGGCTGTGCACGTGGTGGAGACAGGGTGCTGGTGCTGGTGCTGGGTGCCGGCGCTGGCGCTGTGAGCTGGCTGTGCATGTGGTGGAGACAGGTTGCTGGTGCTGGTGCTGGGTGCCGGGTGCCAGTGCTGTGAGCTGGCTGTGCACGTGGTGGAGACAGGGTGCTGGTGCCGGTGCTGGTGCTGGGTGCCGGGTGCCAGTGCTGTGAGCTGCCTGTCCACTTGGTGGAGACAGGGTGCCGGGTGCTGAGTGCCGGGGTATACCGGTGCTGGGCGCTGGTGCTGGGTGCCGGTGTTGTGGTCCTGGGTGCTGCTGCTGTGAGCTGGCTGAGCGCGCGTTTAAGACGGGCGGCGGCACTGGTCGGGCGCTGGCGCCGCTGCCGGTGTTGTCAGCTGGCAAAGCGCGCCGGTGCTGGTGTCAGCTGAATGTGCGCGCTGTGCAGGCGCCGTAAGCTGGCTGTGCAGGCTGCGTACATTCTTGTTCCAGCCGGTCGCATGTCAACAGGTCGGGATTCTGCCTAGCTATCTGGGTCTATGCTGGTGTAATTCAAATGCAACAAGAAGCAAATTAGAATTGCATAAAAGCAAACATTAGATTAGACTGAATAAAATTGTATTAGATTTAAACATAAACTGCATAGAAGTTAAGTTGAAGAGAAGTAAACATTCAATAGAAATAAGTTTGCATTGAATTCCAATTAACACATATTATATATATATGGAACTTTGTATATAATTTATGTTATAATTTATGTGTTGCTTTCTTAAAGGTTGTCTTCTTAAAATCGCACCCCCAGCAAAACCCGCATCCTCTCTCTAGAATAAAGCATAATTAAATGAGAATTCAATTTGCGTTGAATTAGAAATAAAGCAAATTGGAGTTAGTCACAATTAGATTGGACATCAAAACAGAATTAAACTAGAATAGTAAAAACTTTTCTTTCTTTCTTTCCTCTTTGCAATGATCTGACTCCGAGGCACAACTTGGTTGGTCCCCAATGCAGGAACAATTTACAGCGAGAAAACACGAATGCTCGGAAGGCACGAAGGCAAGAAACTAAGGGCGTGGCCGAACGAAAGCAAAGCTGGTTTCGGATTCAAGTACATCAGGGTGCTTAGTTACGAAAAAGCGGTGGCGTCGTCAACGTAAAGGGTAAATCGTTCCGTGTTTTCTTTGCGCTGGTCAGCGTGTTCTGAAACCAGCACGCAGCATTGAGGCCACCTATAAGCGAAGGCTGGGACACAATGCCTGGCTTCACTGCAGAAAAACCTAATCTGCGTGCTGGCAAAGCCTTGGTACAATATGCGAAAGGCATGGCAATGACCCCTTCGCGAACACGCATTTTGAAGCAAATTGCGCAGGTGCTGATGCCCCGTCCCGAAGTGGGAGAGACATGATACACAAGCGGACTGTGTATTGAAGCGTACCTAGCAGCGACCCCACACTTCTTAGTCCCAGGAATGGGTGTTGGGGCTAGTGTACGTGCGTGCGCAATGAAGTCAACATACAATTCACACCAAGGGACGTCATTTTTTCAGGACAAAACAGGCTCGCCATGAGGCCAGCGCAGCAAACTCACCCATTGTAAAATAATTGAAATCGACTTGTATAAGATGTAAACTAGCTGAAACAAAAACTAATTGCAAATAAATTGTACTATAAGCCAACTAAATTTGACTTGACATAAAACTGAACTTGATTCGAGATAAATCAAAAGCAGGTGTTCTTTTTTGGGGGCTAGCATATATATATATATAAATACAAATACTGTATATCACGAAAGCCAGCCGATAGGCTAGGCTGAAGTTGGGTTGGGCGAACGAAGTGAGTAAAGGGGGTGTGGCGGGGGTCGCGCACGGGTCAATTTCGGAGGGCTAACCCAGAGCCTGGTGGGGGAGAGCGAAAAAGACGCGAGCGCTATGGTTCATCGTGAGGGGCTCAGGAGGCAATGTAGACCGTCTTCTACCAGGAGGGCGCAGCGGGACGTGAAAAGTGGATGGAACTCCTCCACGAAAGGGAGATGTGCGTCTGGTGGCCATTGAAATAGTGTTCGACTAGGTGTGAGGGGGAGGTGCGTCTCTGTGGGGAAGGTGGCAGCCAGGCGTAGCGGAGGAGGATGGGCAAGAAAAGAGGGTTTGCAAGAAATCTGGGCGTTGCTTGGGGGTGCCCTTTTTGAATGGTAAAGATGCCTGTCAACCATAGGCAAAAGGGGGAGTGCGAGTTCATGTCCTGATGCGGCCTGTTGGGGGCAGGAAAGAGAACAGAATTTGGGGGTGCCCTTTTTTAACGGCGAGGAGGCCTAGTTGCCGGACTCAAAAGGGCACCCCATATCGGGGTGGGAGTTCATGTGGATGAGACAGGCGCAGCGGAGGAGGAATGTCTTCTACCTCGGGTGCAGTTTTATGTCGACGATAGGAAGGAGGGGGCAACGGGTTTGCGCGAACCTGTCCAGAGACATTGGCTGAACCTGATGGAAAAGAAGTCCAACAGACTCCACCCACCTCAAAAGTTTGTGTTTCTTCTTGTGCACTTCCTTCTTTACCTTTTCACGTTTCCGTTTATCACTTAGGATGCATATGTCTATAAATACATATGTACCCCTACGAAAGCCAGCCGATAGCCTCGCCCATGGGCCCCACAGCCATCTTTGCGCACTGTTTGGCAACACGCAGCTAGCAAGCGCCCTTCAGTTCCTTAGGGGTGCCTTTTTCAGCTTGAAAACGCCCTTGAACCAGGAGTGCACAGGGCACCCGCCCCAAACCTATGTACTGCTGTCGGGGTGGCTGCAATGTTGACCTCGCCCCATAGCACAGTACCTACTCTTTGCCCGATGTTAGCCAATCACTTGATCTTGCGCGCCAAGTCTTTCGGATCCAGTGCGTTATCGATTTCGCCCCCCATTGCCATATTGATGTCTTCTTATGGAGGCTGGTTTTCGTCCCCTCCCTTCTCAGGTGTGATATATATAGAGACATATAGGCCTCCAACCTAAAATCGATGGCCTCCTCATATGAGAGTTCCAAAGCCAGAACGTGCGGACAAACTCGCGTTCTTCAGGGCAGTGGCAACAAGATGGCTGCACGATTTGCAAGCGTGTAGCCCAAAAATGCTCACGTGGATAGCCCACCAAGTGAGAAGATACTACACAGCATGGATTTGTATGGAACGCCGGCCAAGTAAGGTCCTTTCACAGACAAGAGTCCGCATCTCACACTGCAGCTGTGCTAGAAATGTTCTTCAGAATAGTGTAAGACATGCTAGAGTTTCTTTGAGCACAGAGAGAGAGAGAGAGAGAGAGATAAAGAGAGAGAGAGAGAGAGAGAGAGAGAAAGAGAGAGAGAGAGAGAGTTAGGTGAATTTTCAGAAGGTGCACGCCAGATACGGCCCTGGTCGGATGTGTCAACAATCAAGACTCCGACAAGGCTCTCTTGGATTGGGAATGGGACAAAGCTGA
The DNA here is from genome assembly GCA_963970005.1 of Durusdinium trenchii. Taxonomy (NCBI): domain Eukaryota; class Dinophyceae; order Suessiales; family Symbiodiniaceae; genus Durusdinium; species Durusdinium trenchii. The sequence goes on from CAXAMN010027883.1 coordinate 133,620, forward strand.
AGGCACCTTTTTTGAGGGGAGTCATGCATTCTTGCAGTTTTATAGATTTTGTTCATTAGCAAGGAGAGTTCCAAAAGTGTTTCCTGCTGCCTGGGGCGCTGATTGCGATTACTGTGGGCGTGCGAAATGGGACTTGCAATTGTATTACTTTATTTTTCCCATTCTGGTACTCATGCTGACATAAAGTCCCCAAAAGCAAGGCTGCTTGACATCTCCTATTGTCTGTTAAAGTGCAGTGTCGCTGCAAGGATGCCCCTGGAGTCACGGCAGAGGCAAGGACGCTCTGTGGAGTCTGCCAGGCGCATGGCGCGTCGCGCACGGCGCACCCATTGCAAAGTGTTGCGACGAGCCTCCATTGTGAGTTTCTGCACGTCAAAGTGGCCAGGATGTTATCAACTTGGTCGCGACCAGGCCATTTAGAACTTTCAGATATTGCTACACCATGTTCAGCTGCTGGTGATGCACCTACCTCTGTATGCATCATCAGTGTGTTTGCAAGAACTATGACAATGACACCTACATTTTTCCCTTGCTCCTTTGCAAATCTTTATCACGAAAGGTAGCGGTTACGCTACTGAGTTTTCCTTTTGCTTTATTAGCAACAATGAATTATAACGAGAGTGGACACCCATCTCACTGAGAAATTGCCTCCGACATTTACTTTTAAGGGCCGAGGGGGGGTGTGCCCCCCTCCCCCCCCCCCTTCAACTCCACCCTGGCACGGGTCTTTGTCAACAGCTACAAAACACTGTAAATACCAGTGTTTTCAGCTCCTCCAGTCTGCAAGAGTGGCCTCAAACCACGCAATTTACAGGGTTTTCTGTGGCTGTCCGGCCAAAAACACATAGCTTCAAACCATCCCAATATACAGGGCTTTGTGGCAGGAAGGTGCAGAAGCCCGTGTAAGTACCGTCGCTTTGTGCCACGTTGAAGCCTCTATATAAGCACCGCAAAAGCCCTTTCCGCCACAAAAAAACTTGAGGCCACTCTTGAAGATAGGAGGAGCTGAAAACACATGAAAACACTTGCATTTATGGTGTTTTGTGGCCACTTTGACGCGTACACAGCCCAAAACCATCGCAATTTACAGGGTTTTGTGCCGGGAAGGCGCACAATCCCGTGTAAATACCGTCGTTTTGTGCCATTTAGAAGCCTCCAAACGCCGACCATTTTTGAAGCCTAGACACTTCAAAACCATCGTTTTTTAACAAAACACCGTAAATACCATTAATACCAGTGTTTCCAAAATTACGCCTGATTCCCTGCTACCTTTCGTTCACCCCCTCCTCTCTCAAGTACTCTAGATCAAACTTGGAGAGCCCTTCAGTTGACTTCAAGCGTCTTGCAGCCTTGCATTCAATCCAGCAATCTCGGGCTCCGAATGCATCGCCAACAATGGATGGAGTTCGATGGTCCGCCTTCCCGTGCCACGTTGCGCGATCCCAAACAGTGCCGACAAGTGCCAGCACATTCCAACTCCCAAAGCTCTTTGAAAAAGGGCATTTAGTAAGCCAGTTTGTTGTGCACTTGTCCACATTCCAAGGGATTGGTGGATGGATATTCTTTGTTCTCTCAAGAGGCATGCAAGAGGTGTAGAGTGTAGACATGATATTAACATGTAGCACATGATGGTGTTTTGTTGAACTCGTTGTTTACCTGTAGATTGCTAAAGATCAATATCAACTCTTTTGCCAGCTCAGCCCTAAGCGTCGCATTTCCAGTGATTTGATGGTCCCTGCACTCGTGAAATCTGAAGTGATTTGAACAGGCGCGATTTCGCTGTCCACTCCGACGGACTCTCAGAGGAGTTTCACTGGCTCTCAGTAAATCGGTGGCATATACTAGTTTCTTGCTCCTAGTAGTAAGGCCAGGAACCCCTAGTAGCGTCCTTTGCTCCTAGTAGCGTCCTAGTCGCATATTGCGTGGCATCTCTGGTCTCAAGGTCTTCCCACCCTGCAGGGGAGGTTGGCTGAAGATCACCTTGGATGCTTTTACTTTCAACTCGTTTTGAAGACCTGTTTGTCCTTACCGTTTGCAGCTGCAAGATGCTAGGTCAAAGACCAAGAACCACCCTGTACCGAAACGGAACAGGACAAAGGATGCAGAACTTTGTAGCCCCCTTCTCTGTAGCAGTGTCATCACAAACAGGCATCGAAGTTGGAAGGACTGATCAACCCAGCTACAGGACTTACAACTTATCGAATCGAGTCGTGTTGGTGCCGGAGTCAATGGCATCTCATGCAACTTGATGGCCCAGCTGCTGCTGCGCGTGTTGCTACTGTGGGCTGCCAAAATGTAACAGACATGCTTATTCAACATTGAGAAGTGAACTTAGGTGGACTATTCCGGTAGCTACACTGATTGCTGGGGTAGGCCCAGACTGGCACCTTCCTGAGTGGTTGAGTCAACAGCTTTTCCAATCTGTAGCACAGGTTTCATTGAGTTATTGTTACTGAGGCTTGGTTTGGCTTTATCGAGTGCAGCTTCAATTTTTGATTTATATCATTGGCTGACTCTCAGCCCCAAGCGACGATCCTCTGGTACTGCTTTGAAGTATTTCCTCATTCGATGGGCTGTCCTATGCATTCTGCAGTCGCCAGGGCTGCAAGTGCGCCAGGAGGGCGATTGAAGCTGGGATATGGGGCATGCGCACGGTCCTACCCCTTAGGCCCTTGGGCCAATAAAGAAGCACTGGAATGAATGTGGTCACAGGGTATGCAGCGCGTATGGAGCGGGTTTTAGGGGTGCACCACATGGGTTCATAAAAATGGCTGGCACAGAAACGAAGCCTTTGGGCTGAATCCTCTCTCACTCCACTCTTTCATGTTTTGCTTAAATATATCCCTTTTGAAAGACCCTCTTAGCTAGATCCTGCGCGTCTCTTCTTTCAAACAATATGGCAGATCTTCGTTCCCTTTCCATCCTTTTCCCTCAAACCATTTTGCATGCGAGCACAGCAAGCACTTCTCCAAGGATTTGGTCTTTACTGTTGCAAGAGAGCATAAAGCCTGACCCTGTCAAACCGCTGGAGCCCGTTCAACATGATCAAGCTTCTTTGGCTCCAGCGATGCGTGGTTCCAAGGCCTGGGTTCAACTTGCCCCTAGTAGCTTCTTGTTCCTAGTAGTAAGGCCAGGAGCCCCTAGTAGCGTCCTTGCTCCTAGTAGCGATGTAAGGAGCCCCTAGTAGCTTCTTGTTTTACTTCTCTAGCAGTTCAAGAGATCTAACATCAACATGATGTAACTAGTACTAGTACAGGCGGTGTTTAAGAACGGACCGTGTCTAACTTTGGCGCATCTATAAGTCTTCATGCCTTTGCACTTGTGCTTTATATCAATCATGTTGTACGTATGCTTTACTTCCGGATCGAGGCCTATATCAACCAGCTTGAGAGTCCGCAGATTCCGGAACCCCAAGCTGTCCATGAACCTCCAAGTATTCCTCGAGCTTCTCTTGCGTATGTTGGCGAGGGTAATTTTGTGCTGGATGCGGAGCCTGAAGATCTGAAGTGGTCGCCTCGCACAATATCTGTGGCTGCTTGGTGAGAAATGTGTGAAACCTATTTTTCCACCTATGAGTTTATGAAGCAAGACATGCTGCACGAACGCATGGCACATACGCGCACCCTTGTGTGTCTCCCACCATGTGGCTTGGAGGGATCTTTTAGAGAACCCAGAAGGCTAGTTGTGTTTATAGTTTATACTTGGAACCCTGGAAGTATATTGTCATGTGAATTGGGCTACAGTGCGGTACGCACAGCACGCTTTTCTATACGGAGCCTCAAACCATAAGTGAGTGTTGTGTGGTAAATGCCTTGGGGGTTGGCTGGAGCGGGGAGTGCTGCGGTGCTGTGCGTGGGTTGTCAACACCACGGCAGATGATTTCTTGGTTCTTGGTGGTGGCCTGATATTCTCAGGTTCATTGTGATTGCTACGAAGATGAGTCTATCATGTATGGTTTCCCGAGCCTGTGAGAAAATGTTGCCCTTTCTCGAATCTGACACTTTTGAAAGTAAAGCGACGCTGTGTGGCAGTTCCGCGAAAGCATATCATAGTCAGATGAAGAAGAGCACTATAGCAAGCTTGTCGTCAAGCAATCCCGTCCCCCATTTGTAGACCCCTTTTTCAAAATCAAATTTCCTAGACTCAGGCGACTTCTGAGAAGTCAATGACAATGAGATGCATCCAACCTCCGTGGCTTTTTACGCACCGCGCACCCACTAGCGCATAAATCCTACCCACTTGTTTTTCTAGTTTGTGCAACTTTATTGTCAGCTTGTTTGAATGTTAGGTTTCTGTTTTAATCCACATTCACACCGCTGTGCGGTAAGGCATTTGCCCTCACCAGGAGGGGATCGACATGGATCGACTATGTAGGAGCAAATTCATGAAGCTTTGTAGCAAAACCAGACCATCGACTAGACATTTTGTTCCTCAAGCAAAACGCCTCCTTGTAACAAAAGCTGTCCAAGCATTTTTGCACCTAGTCTTGTTTGCTTTCCTTCCTTGCATGAGTCGCAATGTTCAGCACCAGTAAGATCCAGGAGGCCCTGTGGGTGCAATAGTGAATTATATAGTACTGGCCACCGAGGTCCTTCCGTGTGCAGAAGAGCGTGATTTGGCGGCGACTTTTCTGCAGACAATTTGCAAAGATGCCGAGTTGAACACGCACAATAATGAATAGCCGAGTTCAAAACCGTCAAGTCCGTCTATGACACAACACCCCCTGAAGCGCTGCACGAAATCGTGGTGGTGGATGATGGCAGAGCCACGGTTTGCATTCCTCAAGCGATTGCATTAATCTACAGTTAAAGCCTTTTCGCAACAAAGATCTGAGCAATGACTTGACAGTCCATTGTCTGACTGCTTGGAATGTTATATCAAGCCCAGGCAATCCGCCTCTTTCGGCGACGCACTTGAATGAAGATGTTCAAAAGAAGTTCAAAGTATTGATTAAGAGGCACGAGCAAACAGTTGGCCTTATTGGCGCCAAGAAGACTGGAGGGGATGCAGCCACTGGTGATGTGATCGTCTTCTTTGATTGCCATGTTGGTCACTTTGGCTTAAAGAGCCTTACCGTTTTTGCTGTCGTCGATTCTACAAAAGAACACTGACCAAGGCTTTGAGCAGTTTCAGTGTTTTGTTTGGAGCATTTGTGGCTTGGAATTATCGTAATTGCTTGCAACCCGCAACCTAGCTCCGCAGCCCAAATGGCATCTTGACTTCCTTGGGCTCATTGGAGAGAACTATCGGCGGATGGTGATACCACAAATTACTGCCCTGGATATTGACACCTGGACTCAGATTGGAAGCGGAGGAGGTATGTCCAAATGTTATTTGACTTGGGATGGTGACTTCAAGTGGGGTGGCGCCACGGCCAAACTGTGCACACAGCTCTTATTCTGAATGCATTCTGAGTTATGTGCATTTTGACAGCATTCCAAGATAACTTGAGTGCTCATGCTCAACTCAGGCACTGATGACATGTATATGGGCATGTTGTCCGGAGGGCTGGCAGGAATGTCGAGATTTTGGTGGGATGAAAGTGGCGGATTCGATGCAAAGATGTTGGGATGGGGTGGTGAGAACATTGATCAAGGGGTCAGGATGTGGGTTTGTGGCGGTGAAATTGTAGCTGCTCCTCACGCACAAGTGGCACATATGTGGAGAACGCATTCAAAAAAGACTGCTGCGCGGTACAAACATGTTGGAGATACGATCTTCAATCGGGCACGGGCCATCCATGCTTGGCTCCAAGAGTTTAGCGACAAGTTGGACGACTACCCAGCCTTCGCAAATCGTAAAGCTCATGGTGGGCCCAACTGGTATGGTGACATGGCCTCAGCTTCCCGAGCTTCAGGTCCAAGCTCAGTCAGCTGTGCGGCTATGCGCCTTCCTAGTTGCAATTGATACCCAAGGACATGACCACTTTTGAGAACGTCCGCAAGCGACTGAATGGCTGCCGACCTTTCGCCTGGTACTTGAAGCGTTTCAAGGCAGTCTACGAGGATGCTGGTCTTATCCCGCCAGAGATCTTCATGATCCGTGAGGTTCCATGGCACTCCATAAAGACACTGTTATCTTATGTCATGTATTAATAGTTTTATTGTTTGTTTTTTTTGGAACTCCATAAGACTCCAGGTGATGCGGTTGAAACATTCCTTGACTTTGAGCCTATGCCACTGTACTTGAGGAGCAGAGCGGCCTATGCTTGCGCTTCCTTGGACCTGCAGGCACAAGTGGCCAGGGAACTGAAGGAGTGCAGCCGCATAGATGCATGAAAAGCTTGAACAGCCATAGTTTTGAGGACGCAGCGCCAGCGATACAGACATCCTAGGTTAGAACAGTGTGATGAGAGCAATCATCGCTTCTTTTGGCACGTGGGTAACCGAGATAGGCGGCTTGAAGGCATTCTTGTACGATTTTCATGTGGACTGCAGAGCAGACAACACTCCACAGATTCCGTGCTGAGGAAATCCAAGTGCGGCACTTATGTTTTCAATGTTTTTCGAGGAATTCCAAGGCTTCAAGGCTCCAAGGCTTGGCTAAGCTCTTGGGTCTCACTTTGCGAGGAAGTGCTGCAGTGGCTTGCGGGCATGGAACACTGATCAGTGCCTCCAGGCAGTTTAAAGGTTTTTTTGACATGTCTAGGAGCAAGGACGCTACTGGGGGCTCCTGGCATCGCTACCAGGAGCAAGGACGCTACTAGGGGCTCCTTGCATCACTAGAAGGAACAAGAAGCTATTCGAGACATTTTTTTAGATGTTAAAACATGCTTGTTGGCAGTTTCAAATCACCCATTGATGCGAAATGATTCAGGGCGGCCAGGGTGGTGGTCGGGCTGTGACTAGTATTTGTCACTTGGCTAAGCTTTGTCAAACGAAATCTGCACAGATGGACGAAGAAGCAGGTCAGACAGAGCATGAAGGGTTTTTGTGCATATTTTTTGCAATTTAGGTGAGTTGTCGGGAGCACACTCTGCGCAAACTTGGTCTCTTACAAGCGTTGCATGGCGGCAAATTGTATACGTCTTGAACATCATTCAACCACATCATCAAGTGCTCACTCAGGATGGTCAATTGAAGCGTGGGAGTTCTTGTCTTGGGCCTGACAATCAGCAACAACCAGGTATAAAGGAGGCGTGCTTCGAGAGAAATACACAAGCGTTCCAGGTATTTCTCTCCTGTTCCATGTATAAGTCCAATCTTCGGAAATGCCAGGCTCCTTGTGTGTCGTTCAGAAGTAAAGGTGGTGCAAGGCCAGAACCTTTCAGTTGCACCAAATATTCAGTTTCCCTAAAAATCTAGGAGAGAAGCCTGAGCTATCCTGCGTCCAGTAGCTAGTAGCCATAGCTTTCTGGTAGCTACTAGCTACCATTCTACTTCTACTAGCTACACTGCTACACCTCTTCACCTAGCGGCCTACTCCCTCCTGGGCTTTTTTTATTATTTTTCCGCACTCTGCAGGTTTTCCAAGGTGAGTGCCACGATGCCCATTGAAACCCAACTATACCGAAAAGCACAAAGAGATCACCCTGAGGCGAGCGAGAGTGAAATTCATGAGAGAAACATGCAAGAATGCAAGCTGCAACATGAGAACAAACACACATGTCTCACTTTGGCTTTAAGAGTGGTGCGCAGTGTGAGGTTTTTGCACGGCTAAATGCAGAATCTGCTGCATCTCCTGAATCACCTCTGCCAGCAAGATGCAAAGAGCGAGGCGGGCGTTAAACCGTTAAACACTTCTTTCTTAAGATGCTTCTCACGGTAAACAAACATGTATATACACACTGATATACCCAAGCCCAACTTTTGCAAACTTTTGCCTTTGCCTGGCCGACTGTTTTCTCTAAAAACGGCAACTTTTCTCGCTGCCGTGGATAAACTTTCACAGTTGTCCTACCATATTCTTTCGATTTCCTTCTGCTTCCTTCGAGCCTCTTTGATATCCACTTGCTTTCTTTGACCGGCATGCCTCTCCTGGAACGGAGTCCGTGGGCCCGTGGAGCCCGTAGGGCACGTAACACCCCTCTCCTAGTCCGGCAAGTAGATGATGGTACAAATAGTAGTAACACGATAAAACAAATCCCTGTTTACTTATCTGTAAGCAGTCAACACCGTGGTCTGCCATGTTTTGGAGCCCTCCTATTCCGAGCTGCCACCACCCCACAGTACACAACCTTTGTATTCCTGACAGTCTTGCTTAGGCAGATCTACTGTGATGCACAGCACACATTGATTTTTGTCAATAATGAAGTACCGGGCCCAGAACCAAGCATGCAGCAAGTGCGCCCAACAGTTCAACAGTGCCGTGCTCAAGGCGACAGAGTTGCTGCAAGCACAAAGCAGAAAACAACGCTGAACACCTCTTAGATCTTCCTGGAGCTGGCTGATCCTTTAGGACAGTGACATGTTTGATCCAGCAACAGAAGTGTAGCAATCCGTTCTGCATCCCAACTCTTATCAAATTTAATCCATGGCCAGTAAGAGTCAGCAAAAGCTTTTGTTTTTAACAGTTGACAAAATGAGCACCAGCTTTTTGGTTCTTTTTCAGCCAGTCCTTTTGGCTCAGTCTTTTTAGGAAGGGTTCCCAGCACAAAATCAACGCAAACACAAGACTTGGGCTTTGCTCACCCAGTCAGGTCTCAGTGGCAGCTGCTATAGATTGGTTCCCCAGATAGCTGCAGGCTATGGGGGTTTTAGCTTCTCAATGGTGTGGCTCTTGATCGGCGCTTTGGTTTTGGAGGTGCTGCTGCCGTGCTGATGCTGGGTGCGGGTGCTGGCTGTGGATCGGCGTTTGGGTTTCGCAGTTGTTGCTGCCGTGCTGATGCTGGTGCAGGTGCAGGTGCTGGCTCTGGATCGGCGTTTTGTCTTGTGCTGCGGTGACAGCCGTCCGTGGCGCGTACTTTAAACCTAAACACCCTCCATCTGGGGTCTATGCCGGTGTAATTTTTACGGCTTACTTGCATTTTGCTTGTTCCCACTATTGGGGTCCTTACTTCAAGTATAGGAAGAGATGCCTGTGTGCGCTTTGGAGCCTGGGTGCTGGTGCCGCTGCAGGGTGCGCTTTGCAACTTGTGCTGTTGCCACAGCAGGGCGCCGCCACATGTGTATGGCGTGCGTGACAATGTGCGCTGAGTGCTGGTGCCGCTGCAGGGCGCCGCTCCAAGGCCTAGCTTGGCCTTTGGGCGTTGGTTCCGCTGCAGAAAGCTGTTGCTGTGCATGCCGCCATGTGCGAATTGAAAGTTGTGCGCTGGTGCTGTGCAAGGTGCCGCTGCAAGCTGCCGGCCAAATGTTTGTGCCATGTGCGCTTTGGAGGATGCTTGTAAGCTTGTAGCAATTTGAGTTTTGGAGCCGGCGTGTTGGTGTCGTGCAGGCGGCGGCAGGGTGCGTTGAGAGGTGTTTATGGCAGCGAACGACTTGGAGTGTGCTATTCGGGGTCTATGCTGGCGTAATTAATGCCAGACATTGCACCCGAAACTGCACCACAAATTGTAAGAACCAAGCGGTGGTGCCAGCGCAGTCAAAATTTTGTGCCTCCTTCGTGCTTCCCTTCTACTGGCACGTTTCTGGTCTCAAGTTCTCAAACAAAAATGCTCGTAAACATCGAGGACCTCAAACGTTTATTGTGTTCTAGTTCTATTTGTGTATTTTTCATTGGAACCGACTGGTGAGCAAAAAGGGTTCCCTCCGCGGCAGAGCCATTGCAAGGGGTGTTGAGAGGGAGTTTAAGAAACCGTCGCTTTCGTAGTGCGATTTTTGTGCTTTTGCTCGTGGTCTATTTGTGGTGATGGACCAGACTCAACAACTTTACATGATGCATTTTGTTTCGAGTGTTCGAAAGGGGCAAGATTTATGTATGTTTGAGTTTGCACATATAATAATGCGAGTACTTTCTGCGTTTGCACACTACAATAGCATTTTCGTTTTACTTCATGCAACTGACTCGCAGCCGCATGGTCTACTCATGTAGTGACCATGTAGTGGAGGTCATAGAGATGGTAAAAATAGGCTCACCAACCCGCTGCAGAACCAACGTCTGAAACTTGTATAAGGTGCCGCAAGAACAACAACTGAACTCTTGTCTTGACATTCGTTTTTGGGCTGCGCTAGTCCGCGTCTGTAGAGCCTATGAGGCCTGTAGAGCCCGTAAAGGAGCACAGAGCCCGTAAGTGCGTGAACCCATGGAACCCGTTGTCCTGGTAGGGGTGTGTGTTCTCTTCTCACCTGCCTGATGCTTTTGCTGTCTCTTCGCTGTTGCCCAATCTGTGACTAACAAACACCGTGAAAAAGATTTGGTGCTGAATCAGCTCGAAGGCTCTCCTCAAGTTTAAACAAGAAACTGGGATAATCGGCAACACATGGTCTTGCTGGTAGGAGGTTGTCGTTCGTTCGTCCACAGTGGCTCTTCAGCCTTCGATTGCAGATTGAATCTTCACTACATTTTTCTTGAAAGACTTACTTTGAGAATCTTTAAGAGCTAATAACAGGTTGTTGATTTCAATCAAGTGAGGATGCGTGCAGTATACATTGGGTGCTGTTACAAACGGTGTGCAGGATCGTTCAGGTGTGCGCCGATCAACACAACCAACCACAGATACTATATAGCTCTCATGTTGTTTTGTTAGTGCTCAAGATCCAACCACACTAACCAGTGTAGCGAGATGCAGGAAATTAAGGTCGGTCAAGAAAATCTCCCGGGTCACCAGCCAGAAAGCTTTTGTAACCATAAGTTGATGTGAACGAATTAGTATTCAATCTGCATACCAAGCTTGCATGATGCCACCACCCCAGGGCTGCAATTGAGGCAAACCCTACCAAAATGCCTTCAAACATCAAACTGCAGTTGACTTGGACATCATTGCAACATGCTGTCAATTGACAGGGAACATTGATGATGCCTTTGCACCCGTGTCAATGCAAGTAGGAATTGCCATGAGGAGGTTCTGGAATCTGAAACCAGGAAGCAAATGTTTGGTGCGAGTTCTGCCGTCTTTTCCAAGATTCTTCATCATCGTTGCTTGCACATTTGAACCATGAACCAAAGTGATTGCACACTGGAAGCTTTATTGTTCTGTAGCTCTTGGAGGCCGAAGTTGCTGGAAGCTCTTTTGGTCGGGAGGAACACAATGCCTGGACAGTGATGCCCAGTTTGTGGATGCACAGGACTGCCGCGAATTCATGTCACTCACGAAGAGGGTTGAAGTGTACAACTTGGAAAGCCTATTGAATGTATTGACCTGTTCATATACATTGCGACTTGATTAAAGTCCACTTTGTTCATTTGCCACAATCGAGGGTGACTGTGCCTTCTTCATCTACGAGAACAGTCAGCTGAAGCAGGCTGAGTCCATGGCCTGCTTGGACACCTGGTCAGATGAGGCCGTTGCCTAAGTCGCAAGCGCTGATGTAGTGCCGTTCACAGCGAAGCGCAGAGTGAGAGCCTAGGATATCAACACTTGGGGACTCTATGAATGCCATTCCGGAGACAATCAGAAGTTTACCGAAGGGCCAAAATTCTGCACAGCAGTGGAGATTAGTGAACCTCAATGTTTTCAAGGTCAAAAAATGTAGTGAAGGTCTTTGTTCAGACGGACTTTGGTGTGGAGCAGCTCTTTGCACTGCGCAACGGATATGAAGACGGATCATAGTTTGTTTCATGGATGTCCAATGGATGTCACATGATTATGTGGTGGATGTCATGATGTGAAGTTGCCGAAGCCCACACTGAGCTGGCACGAGTATCGAGCTCATCAAGCTCTTGTCAACGAGGATCAAAAGGGAGCACTTCCATGCAATGAAGATCCTATAATCCTTCGCTATTAGGTTGGTTCGCTCATAGGTTGGAGGCCATCGCTAGTAGGTTGGAGGCCATCGCTAGTGTCTCATCAATCTGAGTGAACACTTGGCTTCTTAAGAACCTTTGCAATTGAATCTTGTGAAAGCTGGGGCCAGTTTGTCAACGTGGTGCTGAAGGCGGCCAAGCTCAGGGTGGAGGCTTTGTGGGCGACGAGAAAATTATGTGGCAAAAGCATACTAGGCATACACCACTGCAGGCTGAGACTGCTGCGAGGGAAGGCAGGGTTTGTGTGGTTGTGTTGGTCTTGAATTGAGATTTATGCATGTTTTATATATTTATCCTAGACGCAAGCTTCAGGCTATGTGAAGCCTCGGGAAAGAACCATCATAGAGGCTGGGCTTTCCGAAGCTCCAAACCTCACTCAATCAATGCAAAATTCTTTGAGGTACAGTGAGGGTATATCGTGTTTCTATTCAAGTGGCTCTTCCAACCTTTCTCAATCTTCTGCTCTTCGTGCCCTTTGAACCCGCTTGTCTTACGGGTAATTTTTTTTGGTATTGGTCAACAATTATGGCCCAGTGATCCACAGGTGTTGGTCCCCTGTCCCTTATCTATCATCGGGATAACTTATCCCTCGATTGAAGGGAGCAAGGCGGCGGAACACAGGGCAGCCATAGCATGCCATGGTGACTGATTTTCACGCTCTTTCACGTCCTTATGCCCTCTTTCAATTTTCTCCTTGTGAGCAGGCTGAACATGAAGTAGAGATGTTGGCATTTCTGATGGAGGAGGCGAGAGGTAAGGATTCTCATGGCTGCTACAATTCTCGACTTACTTTGCCTCAACCTGCATCAGAATGACTCCTCAGAAGCAGAAGTCCTTCTTGAGATGGAGGCAGGCACAACTCAACTTTTATCGTCAGGCTTATTTTGGCAGAGCGTTTGAGCAGTTGCTACTAGTTGCCCCAATTCGATATAGTTTCTAGATCTTGTCATCAGAGCCTGAATGAGCCTGAGCCCGGAAGACACTGGGGACCAACTATATGGGACTATGAGCCTGGCACCAATGGTTCTCAGCTGTTTCAGGCACAGGTGCATGAAACGTCATCTCCAGCTGTGGCTGCACGTTTGCGGGCACAAATTTCTGAGCTGCAGTGCAGAAGGCGTGGATTAAAAACAACTGGTTATCATCTTTTCTTAATTCGACTAAATTGGTTAGGCTGTGTGCTTCAGCGCCCTGTGCAGGCCTCGCTCTTTGAGCCCTCCTGAACTCACTGCTTGATGCAATGCCAAGCAATGCCAATGCCCAAAGTGCGAAACATTAATTGGCACGTTCTTTTATTCTTGAGCTATTGAAGTTCTTACTTCAAATAGGGTGCCTGTGTGCGAATGGAACCTGGGCGGGTGCCGCCGCCAGATGTGTATGGCCATGTGCGCTTTGGAGCCTGGTTGCTGGTGCTGCTGCAGTGTGTTGCTGCCAGACAGTGTGCGGTTTGGAGCCTGCTGGTCCCCTGCAGGCTGCCAGGTGTTTATGGCAGTGTGCGATTTGGAGTGTGGGTGCTGGTGCCATGTTGCCCACAAATATTTTTGCTTTCTACGGTCCACGCTGGCGTAAATGTTTGTATTTTTTCACCTGATTTCGAGATACTTTATATGTTTTTATGATATTCTCATCTTGTCATACTCATTCTGACAATAAAATGCTACTGGTAGGTAGGCGCACTCCTCTCGCTGAGAAGTAGAAACTGTCTCCAATGTATGACTTTTCGGCCCAAGACTACCTGCGATGTGGTTCCCCAGGCGCAGACTGTGAATGAATTTCTGATTTTTTTTGACTGTTGTTCCCAACTGTCAAGGCGTGGTGTCATTTCTCCACGGATCCAAGGCGCTTTAGCCCCAATTGCTGATCGATTGAAAAGCTCATGCTTCTAGACAGGCTGTAGAGAAGCTCGTGCATTGGCTCTTTGCGCCGCCCACCCAGCAATTGACAAGCGTGATCAACCATGATGAGACACCATATCAACAGGCAACTGCGAGTCTCGGTTGGTTCACGCCTCAGCTTACTTAGTGACTTAGTGGTAGAGTTTCGTGGCAGGGACTTTTTGGTAAAGACTCAGCAGCGTAGCGACTTTAGGTATTTCTCTGTTGTTCCAAGCTGCAGGGTTTGTTTTGCCAGGCGCTTGCTTGTCCCTGTGGCCTTGTGCCGCTCCTAGCTTTCGATAACAAGCAATAAAGTCACAGTAGCGGCTCAGTAGCTGGTCCAAGCCTGGTTCAAATTAGCTTGGTTTTAAGGCCGTTTCAATCTTTGTCACAAGAGAGTACACATCTCAGCCAGTTCAAGATCGGGCCAAAATGAGGAGGAACCACCGCTGGGGTCTTCTAAGGACTTGTGACCGGAAGGTGACATCGTCAGCAATGTCTTTATTTGAAGAAAGACTTCCTTTCTTGTGTTCTTTTCCTTACCACTCTAGCACGTTAGACTGTTAGACTGGTAGACCTTTCTTTTTGTACTTTTTTGCACTTCTTCCTTCTGATATGTTACCCTCTGATGCTCCATTAGCTGCTCCTGCAAGGCCGAGACAACAGCGGGCTCTTTGTGCAATGGCCGCAGATGGAGGCAGAGACTGCAACTGTGCAGACTGAACAACAGCACAATTGTGTGAGAGAAAGTTGAGGTGAGGAGAAGCAAGAAAAAGTTCACCATGTCAGGGGTAAGGACGCTACTAGGGGCTCCTGGCCGTACTACTAGGAGCAAGGACGCTACTAGGAGCAAAGGGCATCGCTACTAGGAACAATAAAGCCACACTTTACATGCCACTGGCTCGGTTTGGCTCAATCCATGCGCAGTGCTGGAAGGAATGGCTTTGCTCCCATGCCACACGAGATCACATATATATATATATAAATACATATATATATATGTAATTCAAAGACCGTATTGCTGACAAGCGTATGTTGATGGTGTACAGCAGGTTGGAAGCCCCAAAGAAGCAATGCAAAGAAAGTCAACCACCAAACCACTTGAACCTCAAGCAAACCTTGCGGCATTTATGCCTCATGTGATGTGCCGCAAAGATGATGGCATTCCCGTATGCTACTCTTTGTGTCCAAGGAATCAAGGACAGCATGCCAACTCAAGCTGCTTACAGTACGGGTAGTAGTAGCAGTAGCTTCCTATGGTGTTTGCGTTGCTTTGCAGGATGGTGTCACAAGCGAGTCTTTGCAAGCCCAGTTTGAACACTATGGGAGAGTCCGGTGTCCCAATCTCTTCACATTTGACAATCTGACTAAAGCTCAGGCCACCAGTTTTTTTTTGGAAGCCAGGTGATACCCACTGTATGTTTGCATATGTATATATATATATATTTGTGTTTCTCCAAACACATGTAGACGGGAAGAAACTCCCTCCAAGCCTGTGCCTGTGCGCGCAACAGAACTATAAAACAATATACTGTACCAATACATTCTTCACATCAGTGTGAAGAACAATCGTTGCCGAACGCTTGCACCCTGAGGCACCTCTCTGTTACAACAACAGCAACAACAAGCAACAGACAACAAGCAATTACCTGTGACCAACAATCACAGCAACAAGCAGTTTCGCTTTGCACCGCACCCGGATAGTCTGCCCAGCCCTTCTCACACACAGAGTGCCACTGCACAACATCCTTCTTGGAACATCAAGGCATCACTTTGGCGGATGTATATGGAGACCTGCCAGCGGACTGAAGGTCCCAGGGTGTCACCAAGATGTACGAAAGCATCAGCCCGGGAGAAGGTCAAGGGAAGTTTTGCAGCCAAGTGAATGTTGACTGCACAGGCTATCAAACCGTGCCTATTCTTGGCCGAGGTGAAGAATGTGAACATCACTCAGAACAAGAACATGAAAGGGGCCCCGAACTTGGCTGACTCTTCTCCTCGTGTCTCACTAGTCACCAGCTGAGGGTGTGTTATACCAGTTGCCTACTAGGAACCAAATTAATATCAATGAATACTGTAGTGTGAGGACTTCTTCAAGGAAACTGCCCCGCGCCGCCTTCGGGGCAGCGGGGAGCTGACTTCCTTGAAGAAAGCCTGAGCTTGGCTTCCGATCGGTACTAGTAATAGCTATCTAAGCAAAGTATGTACCACTACTAGCTACTTGAGCCTACTCTCACGGCGGACAGCTCCCTCCGTAGCGGGTTAATGAAGCACATCAAACAATCAAAGAGGGGGTCACATATAGTTACAGTAAGTTTCCCTGAACATCTAGGAACCAAATGCTTAGACGAAGTGAGAGCTATCCTGCGTCCAGTCGGTAGTAGCTACTTAAAGCTACTAGCTACCTCCAGCTACCTAGCTACGGCCTACCCCCGGCTCAAAAAAGAAAAGAAGCAGTGTGTGCTACTTGGAGTTCTTGTTTGCTCTTTGTGCTAGGCGCCTGACACTCGTATTGCCATCGTGGAGTTTGCACGTCGGGACGATGCCAGAAAGGCGATGCAGGCCATGCTGAGACGCCATAGGTGCGTGATCACCTTTGCCTGCCGATCTCCTCTTGCACTTAGTCACTTCTTGGCACCTTTCGATTCGAAAAGCTTCTAGCTACTAGTAGCTTCTTGTTACTAGTAGCGATGGCCTCCAACCTAATAGCGATGGCCTCCACTAATGGCTTCTAGCTACTAAGTAAATGTTGATTTTGTGCAGTCTTTCTTGCCATTTTTGTTTGAGCGCAGAATCCAGAGCGGCGAAAGAATGTTTAATATCTATTCTTTCCTGACACTTGGCCAATCACAGGGGCTCAATGGTCGCAATGTCCAGGGCAAATGCGTGATGATCAGGCCTGGCAGACCACAATGAAACTTTGCATGATTTTCAAAAGCTCAACTGGAGGGAACGATTAATTTGGCCACGTGCAGGTTTGCAAGAACAGCTCCTGGAATGCGTACTGCAGTCCCAGCTGTGCGCAGAGGGGTTCCGGCACTAAACTTGGTATTTCTGTGTCGAAATAAAGTGAACATGTTGGCCTTCGCAAAGTGCTTTGGACAAAACACATCAATTGTACAATTAGATAAAGAGAACTCTGTCGAGAAGATATAGCAAGACATGGACTGTCAAGACACTCATTAGAGACAAGTGTTTTTGTTCCGTTTAGACAACATGCCACACTCTTCAGGAATTGATACCTCAAACGGCAAGTCACGAAAAGTTGCTGGCTGCCAAGTCCAGAGCTTATGATCTGAAAGTTGGACGCAGTGAATGATAGAAGGATTATTGACGCCGGACACCAACTTCTCCAAATTTGTCCAGATATACTTCTAAAGCAGATTACTACAGTCTCAACACTTGCCATTTGCACCGATCCGCAACTCACTGCTTGTGCAAGGTTTCGGCCAGCTGACAGGACGCTTAAACAGCATGCGTGCGGGCGGGCGGGGGTGGGTGGGTGGGCCTTGGGTCGGTGTGAATACCTTGGAATCAAAGGTCACCTGTTGGTGTAATAATGCAGGGTGTCAAGGCCCGATATCACCAACCTTGACAAACGAAGCTGGGTGATATCGCGGGATGTGGTACCTGGCCAGTCCCATGTACCTGCATTGGTTTGTGAGCGTTGTAACTACCGACCACTCGTAGAGGTGCAAGGCTGTTTAGGTTTAGGTATTCAGGTCTGTAGTTATACTTGTTGTTGCTTTTCTACAAAGATTTGTGCGTTAAATGTTCAGCTTGCATGCAGTCAACCCACTTGCACTTGCTTGTGTGTTAAACGTATGCGACTACGTGTACGCAGTCAACCTATTAGCGATGGCCTCTAACCAAGTTGTGATGGGCTCTCACCTAGATGCGATGGCCTCCAACCTAAGTGCGATGGCCTCCAACTTAACCTTTCTGCTCAATCTAAATATGACGTGAGCGTGAATTAGACTGTGATGCGAGCTCAAATTGTTTGTGTACGCAGCCAACCTACCTACTTACGAGGTCCTTCTACCTGGTGCGATGACCTCCCACCTAGATGCAATGGCCTCCAACCTAGCTACGATGGCCTCCAACCTACTCGTCCGGTTTTTAACTCAGGAACCCTTTTTCACCTAGGCAGCCGTGCGGCGAGTGGCTTTCGATCCCGTACGAATTACCTCGAGTGTGTGTGTGGCCTGGTAGAGCACAGTTTGAGCAATCGATTGAAACCTGGAGGAGCAGTCCAAGTTGCAGCCGAAGTAGACAAGGCACCCCGAAAGCAAAGGGTTCTTGGTGAACAGATCTTTGAAAAATCCAATTTTTGCCACCTGCCAAAGCCAAGAAAAGGTTGAAGTTTGAGGCATTGCTTTTACAAATGGCCAATTTGCTACCTTGCTTTCCTTTCCATTTGTGTTCTCGCCTTCGAGGTCGAAGCCGGGCAAGCAGCTGAGAAATCCGAGCTGCTAAGAGAATCGGACGAGAAAGCCTTTGCAAGGAAGAAGCAATCAAGCAGATAAATGAAGCTGCATGTTTTTAGGCACGCAGAAGACGCAGTAGAAGCAGACGCAAGAGGCTTGCTGGATATGCCATAGTATGTCAGTTTCAAGCAATGCAGACATGTATTTTTTCATAGTTCTTTTGTAGGAGCCCAGTTCTCAGTCGCAGTCGTAGTTGCAGCAGGCCTTGGCGAGTGTCATTCCTCATTTTGAGAGTCAGCTGGAAGTAGTGCAAGAAGACCATGAAACATGCCTTGACAATCATCGGCATTCCTCACTCAATGGATACATCATAATTATAATGTCATACATTTTCACCGAAACACAAGTTTTTAATATTCAGCTGAAACTTTAACAAACTTTCAAATATGTTTTCACTTTTTTTCTTCTTCCGAATGTGAGAACTTGTGATGGCTGTTTGGAGGAGTCGCAGTGCTAGTCATTGGCGGCCTCAAGAATTCAGCTCGCCGGAGCCAGTTCGTCAAAGCCGTCCTGCGCGAGGCCGTCGATCGCGGCTTTTTGCAAGAACATATTTTTCCTTGTCTGTTTATATAACGCCCGTGGCTCTGCCTCCTTACTTCATCAAGTAGGCGCCTACTTATATAATGGGTGCGCTTTTATTGTTTTTTATTTTTTATTTTTTACATTGGGATTGAGCGGCTTTCTTATTAGTACCTTACCTAGCTAATTACAGCAATTTCGTGTCCTTAGCAGAGACACAGGTGTCGTAGCTGGCCAAATACATTAGAATAGTGCAGGTTTCATATTAATTGCTAGCTGATTAGACTAATTTGGGAGCTGTCGTAGCTGGCAAAATACATTGGAATAGTGTAGGTGTCAGAGAAATTCCTACCTATCACAACAGTTTGATGCAGTTAGCAGAGAAACAGCAAAGAGAAAGAGAACCAGCACAGGAGGCATATTTGGTTGGCTGGGGAGTTCACCTTAAAATATTGATTTCGTGGCAGGCGCGGGTGTCGGAGATGAAGTGCAGATTTTGTGCAGCGCCCCCCCCAGCAGCACACCAGATCCAAAGGTGAGCAGCTCTTGCTTGCTTGCTTGCTTGCTTGCTTCCTTGCTTCCTTGCTTCCTTGCTTCCTTGCTTCCTTGCTTGCTTGCTTCCTTCCTTCCTTCCGTCCGTCCGTCCTTCCTTCCTTCCTTCCTTGTTTGGTTTCTTCTCTGCAAAGCAAAAAAATGGAAAAGCAAAAACAAAAAGAGAAAGGAGAACAGCAGCCAAAGCAGAAAAGCAACACAAACAGAAAAGCAGCAAAAGCAGAATCCGAAAAAAATCACAAAAACAAAGAAACAATCCGAAAAAACCCTCCAAAACTACTTGATTGAGGGACTAGACACGCTCCTAGCTCCTACATATGGACGCAGGATGGCTCACACTTCTTCAAGGAAGCTCCCCCGGCCGCCCCCGGCGGGGGGAGCTTCCTTGAAGAAGCGCTCGCACTTCACTGTGATTTGGTTCCTAGATTTTTAGGGAAGCTCAACAATCATAGGCCTATTTGAGATGTACCTAAGCATTGTTTGCCGACAAAAAGGCATTGTCAAATGCCTTTAAAGTGTGAACATGCCATCCTGGTCAGGTACCCATAGCCGAAGCAGAAGCAAACGTGATCGCAAGCGCAAAGATAGCCGCAGTCGTGGCAGTCGCAGACGCCGGCGCTGAGGAAACTAACATGACATTTTCATGCAGCAGGGATGAATGTCTTCATACCAATACTACATGACTGCTCAACAATGGTGTCAATGTATTTGTATTACTCAATTGGAGCACTTGCAATGCCCGTGCCACTGCTCTGGACCACGTGTGCAAGCGTGAAAAGTTCAGAAAAGCAGAGACACTTTACCGCTTGACATTACCCTGAAGAATGTTGGTGACTTACTGTATTGCAAAGGGCCGACTTTCAAGTCATGCAACCGCCGCTTTTGATTCCATCTTTGACCTAAAGCAAGCTAACCACACTGATTTTGCAGGGAAATCTGAGCTGCGCAAGCACTACTTCGGAGATGTTTACAAAGAAGGCTGCTTCTTCGCTACTGTGCTCCTTCGCTATTCGCTTGTATAGACTGCAGGCAGGTATGAGCCTTTGCATCCTGAATTGTTCGAGAATCCGCACGAGAATGTAAGGAGGCAAGCAAGACATATTTCATTTTACCTTATCAACATATTGTCTATGTTGAATTTCTTCTGCATTCGGCCCATGTTCAACATGTTCAAACAGGCAGGGGGCTCCTTGAGCAGGTGGCTTGCCCCTACCTTTTTGTCTGCCGCGACTGCCGAGCATCCAAATTTCAAGGACGTCCTCTCCTCAGATAGAGAGAGGTGCTGCTTGCATTGCTTCAATGTGATTCGGTACGTCCTATACGCATTGCTCATTGTGTCAAGGTTTTGCGAGAAGAAACTCCTGGAGTTTTCTCCTTCGACCTTTTGAGCTCTGAGCCATCCCGGCGTCACTTCTGCGCTTCAGTTTGTCGGAGTGCAGATCTTCCATGGGAGTGAAGCATCCTCCTGGCCCTTGCATTTGCTGAGGGTCACTTGACCCCATTTGACCACTTGGGACTTAAGCATATGGCCGCAGCCCTTGGTCCACTTGGTCCCACTTGGTCCCACTTGCCCCAATTGGTCACTCGTGCCACTTGGTGCCAGTCTTCCACACCTCTTCTCCTGAATCTAGCCTGTGTGCTTTTGCTTTTGCTTTAGCATAGAAAGTGTTCTGGAAATCTTCATTGAACTTCGTGACGATGGTGCCGTCCTACTTGACTACACTTGCTGATTAGCTTGGATTACCCAGTTGGTGCATGCAATGATCACTTGCAAAAAGCCTCTGAATCTCATGTTCCGCCGGAACAAGATGAACGAGAAACCTGGGAATGGCAAGCTGATACAAGAAAATGAAGCAGCTGCACTGGCTAGCTGAGAGTTTGTTTTTTGTGCCAGGTTCTGCGACTTGCTTCTTGAGGAAGTAGACCATGCCCAGAAGACTGCTCGTGAGGCTTGGGCCAGATTTCACACAAAGAAGCACCTCAGCCAAGATATGTTTAGTTAGCAACGGGCCTTAATGTATAAACGATTGCCGCAATCCGGATTCTTGGTACCTTGGTGTTTAGCCAATTCCATGTGTCATCTTGATCATTGAAATTCAAACTTGGTGCACTCCGAGCACCTTTTAGCTTATCCGGGTGCAGTAAGCAGTGCGGTTCCTGCCTACTGACCGGAGTTGACTATGCTTAAAGGGCATGACTCATAGATGGATAGAGTTTCTTTGACAACATATTCAGTTTGAGTCTAAACTGAACATGTGCACGCCCCTCTCATAGCACCTCCATTTTTTTTTGAAGTTCAGGGAGAACTGCCTCTCGTGTGTTGCTTGAAAAACAGTTTGCACTCCCCACGTTTCTGGACAAATATGCGATACATCCCAGTACTAGCATGAACGAGACAGCTTCTTGAACTAGCACTTCTTGCTTCGATGCTTATGTCATCGGCAAGGGAGGCAAGTGAAGAGACTGTCCTCTCCCCCACTCTTGGTCGCAGCTTGTTTGGCAGCGACTTGGTACTGTATGGCAACACTGGAAACCAGAGTTTAAGTCAGGTGAATGTTGCTTTGAAGTCACAGAAGGATCCTTTCAGCTGGAACGTGGAAACTCCTCACTTCAACGTTTGACCACTTTTGGCTTTTGGATCTGGGTTTTGGGTTTCTTTGTTCTGTGCATCGGAAAGGCTCTTGATCGACCCAATGGCATGAACAGATATGGGGTGGTGCTCAACCAGCTCGGCCACCACCTTAGGACGTGCTATGTGGGGCCAGCGCTAAGATCCGAAGTAGTTTCATTTGAGGTCTGGAACCCTTGATCACAGTCATTCAACAGGACACTGAGAGAATTTGAAAGACTGAGCCTTGTACGTTGCATTGGCTCTTTGCTCTTGCAGGAATACTTGATGCCACTCATGGCATCCCTTTTTCCATTAGAGTCTCAAGAATGTCAAGATCATCATACTTTCATCGTCAGGACTGGTGAGAGCTGGTTCTTTTGCACACATACATCAAGGTTAAGTTTCCCAAACAATCTAGGAACCAAATCATTAGTGCGAGTGTGAGCTATCCTGCATCCATATGTAGTAGCTTCCTGTACCTAGTAGCTACCTAGTCTCTACCGGCTAAACAAAAAGGAAACACACAGAATAGACAACACGGAGAGTCCAAAGATGGGTAGACCTGTGGAGCACGAGCCTTCGTGAAGGTACAAAGCTGACGAAGACATTGGTCTGGACATGCACGAGGATAAATGCAATCATGAGACACTCTTTAGACAATACTTTTTAGACAATGCACCCATGGTGGTCCGTGTTCCTGCTTTTCGAAGCTTTGAGCAATTCAATGTTAAAGCTGACTAACACAGGCACCGACTTTTGAGACTTGATGCTGGGTTTGGCAGGATGATTCAGATGTCACACTCAACGCGTGTTTGGGAAAGGCGGGCTTACAAGCCGATGGACAAACTTTGTAGACTTCCAGGTTGCATGATGCCAAGGACTTCGAGGGCGCCACTCTATCATTTTGTGGCTTGGTCACCGACGACAATCACCGAAAGATGCAGTATACCTACAAGCACGAGAAGGCCGGAGATAAGCTATACTCCTAGTCTCCTAGGGTTGCTGCTTAAAGGTGATCTGATTTGTCGAATGTATCCGATGCAAAAAAACACTTTTGCATGATGTCAGGGCCGTGCTGTGATACACTTAGGCAGCATCCAGCATCCAGTTGAAAACAACTTTCCGTGTTTCCATGCACTGCTATCAGGTCGGCACCGCCATGGACTGGCACTTATAGCAATTCTGTCCTGTCAAGCTTCGTTGTTTTGTTTTTGTTTATTTTCCTTCAATAGTTCGAATATATAAATCGGTTGAACATGTGAGATCGAGGTGCGGACAACATTCAGTCTGGGGAGCGAGTCAACTTTATTTTATGGTCGGTCAGTGAGACCTACCGAAATTCAGAGGCACCCGACTCTACATACTGAAAGGTTTTATGTTCTTTTTTAATGTTTGGTTGGAACCAGCAGGATTTGAATGTCTCCAGCGCTGTCTCGGCAGAATTGAACAGTGTCCTCGGCCCCCGGCAGGCCTATCGCCTACTAGGAGCAAGGACGCTACTGGGGCTCCTGGCCTTACTACTAGGAGCAAGGACTCTACTAGGAACAAGGGCATCGCTACTAGGAGCAGTGTCCTCGGCAGGCCTATCGCCTTCATAGGCTTCGGAGCTCCCATGCCGAGACTCCAGACCCAATGTCCGATGCTTGGGCATTCAAAACTCTGGCTGCTGATGCGCTAGGATCTGATAGGAACCCGAAAAGGTAAGAACCCACACTCCATTTCCTTTTAGTTCAAGGGCATACAGATTCTCAGCACAACTTCTGAGAGGAGGTCAATTGGAGATTTTGCTTGTGCTTCTACAGTCTGTACGTTGCAGCACTGCTTGAAGTGCCTTTTTGTCCTTTATTTCATTGCTTGCAGCTTCAGGAAGGCATTCTCTTTCCACTTCCACTGTGTTTCTAATGTTTGCTTTGCTATTTTTGCCTTTCACGGCTTCTCTTGGCATGTTATATGTCAGACACCACATTCGTTGGATGAGTTGCAGGCCCTAGGCAGCTTGCATACTCTTCTTTTTTTGCTGCTCTCACACTTCTTTGCATACCCAAAACTCTGGGCTCCACTTTTAAAGCCTGACCCTACTATACTTACTATACCCTACTTGCTTTCTCCATGCCTTTTCTCTTCTCGACAGAGACAGGGAGGACTGATGAAGAATTTGCTAGGCCACTGACATATCTCTCATTTGAAGGTCTCAGATGCTTAGTCTGACTTTGTTGAGCATTCATTCTGTGTGGCTCAAATTCTTTAGAAAACACTGCCTGACGGTATAACCTTGTATTTTTATTTGCTATTGCATTGTTCGGACAGAAAACCAGTCCTGAGCTCCGTCAGATCTTGACACAGTGAGTTCCTATTCAGAACGCGCTCGCTGTAGCACGTTAAATCTGTTCTGTACTCTTCTCCAGCTTCTTTGCTTCTTTGACACCACACTAAATTAGACACTGGGTCTTCGTCTTTCAGAAACTGGTTGCATTGTTAAATTCTTAAATATATGTTGGCCTGTCTGTACCGTAGTTTTTGCTTGCTTTGGTATGCACTTGCCTGGTGCAGATGTTTGTCATATACGCACGACCGCGACTACACCAAGTACCTTCCAAAGCCAACGAAGGCAGAGGCACAGACGGCATGTGTAGAAACAAGCCAACCGCGAACCATACGATTCGCGAATTGTCTCACGACTGCATTGTTTCGACTTTTGGTGTTCATTTGGTTTGTTCCTTCTTGACCTTTTTGACCAGCTTCGCGCAGGCACTGTCCCGAGGTGTGATCATGGAGGTGGTAGAGAGAAGACTGGACATGTACCAGAGACCAGTGTGCCGCAACTCAGTTCTTCTGAAGCAGAGCAGTAGCAACAAATTGCCCCTTTGGAAACCAGGCTGGATTTGGCCCGCCCCATTGAAGAGATCAATTCCGTTGCTGCCTCCATTGAGAAGACAAGTCTCTTTGAATGCTTGATTGTGCTGGAACCGTTTCGTAAGGTTCCAAGCGTTTGCCTTTTTATGGAGGGATTGCCACCCCCCAGGAGAGCAGCTGTTCACCGGAGAAGATTTGTACTCTGAAAATGAACAAATGGCAGGCAAAGCGAGTTGTTTCAGATCCTTTTGCAGATAGCCAGCGAGGTTCGAGCATGCAGCAGGTTTCTGTTTGCTTTTCTAGGAAGAGCAAAGCTTTGCAGCGTCAGGTTCACAAAGACGTTGGATGTGTTGAGGGGCAGGCAGCTTCGGGATGTTTTAAAGCAGCCTTTGAAGAGTATTGCGGGCTGAAGACAAGAGCTTCTTGCTTTTGTTGCTGCAACTTGAGGATGTCCAAATCAGACGGTACAATTTTGGACCTTACTGTACTTGAGAATCTTGAGAACTTGAGGTGCCGCCGATCATATTCTTTATAGCTGTGCAGTCTTCTGGAGCTGTGCCCCAGGCAGGATGCTGAATACATCTGAATACTGTGGACGCCGTGCATTCTCCTTGACCTGGAAACTAAGGGAGATGCAGTGTTGTAGCTTGCAGGTCCGGGAAATGAGTGGAGCCATGTCAAGTCCTTCACTGGTGATCCTTGATGTGGATGCGGAGAAGCGCTATCGTTTGGACTCCAAGGCCACTGTAACCGGCTCTCACTCCAACATTCGTTGTAAGAAGCCAAAGATGAGCACTGAACAGTGAGAACCTAATGCAATGCAAACACGCAGACACACACACACACACATTCCTCACAATGCTTTTATTGCAAAGTATGACCGTCCAGGAGGATCTTGATGGTACCGCCATCCGGAACTTTGTGGCAGCCTTCCGAAAAGGAGAACTGAAGGCAGGAACAGTTGCAGGTTATATACAGTACGTGGTAATTTTTTCTTTTATCTCTTCAGGCAGAGCCCATCGGGAGGCCAAAGACTGCACATCATGAGTTGCGATTCGAGCTTTTGTCCTGCCAGTCCTACTGCACAAAATGAAGACGCAGATCCACAAAAGAGTTCTGAGGAGGCAGGTCTTCTCAAGAGCCACAGAGTTCCCGGGCCCACAACGTTGTCGCAAGCTTTATGTTATACCTTGTCGAGTCTCTTGGCAAGTCTTGGTAGGTAGCTGGAACTTCTTTCGACACTCCGCCAAAGTCACCACAGGCACATGCTACTGTAGAGGGAGGAAGGGTAGGAGGAGAAGAATTAGGGACGCGTACGCAGAATTGAGCCAAGAGTTGAATGAGGTCGCAAAGGATTTTATGCAACTGCAGGGACAGCCTGTGCAGGAGTGTTCAGAAGAAAAGCAACGGCTTCTTGTTTTCTTTCACCTCGACACTTCTCCTGCGCAAGATAGTGAGGCGCAAGTCACTGACTTCATGAACCACTCCATTTGCAATCCTTGTCCACACAACCCCCAACTTGAATTCTTGTAGATAGTCGATAGTAGATGGCGCAGTATCTGGCAGTCAACACCTCGGCCTCAATTCTTTCACCTTTCTTCTTTTGTTTTTTCTTGTTTTGCCTGTAACCTCCTTCCCCTGCTCACTCTCCTACCCAATGCTCCATGTATGAACGGAATCGGAATGATGCAGAAAGAAAGGACACCAGAAACAACATTATACAGGCAAGAAAGATGCATGTCAGGAACACATCATCCTCCCTTACTGCACGGTTTGCTTCAGTTATTGGTTCTGCACTTCCCCTCCAGTCACCTTCCCCACTAAAATCCTTTCTATTACGCAGGGGCATGATCCTCTTCCCATCCTTCCATTCACTTCTATATACTGTAACTAAAAATGGGGGAATGTGTTGCTTTTCCTTCTCCTTTCCTCTACCTTTGTGTTGAGGAAGTTAAGCTTCCACTGGGTGTGATCAAAAAAAATTATACACATTAGGAAAGCTTGCCTTTCCAAACACTGCAAAACTAGGCCGCTTGACCCCTATCCTGACCACCCCCCAGCCTCCCCGACCGTCACCCCTCCCTCAACCACCCTTCCTTCAGCAATATTGATTCTTTAGTCAGCCTTACCTCTTGATATTTGGGTCTGTGTGCTTGTGATCCTTATTGCGGTATCCGTATCGTGTTTCTTCTTGCCCGGCTATTTGATTTGTGTTTTCCAGATTTGTGTGTCCTATTTGTTTCCAATTTTTTGTACTATTTTTATCCTGTTTGGTTTCCTAATTTTGGTCTTACTTATTATTGTCACTAGTGTTTTCCTATTTTTTGTTATTTTGTCCAATGCCAAACTTCATTCAGCAAAACGCAACTCTACCTAAGATTAACCCTTTTTTCTTGCTGGGAGCCGGGGAGTGTCTTTCGACTCAAGCCCCACTTCTCCAAAGGCAAGTGGTGGAGACAATGCATTGTTACTGCAACATCAAGATCTATATCTTTCAAAACACACAACATGAATTAAGATGCTGGAACGCAGGTCAGGGACTTCGCAGACCAGTTAAAGGATTTAAATTCAATAAAGCACAGAATCTTGCGAGTTGCCACTTGTTCAAGTCTTCCTAGAAATCATTTTCCAGTGGGGAAGACTTGATGAGGCTCGTCCTGGCTGTACGCTGCTCTGAGCAGCATGAAGTCTTGTACATAGACATATTGTTGGGAAAGGATCCTGCGGAACAGCACCGCTGCAGATCTTGTACATATTTGCTGATACAAAGCGGTATGTGGTATGTGTTTGTTCCAGTGGTGTTAAACAGCTTCGAAGCAGCTCAATCTCGAGAGTTTCCATGTCACAACTCTTCCTTCTAATTGTTGATATTTCCCATTCAGCTCGTTGGCAAGGCAGTTGGGAACACTCTGAAGAGTTTGAGCTGTGATCTCTTGTAGATTGAGGTTTGAGAACGTCTCTCATTTCGCAGCAATTTCAGATCAGCTGCATACCAGAAGCTTGTACAGCTTGTTGGTGAATCAGCCAAAGCTCGCAAATGCGGATTTGCATGAACATGCAGCTGACATAGACACATGATGACACACCTACCTTCGCTTGTATTACATTTGGAGATGTGATGGAATGGAATGCATTGCCCTAGAC
The DNA here is from genome assembly GCA_963970005.1 of Durusdinium trenchii. Classification (NCBI taxonomy): domain Eukaryota; class Dinophyceae; order Suessiales; family Symbiodiniaceae; genus Durusdinium; species Durusdinium trenchii. The sequence continues at coordinate 161,501 of CAXAMN010027883.1, forward strand.
AGACATGCCAACCCAAGACAGTGCAGCAATGACACCGCACAATTGGCTTTCGTTCATGGCGCCCCTTAATAAGAACAGCCGGCAATGCTGGGCATGAACCCAGCGACCATGGACAATGCACAGGTGTGCAAGACCGTCGCTGCTGGTCAGACCCACTTGTGCCCTGGAGAGTTTACGCTGTCCAGGCAGGATGCAAAGAGCATGTCTTGGGCACTAATCGATCTGTTTTGCTTTGAACCCTGGGCAGTCAAGGGTGTATCCCGTATCCGTTGAATAGTCAGTGAGTGGGCATGGGAGTTCAAAATGCATGTTTTGCTCAAAAAACGATAAAACACTCACCAAAAACGATAATGTGGCGGTTGTGAAAAACGATAATACACTCACCAAATCCTGATGGCCTGCAACTCCACAACAAATTTTGACCGTCGCTCATTTGGAAATGCGACTCTTTACTTCAGTGACTTTTCTGCATGCATCAGCTTTCAGTCCTGGTTCTAGTCTAGCTCCGCTATCTGCCATTGATTGGAATGCAGTAATAGCAATAGTCATAGTTAATAGCGAATAAGGCCCCTCAGGCTCCGCAAACACGTGAAGATGCATCTCATTTGAGACTTGCAAAAGGAGGGGAGGGAGGAAGGGAGGGAGAGAGAGACGTGGACACCCGCACACTCAAAGCTATCACCATGCCCCCATGCCCCTAAACCATCCCAAACCAATCCCGATTCAGACTTTCAGCAAATACTAAGATTATGTTGCAGGCCCTGGTGCTATGTTTGAACTAGTTTTGAAGCAGACTCCGCACTCCAGCAGAGCCAGCTAGTGGGCGGAAGTTTCAGCAAACAGTGTCGGAGTGTTGTGATATTGTGATGTGGATCACTGTGAATATTCACACCGCTTCGCGGTCGAAGCCGCCCGCAAGGGAAAACAGACACACACACACACATACAGACATAGACATCCATCCAAGCATACAGACATACATGGGAGTTGATCGAAAACCCCGTGTAAGGAGTTTTATAGAAAACAGCCTTTCAGATGTTGTTAGAACCATCCGCGAAAGATTCGCGATGCAGTTCGCGCAAGTATCTTTTGTTTTCCGCGAACGATTTATTGAAGGTCATCGCTTTCATATGTTTTCCTTTCTACCGGGCTGACAAAGAACATTTCCGTGCCCAGCCCTGGCACTGCGTAAAGGATTCTCCGATCCCTGTCCCCACTGTCACAGATTAGCAACCTGAGTAGGCACAGCCCTGACAGTGAGGCAACGACCTGCAGCTGCTCGGACGGGCTGTGCAGATGGTTGGACATGTTACGGCCTCCCGGGGAAAGCACCAGTGAAATTTCGCGAATGTGCCGCTAAAGTCTGGGTTCCCAGCTTGAGGCCCCCCCAACATTCCCCAAGCTGCGTCACCCTGTGTTGGAGCTGGCACGATGATTGGGTTGAGTTGTGCCTGATTCCATTTGACACAACTGTCGCGCAGATGCTGCAAGTGACCCTGAGTAGCTGGAAACGTTCAACCTTCTACTGGGGTCATGCTGCAAGATGTCTGTCCCTATTTTGTGATACTATGACATGTTCGGGCTCATGTTAGCTAGACATGGTTGTAGGACCATGCTTCGCGATGAGGCCGCGAAAGATCCGCGAAAGATGTCTTTTTGTCCGCGAAGAATGGCCATTCCAGGATGAAAGAATATTGATCAACCACCACATTGCCAAGAAATCTGCGCTTCGAGGTTCACAAAGTGCTGTGCCTGCCACGAAATCTGCACTTCGAGGTTCACAAAGTGCGGTGCCTGCCACGAAATCTGCGCATCGAGGGTCACAGAGTGCTGTGCCTGCCACGAAATCTGCAAACGAGCCACATGTCCAAAAGTCCAAAAGTCACGATTCACTGCGCATGTCACGAAATCTGAGCTCCTCGACGATCACCGCCCTTTCCAAAGTGCTGCACCTGCCACGAAATCTGCACCTTGAAGTAAAACCGCTCCGATCCCTTGCACCTGTCACGAAAAGTCGACTTTGGACCACCAAAACACGAGGTTACCAGCTGCATGAACAGGACATGAAGCTGAGTACCAGCCTACGTTCGCAGACAAGAATTTGGAGGGTCCAATGTCCGGCTGGGCCTTGGCACTTTGTACCGCCCTGACAGCTTCCCCAGAGGAAGTATCAATCCGGCGAAACGGCAATGGCACGTTGGTCAATCTTACGCGTTCATCCTGCCCGAGCACATCAACATCTTGAATGATTCCTACACTGGCATGGCGTTTTATTTACGCAGCTCATGCTTTGGCAGTTGCAGGGCTCTCCACTTAGTGGACAGCCAGTGTGGTCTTGGCAGTTGCCGTGAAAGGCCGCAGTTCCTCTCCTTCACAAGTATGGTCCTTTGCAGCTAGCAGGTGGAGTTTGGCCGGTGCTGGGTTGGATAGAGAGTGATGGCAACCCAGCTGATGAAACCAGCCGTCGAAACCATGCCTAGGAGGAAACAGCAGGTGAGAAATGCGACTCCGGACGAGAAATGCCGAGAAGGGAGGAAAACGATCGAGAAGCTGCGAAATCAAGTCGTTTCACAAAGTACTGACAATAGATATAGTCAAGCCTTGATGAATTCAGGAAATGTTATTCCCTTGATGAGTCCTTTGCTATTGTTTCTTTTGAGGATTTTGATGACCAAGTTGCTGAGTATATCGAGTACAGTGGATTAAAGGCGTTGGCGGCTATCCAGTTTTTCCCCAAACAGTTTATTGTTAGGGGTTCTCAATTCTTTCTCAAGATGTGTCGGCATTTCTATTCATTTGTCTCCCAGATCTGTCACTGTTGGTGTCCGCCCTTTTCCGCTGGCGATGCAACTATATTCGTTTGTTTCCCAGGTCTGTCACTGCTGGTGTCCGCCCTTTTCCGCTGGCCATGCAGCATTTCTATTCATTTGTTTCCCGGGTCTGTCGCTGGTGCTGCCGCCCTTTTCCGCTGGCCATGTAGCATTTCTATTCATTTGTCTCTCATGTGGTTTGGTGCCTGCGCTGCTGTTTTCTGCCCTGTTCACAGGAACAGGTTCACCAGTGAAAGGTTGTTGCTCCTTTGTAAGGGGTGCATGTCCGGGATTGCGTTCCTGCCACACTGTGTAACTCTCTCAGCTTTGTTTTCCTTTTTGGGCAAGCGTTGGATGAATGACCGGATTGGATTTCGGCAGCCAGGTCTGTCACTGCTGGTGTCCACCCTTGTCCGTTGGCCATGCAGCATTTCTATTCATGTGTCTCCCAGGCCTGTCACTGGTGGTGTCCGCCCTTTTCCGCTGGCCACGTGGCATTTCTATTCTTTTGTCTCCCAGGTCTGTCACTGCTGGCGCCTTTAGCGTTTCTATTCATGTGTTTTTCAGGTCTGTCACTGGTGGTGTCCGCCTTTTTGCGTTGGCCATGAAGGATTTGTACTCATGTGTTTCCCAGGTCCGTTACTGCTGGTGTCCGCCCTTTTCCGTTGGCCATGTAGCATTTCTATTCATTTGTTTCCCAGGTCTGTCACGGCTGGTGCCCGCCCTTTTCTGCAGGCAATGCGGCATTTCTATTCATTTGTCTCCCAGGTCTGTCACTGTTGGTGTCCGCAATTTTCCGCTGGCGATGCAACTACATTCATTTGTTTTCCAGGTCTGTCACTGCTGATGTCCGCCCTTTTCCGCTGGCCATGCAGCATTTCTATTCATGTGTTTCCCGGGTCTGTCACTGGCGCTGCCGCCCTTTTCCGCTGGCCATGTAGCATTTCTATTCATTTGTTTCTCGTGCGAGTTCTTTCTTTTGGTCTTTCAGGTTTGGTGCCTGCGCTGCTGTTTTCTGCCCTGTTCACAGGAACAGGTTCACCTGTGAAAGGTTCTTGCTCCTTTGTAAGGGGTGCATGTCCGGGATTGCATTCCTGCCACACTGTGTAACTCTCTCAGCTTTGTTTTCCTTTTTGGGCAAGCGTTGGATGAATGACCGGATTGGATTTCGGCGGCGTGGCAGCGATCTCTCTGTTCAGTTGGGACGGAGGGCATACGTCAGGCACCAAAAATCAATTTCATGTCACATCCTTCGCTTTCGCTCCTCGGCTTCTCAATTCTTTCTTAAGATGTGTCCGCCCGCTCTGTACTGCTGTGGCCGTCTCTGCCTTGCAATCCTTTACATGTGTCTCCCAGCTCTGGGCTGCTGTGGCCGCCTCTGCCTTGCAATCCTTTGTCTCCCAGCTCTGGACGTCACAAGCTCTAATTTCGATTTTGAAAAACACAAACTGTCGTTTGGGGTCTACGGTGGTGTAATTCAGTCCTAACCCCAAGTAAAGTTCATGGCGCTCCCTGAGGGAGTGGTTGGACAGGTCGAGTACGAACCTGTCCTGCGTGGCTCCTTTTAAGGAGCCCAGGTCCTTGTTCTTGCCTGTGGTTTCGGCCAGTTGCGGAATAAGCTAGCTTTCTTGGTGGATTGCTTTTGGGTCGAGTACGAACCCTTCTCGTCAAATTCCTTTTAAGGAGTTTGCCCTGCTTTCAAGCTGGCGGGTCGTGCGTCTCGCTTGACCCAGTGTTTAGCTTTTGCTGGAAAGGTGTGCGCTGGGGCCGCAGGAATTTTGGTCATCTCTTGGTGGTTGCCTTTCCTGCGTTTCTTTGGGCTGATGAGCTTTGTCGTTACAATATGTTGACGTCGCTCTTGGTCGTGATTCTGCCCAAGAAGAAATTCTTGCCATTAGAGCATGTTTGAGTTTGTTGAATATATGGCATTGTCCCCACCCTGGGTCTTTATGCGTCTTGCTCAGCGCGGTAGACCTTTTTGGGATGGTAGCCGCTACCATTTTACGCAAACCTGGCACGCCCTTGTTCAGTCGCTGCAGTTGGCAGATATGCACTTTGCTCCGTATTCCTTCCGGCGCGGCGGAGCTACTGCAGCTTACCGTAACGGACAACATTCGACGCCCTAGTCGCAAAGGGCCGATGGCAATCAGTGTCCAAGGTCCGTATCGATGTTGGCTTGCAAGCCCTCCTTCAACTTTCGTTGCCTTCTGCTTCGCGTGCGGCGGTGTCCGCGGGTGTTAAGTCTTTCTTTGACCCCACCTGAGCCAGTTAGGGGCGCGTGGAAGGTAAGGCCTTTACAAAGTTTTAGGCTCGGGTTTAGAGTTGGGGCACGCAAGCCTTTGTTACTCAAAGGGCACGGGCTGTGCACTCAAAGAAAGCGTGTGCCGGAACGATAGGTCCCTCGAAAGCATGAATTCTGCTGTAGCAGACATATGCGAAAGAGTGACCGTGTGAAGATTGTCGGCTCCCACCATCCCATCCCCCGACCAGCCCGGGCTTTTACAAAGTTTTAGGCTCGGGCTTGGAGTTGGGGCATGCAAGCCTTTGTTACTCAAAGGGCATGGGCTGTGCACTCAAAGAAAAAGTGTGCCGGAACGATAGGTCTCTCGAACGTATATATATATATATATAGATAGTTTCTTGTTTTTTGTTTGTGCATGTTTGTACAGTATCCTTTTCGTCCTTCCTTATCACTGCCGCTGTGCAAAAAGGATTCACTGAGCCGCCATCACGCAAACACAGCATTGCACCTGTGTGCAGGCTTTGCTGCCAGCACTCGGTGGTACGCTGTATGAACTTCATCATGAACTTCATACGAAGCAGCAAAATGCTTGCGGAGTGCGTGCTTGCAAACTTCTTCGAGTTTTTTCGTCCTTACGCTGCAGGTACAGGCGACATTTGTGGAAATCTGAATTCCCAAGTGATTTGCCACCTGCGCCGGGCCCTCTCCAGTCATATGAAGGTTTTTGGATACTGGGCAGCTGATACTTGGATTTGAGGCTGCGGCAGCATGCGGCCATCATTAGACATGCTGCACCAGAGGCTCTGTAACAAGCACCTTCAGTTCAATATTCTGATGCATTGAAGAACGCACATGAGGTGTCTCCGCACAAAGCTGTCTTTACAATTCACGTGAGATGCTAAGAAACTGCAATCATGACTTTGTACAGTAATTTTTTGACTGGTTCGTGCTAGGCCTCACAGAGGATTTGGGAGATTGCCATCGACCTTTGTGCTCGCCGCGCATGGCACTTGGCCCTGACAGTTTCTCTGTTTTACATGCAATTCACAGGCAGTCAGTCTTCTCACACAAGGCCATCAATGATTTGGCTGCGAACATCATATACAGTGCTAGGCTTAGCATGGTCTCATGATTGCATTATTACATTGGCCCGAGTTGCCTTTTTCCTTCTTGCATTTTTAGTTTGAAGAGGTCACCGACAATGCTGAAAATAAGTTGACAAATTGAATTTCAGGAGCTTTGGCAGCTTTGGATTGTACTGACTGGCAAGAGTACATTCGGAGACAGGACGGACGTTTACACATTACAGAAGACAGTCAGGTCATCCTGCGTGATACAGTATACCAGTATACATTCTTAAGGTCCATCTCTCTCTCTCTCTATCTCTCTCTCTCTCTCTCTTTACTGTATATTAAGATTCACAAACATGCCTAGAACAACCAGAAGCAGCATTGCAAAAGATTGCTGATGGCATTGCCCTGAGAGGAAGACTTCCGGCAAGATCTTTTCACTGCCTGCTCCAACCTGTTCGAAGTCCATCATGTCCATGAAGGTTCCTTTTGTTTCTAACTTTGGAGTCAAAGTCTACGTCACAAACTTGTATAGCTCCTCGATGAGATTGCAGGTGCTGAATGTATTTTCGGTGTCCTAAATGAAAGCACATTGAGGTCTGCCTGGCTGAAATGAGAGCGCATTGAGTGTTTGCAAAGCCGCGGAATGGCAGTGTCAGGTCTATCTCTCCAGTCATGAAGACGTCGAAGCGACAGCTATTAAAGAATTGGGTAGTCGACATCATCGAGGAAAGCCTCTGAAGCCACCTGAACAATGTAAAACAATGTGTAAAAAAGCTATTATGTGGAATAATTGGTGTTTGCATGTGTTTGTGTGCGCAGGAGTGGGTGCTTCTGCACCAGGAATCCTTTAGCCGTATCAGTGCGACTAAGCTGCTTGAGGTGGTAGGTTTTGCTCCTAGATTCAGCCAGCAGCTTTGATGTTCAGCCGAAACCTACGATTCGTTCGGCCAAACAAATCAATCACCGCCCCAAATCCAACGGGTTTCTGACAGTACTAAGATTTGACAGTCTGAGATATGATCGTATTCCAGTTGTTATGCTTGTGCGAGCTTGAGGACAACTGCAACCGTAACGCACTGCAACCATACCAACTTGAGGCAAGCGACACTGATAAAAAGGCATACCCTTCAGAATGCAGCACGACCAATTTCCGCTGCACCCACCTTCAGCAGATTTTATTGCTTACGCCTTTCACGTGCTTTTGAGGGAACAGCTGCCCGGTCTAGACTGTAGGCATCCAATGCAACAAGGCAAATGGGATGTAATCTCGTTCCGCACACGCCTAACGTCCTCCAACTAGCGATGGCCTCCACCTACTTGTACTACTGTAGCGATGGAATCTCCAAGAATGTTAACACCATTTTCTTTTTTCCACTCCTCAGAGTCCGCTGTGAGCCTTGTATTCCTGGTAGCTGGTGTTTGCACTAAAGGCTTTCACTGTCACCACCTTGTTTTGCTGGTCGCTGTCGCTCGCACTCAAGCCCAGCCCTGCCACCATGTTTCTTTTTTCAAACAGCTGTTATTGGTGATCAAGCCCTGCGTTGCCACTACCAGATGTCGTTGACTGCCTGATCCAATGTGCATAGCTCCCATTCTGATTCTCTGGCACCCACTATCATGCCGCAACTTACTTGCTAGCTTTTGCAAACCACTGGGGCTCCTCATATCGCTCCCGTGCGACACTTTTTGGCCCCATGAAAAACGTCAAAATTGAAGCTGGCGTTGTATTGGTGCCATGCCTGGTTCTTGCTGGAGGCAGACTTTGTTCTGCAATCAAGGCTGACCCGCAGCAAGTACAACTAGATTCAGCAAAAGTAATTTTATGGAAACGTGTTGATTGGTCTACAACGACGTTAAGGGACCTTGGAAACTCGTATCAACACATGCAGCAGATTTGAAGTTGAAGGGTAACTGTTCCCTTGCACAGAGCGCTTACGATGCCACTTGAAAAGAAGCACAACTTCCAACTTCCAATCAAACACATGGACAAGTCAAGATCCAACTCCACAACAGCATTTTTACATATATATCTTTACTATTCGAGGCTAATATAAAGTGATATTGGCAACACTATCAGTAGTTGCTAGAAAGGGGCTTGCATTGCAACTGTTGGGTTTGTTTTTTTCTCTCTCTCTCTCTCTATTTGAGTGCAAGGGATTGTTCGTTTGTTGAGTATTGGCAGGCACCTAATATGTTTCCATGCTTAAACCAACTTCTTGAAATTATGCATTTCTGTTGTTTTGTGATCCTTGTTCCTTGTTTTGTTGCATTGAGCAGGCCACAGATGCTGTGTAGCTTCATTGCAGTATGTTTTGCTTCTCCATCTACCATCTATTCCGGCACGATTGAGGAAGCAGGTTTGAATGATAGGGTTCGTCACTTTACAGCAAGAATCCCTGAACACATTCTGCTCTTCTACCAAGGTCCTGCTGCTTTCGTTCAATTGATTCCGCGGTTGGGTATAGGTGCCGTCCTCTCTCCTTTGTGGCTCTTCTTCTCACTGCTTTTGGACAGGTGTCCATGCACTTCAGCCAGATGACTTGGAAGTTTTGTTTCATCACTTGACGGAGGCCACTAGGAATTTTGGGCTGGGAGAACTGAGATAGATGTCAGACTGTCAGACTGGCTACCCGTCAGGATTGCCGGGACATGTTTGGTGCCATTCGGATCGGACTGTCCTTCCTCCCTTTGGTGCGCTGAGCCGACAAAGGGAGGGACCTTCTTTGTTTTGTTCACACTTTACAGCGCTGAGCCGACAGGAATCTTTGATGGAACCGCAGGGCGGCTCAGGCCAGGGCCAAGCAAAAACACCAGAGTCCACGAACTGCCACGAAGTCTTCACCACTCTTTTTGGGTACTGCTAGGGGCTCCTGGCATCGCTACTAGGAGCAAGGACGCTACTAGGGGCTCTGGCCGTACTACTAGTAACAAGAAGCTACTAGGTGAATTTCACCACTCTTTTTGGATGCCTTGGTTGCTCTTGTCTTGGATCTCCCAGGCTGGTCGCTGAGGAGGGTGCTGAAGATGATCGAGGAACGACGTAGTTGGTGACCCAGTCAAACATGTCATGTTGCCACAATAGACTTGCAGGTCGTTTGAACAACATTCATGCTTGAAGGGACGTGTTGGCTAGGGTTTTCATGCTTTGATGGTTTGTTTTCTCAGGTGAGCATGGGCTTCGCTTTTTCTTGGCGCACCTACCTGTGGAATTGCTCATGCAGGCCTTGCTAGTTAGTTGGTGTATCCGGGGAGTATCAAGTTCGCCCATTTATGTGAGCGGACAAGAAGCCTCGACAAACCTATATCGTCACTGCAGAACGGTTGATTTGAGTAGCGTCCATGGCACATGGACCATGTGTTTACAGAATGTTTGGGCCTCGTGTATTTCAGGATTCAGTTCAGTTGGCCATATTTATCTTCGTGAAGCGTCATCAGCATCAGCATCCGGCATCACAATGATTGTTGTGGACAAATGCACGAGGAGCAAAGGATTTGCATACTCAAAGACAAGTGTAAAGGTCTAAAGTTTAAAGAGCCAATGCAAGTTGTCGTAGCTCCATCGAGCTAGCAGCTCCGCGGCGTTCTCACGAGACAAAGGATAGACAGGTTTTGTGCGATGGGACCACAACGCGTTGAGTGCTTGGATGGCATTTGGGCAGGCGTTGTCCGTCTTGAGAGAACGTGACTTGGACACAGGCTTGCAAGGGCCTAAGTCTGAACTGCGAAGTTTCCCTAAGATCTAGGAACCAAGAAGAAGCGTGAGCTATCCTGTGTCCAGTGTGTAATAGCTAACTTAGATTAACTTAGTCTAGTAGCGAACTACTCCCGTACTTAAAGGCGCCTGCTTGACTAAGTAGGGAGGGAGGAGGTCGGCAAAAAGAAGAGTTGAAAGAGCTACAGATTGACTGACGCTTTTGGGCTGCAGTTGCTGCGACACGCGTTGCAATTCAGGTCACGGAACCCATGGTCTTTCTCGGCAAGCCTTTGCATTGAGGCCTTCCGTCTCTGACCTTTCTAGCCAGTGTGGTCATGAACACTTTTGCTTCATGTGGAGTGGGGGCGATGAGAAGATGGTGTATTTTCAAAAAAGACACCACTTGAAGTGCGCGGCAAGATGAACCGCAAGTAGGCGTAATCTGGACCACAGTCCTGCGGATTTTCCAATCAGCCATTTGCAAGCACAGGCTGATTTTCGAACAGGGAGGCCAATGTTGACGATTTCTCAGCTGTTGAAAGTGCTTGGACATGGACATGGGGAATGACCCCGACTGTTGTTACTGAGGCCAAACCTTCCTGCTGTTTGGCCCATGCATGCTCCTTCCATGCAAGCTCGTCCGGCTTTGGCTCCAATAGATGAGGATCGGAAACGGAAGAGTTGGCGAGAGGCTGCGAGAGGCCAGTTTTCATTATGTTTTCATCATATTTGCGAGGATGAAGAGGTGCCCAAGAGGCAACGGATGTGGCTAACGGCAAGACACTCAAAGTTTCAGCACTTTTGTGCCGCAACTACCGTAGGCGCTACCCTGCAACATCCTGCAACTGTTCTCAATCATCAGGATGGTGAGTTTATGCCGATTTGGATGACCAGACGCAGACCGAAACCACTCGCTGGCTTGGTGCGGCTCCTAGCAAATTTCAGGGCAAACATCGACAACAAGCCAACACACTTCGACTAGATGACTTCCCACAGCTCTGAGATAAACACACCAGGACATCAGTGTTTTTTCTGACGCATTTTACGGGCAAAGCTGGATTCGCTGAAACAAGCCAAGTATCCCTCCTCCAGACATCCCCATCCTCCAGACTTTGCATAGAGCTTTTAGCTTGGTGTGCCCAAGACACCCAACGTCAACTGAATAGCCTATATATATAATCAGTTGTTCATTATTACGGTTATTGAACATTATTATAATGTTAGCTACTTTTTCTGGGCCCGCGGTGGGAGGTAGGCCGAAGAGGTAGCTACTAACTACTAGTACACTACCTACTGGACGCTCACCCTTCTTCAAGGCAGCTTTGTCCGCCTGAGGGCGGGGGGGAGCTTCCTTTGAGGGCAGGGGGGAGCTTCCTCGCTCGCACTACAGTAGTGATTTGGTTCATAGATTTTTAGGGAAACAAACGTAAAGTCGTTTAGTAAAGGACTTTGTGTTTTATCAATCCTTGGTTTTAACTGGTGATCTGTGACCACAGGCGCCACCATCACGGCTACGGGACTCTTCGTGGCCACAGCTGGCATTTGATCCAGACTGGATCTGAGTTGCGCAAGTGCGGTCATGCAACCCATTCAGATAATTTACCAAAACAAAACATATTTTCCCAGATAGCAAGAGCTACTGTTATTTTACCTGAAGTTTAGGTAGATGTGCCTGTGAGCGCTTTGGAGCTTGGGCGGTGCCACTGGAGGGTGCTGTGGCAGGTGGACATACCCGATGTCCATGGCAATGTGTGCTTTGGAGACTGGGTGCTGGTGCTGGTGCAGAGTGCCGCTGCAGGGTGCCACTGCTAGATGTTTATGGCAGTGTCCGCTTTGGGGCCTGGGTGCTGGTGCCGCTGCAGGGCGCAGCGCACGAACATCTTTTGCATTCTTTTGCTATTTGGGGTTTGTGCTGACGTAATTGTTTAAGGAGAGGGGTGGCACAAGTATGTATGTCCTATCCTGGTTCATTGCTTGCTCATAGAGATGCTTACATGCAAGAACATTTTACTACAGAGCAGCCCTGTGCGACCGAGCACCTGGCGCTTGCAGAAGATAGAGAGGTGTGATCTCCAGATTTGCTTTTCATTATCCAGAAGAACAGTCAAGGAAACAAACAACAATTCCCGAATACAGTGTCTTGCGAGTCTGATGCTCAGATGCTGCAGGAGAGAGGATGCCGAAGTGACTCCATCTCAGTTTCGTTGTTGATATTGAGGTGCCTCTGTGAGTTGGAAATATGCAAACAAAAGATGCATTTCTTTGGCTATTTTGAGTAGCTCCTTGTTCCAAACCAAATCCAGAGAAACAGCAAACTCTAGAGAAATGATATTGTCTACATGTTTTTTGACTATGCGCGTTTGCCTTCATACACTCACTTATATAACAAACATAATAATAAAATAGTAATATATGAACGAATATGATCACCTATAAGCAAAGGTAGAGTTGGTGGAGGCATTCTGTTTTATGTGTCCTTTGTTCGTAAAAGACACTTTTTGGATGCCGTAGTATAGCAATTCAGTGAAGCTGCCTTTCCAGCTGGAGGTTCTGCAGATCATGTTGCGGGTTTGGTATTGGTTTCAAGACACATCGCAGCTTGAGCAAGACCATACTTCTTTAATCTTCTTTATGCAACCACCAGCCAAGCCGTATATGCTTGCCGTGGTAACCAAACGTGACAAACACAGCGGTGGAAGATTGCAGCCGAGAATTGAAACTTTGCACATTTTGGCTTGAAAGGTTCCGCTTTTGCTAAGCACAGTTTTCATTTGCAGGGTCAAAGTGCAAAGACGGATAAAGAGGGGTCCCAGAGCAGCGTCACGTAAGATTAACAACAGTCCATAAGCCCTAGTAAGCCCTAGGATTGAAAGAAATCTAGAGCCCTACTAGTATGGATACATGATTGACTTCAGGGCCCCCTTTGAGGTTAGACACATCCACTTAATGATACCGCGTTCTAGAGTTGGATGCCTTGGTATCCAGGGCCATCCTGCAGAGCTGGCATTTGAAGCAGCAGATTGGGCAAACCCCATTGTCACCGTTGAAGTTGAAAGCTAAATGCATGGTTGCATGGTTGGCCAGATGAGCCAGATGCAAGAATTCTAAATTGATACATATGGATGGCAAGAACTCTGCGTTAACCAATCAACTCAAAAGAACACTTGCAGCCAACATTCAATCACAAGGACATCATGAGAAATACAGTCACGGGAATCAGCAGCTTTTGCATGTGTGTTTCGAGTAATTCTTGTTTTCAAATGAACTTGTAAACTCAAACATGCAGACTCTGAATCCATGAACTGAAATCACAAGAAACATAAACACATCACACACACACACACGAGTATTTCCAAGTTTCAACGTCAAAAAGCGTTGTGATTAGGAAGCAACGATTGTTGATGGTGTTTCCTTGCACAATGAGGTCGATGCATACCAAGTGCTTGCTCAAGCTGAAGCATCCAATGTGCGCCCACTGCAGACAAACGTGTTCTTGCAGACTTGCAGACTTGATAGGTGCCTTGTCACCTCACCTCAGCCTTAGCTCATCCCATGCTATCTCGGATTTGTCGATTACATTTCACACTCTGATCCTTCCGGTTTTTGCCGACCTTCGTCTTCAAGCTCGAGGAAGAACATGTCAATGTACAAAGCCGACTTCTGATTATATAGTTTGTAACATATATACTACTCCGGGCCTCTCAATCTGTCTCGTTTCATCTCGTACCTTTGCATTTTGCATCAGTCCATGCCAAGCAGGTCACCCCGTTTCCATTCACCTCAGGCCACTTTGTCTCCACATATCTCCTGAATTCAGATGTTGCTGCCCTCTGAATATGGATATAGTAGCCGAGGATGTGGCCCTTTGGGAACCAAGCTCAATGGAGGCCAAGCTAGCACAACACGTGATTTTGGGAGTCTCCAAAGGAATGTGGCCAGGAAACCTGAAATCAACGCCGGTGTGCAAGAGCAGACTTTTGAACTGTTGAGCTATGTTGAGTTGTTGTGGCTCGGGTCAGGAATCAAATCTGCTGCGCCAAGCAGAGGCTGGGATTGGTGACGCCAGCTTGACGCTGAACAGCCTCTTCACTTAAGGCACTGCCATCTCCTTCCGCTACGCTGCCGCTCGATGCAATCCACTTTGTTGATTCAGCTCAAGGTCTCTCTCACGTCACTTGCCAAAACTAGTTATGCCAAAATTATGCTGAGGGAAGGCAACAATTGAAAAGGCAACATCAATATGAATCAGTCTGGGACCCTTAAAAGGATAGCTGTTTTTGTGATAATCCAGACATCTATACATTGTTGGGCTCTAAAGTTCAGAAACCCTCAGGTGCTGACGTTCTTCCAGCAGGCCTGAGATGAGACAAACTTATCATGCTTTTTTCCTCATGTTTTGAAGAGGAACAAACTTTGCCTTTTAGGCGGCCCCCGAATACATTGGCATTGACCTTGAGTGGTCTGATCCACAGTTGGAGCCTCTGTGCTGCTCAACGCCCGCTCTTTTTCCAGTCCAAGCACGGCAGGCCAGTGTCTATTATACAGATAGCAACGCCCCGGCCTTGGTTGGTAGCATGGCAAGGATTGCAATGCCGTTGTTCCAAAACTTGCACTCAAGTGACATTCAGAGATCTTGAAACAGCACAGGGGCTCTGTCAACAGCAACAATATCCGTTACATTCTGTTGCATTCATGACCTAGGAGTTGGAACTTGGCATTGTAAACATCCATATTTTCTACGTACGAGTGGCCATTCGTTGAACGCGTAAATCTTTTGTATGTTCCCGTTTGCGCTTGTGCGTTCACAGGCCGAGCCGAGCTTTTGTCCTGGACTGTGTGAACCGAACGTCAGAAGCTAATCTTTGTGGTCATGGAGTGATAGGCTTATGATTTATTTTGCTATTATTCTTATTATTACTTGTACTATTGTTTTTGTAATGGACTCGATCACTGAGGCCTCTATATATGGCTGTGTGGACCAAAGCATTCCACAACCACATGCATGGCAGAATGACTGAGTTTGGCCTTGAGGTTTTGCATTGCTTGGTGGAATACCTCTTAAAGCTTTTGACTCAGATACTATCAGTGCATTTTCAATCTTTTTTCGATTCAACAGCTTGATTTCCATTGACATTCCCACTTGCAGCACTTTTCAGGCGGGAAAGCATTACGAAGCTCTTTTTTGGATTTCCACACGACCTGGGCTTAAGACGACCCCAGCACAATGGCTATTTGTACAGTTCGTCAGCATTTAGTTCTAAGGACCTAATTCGCTTGAACATGTTGTTTGGACCCTTTGGCCGCACATTTGGCAGCCGAGACTACCTTGCCAGTGTACGCGGCCAAGACACATTCCACTGACCTCTGAAATGTTTGCCGCTTTTGCTCCCAGGTCTTGGACTTGTACATGCAGCGAGTCCGCAGAATAGATGTCAAGAAGCCACGTGCAGAGGACTAAAAACAACCGCTTCTGACTCCACAAGCGTTGGTTTCCCTTTGTGCCACCCCAAAAGTTCTTTTGTTATGAGGGATGAGTGTGCAGAACCTAGTGGACATAGTGGAAGGAGAATAGGTGGTTTGAAGCGAATGGGTTGAATGGACAACATTTCTCATTTTAATATAGCCTGAATTGGCGAAGAAAAGGCTGGCTGGAGAACATGCGAGGCCAGCGCGAAATCATGAGAAGAACACAGAAAAGTAAAGCGTGTTTATCGGTGGAAGACCATTGAATAGACTTGATTCTTGGGGAGAAGTAACGACAGAAGGCCTAAACATGCATTGGAGGCAAATGCTAAAGGGAAGAGGCAGCCTTGAGAACCGAGAAGACTCACATTGGAGATAGCCTCTTTCGTGTGCAGCTGGCGCCGAACAACCTCTATGTTTTGATGCACACGTGTTATTGTTCAAGAAGCCAGACAGCAATCAGCATCCAACGACAAATCAAGCCAATGGACCGGACAAAATGCTTGGCATGGACAAATATGGCAAACCAGCCACCAACGAGAAGCCTTATGTTCAATTGGCAAGACACAACCAATTGTCAATGTTTTTCCAGAAGCTTTCCCTGCCAATGGGGCTACATCGCTTGTTGTTGGCAGTCTTTTCTGCGAAGTCGCCCAGCTCCTTGATTCATCTAGAATCTAGAGTATGCGTGGTCGGGCTTCAACAATCTCTTCAGTTAGATCAGACGGATACTTAACATTTTTGCCTTCTGAATGGAATGCTGCAATGCCTTGAAAATACCTTCGACCTCTTGAGTGTGAATCGGACCTTATTCGACAAAACCAGAGGAAGCAGATTGATAAAGCCAAATCACAACAGGAGAAGAGCAAGTATCGATCCGAATTGATCATGGTCCAGCCTGCATCCACCTACTACCACTTGTATTCTTTGAGCTCTGGGAAGATGTCTTTGTGGTTTTTATGACATTCAATGCTTACCAAGCAGCCGAGCGGGTTTGAAGGACACGCCTTTGGGACGTGAGATGCTTATGGGAGAAGCTCTTAAGGCCTTGAGATGTGAGTTGCGTGTTGAATCTTCGATGTGAATTAAATCTCTGCCAGGCAGACGACTTGGAAAAGATTGGGAGACTTGGAGAAGATCCTTTACCTCCCTATCCGCTGGAGGACATGGATGGAGCATAATTTCCATAGGATGCCAGTGGCTGAAGTGGACTGATTGTGACTGTGCGTGTAGTATCTATATACATGGTAGAGGTGCCATGCAAAATGCCTTTGTTTCAGCGAGGAGCATTCCGAGCAAGTCTTCACAGTTGGTGGCCATCAATCCTTGTCTCGATTAGACCCTTGGCTTTAGCAAGAAGCTTTGCAACGCCTAGATGAAGGACCCTGGGCTTGCTTTCGAACACCTCGACGAACAATTCTTCCACTGTGTAGCTTTGTCGAGGTCAACACTTATTTGGGAGAGTCTTTGAGCAAGCAATACCGTGTCACCTGGCCAAGACAGTAGAGCGAGAAACGAAGGCGAGATATTTTTGGATATTATTGTTTCTAATAGCTTCTTGTTACTAGTAGTACGGCCAGGAGCCCCTAGTAGCGTCCTTGCTCCTAGTAGCGATGCCAGGAGCCCCTAGTAGCGTCCTTGCTATGTTTATGCAACTTTATGCATGTATTGATTTCTTCCTTCGCTTACGCCATTAAATGCTTGACAGGTCCCGCTCGACTTGGTTGCTTAGGTCAGCAATTGGAACTTCCGCCCGTTGAGCACAGTTCAGGTGGGGACAAAAATGTGTGAAAGTGTCATTGCAAACCGAACTCTATTATCATAGATTTTCGGTACACAACATCTTACAGGTGATCTATGCTGCAACGGATGCGCACGTGCTGTTGCGCTTGGAAGCTGCAATGCGCAAGCAGCAGGCATAGGTCTGAGTAGAATTGCTGCGCTGGTCATGGTCAATTCGGTTTTGCAAAGGTATTGCCGCAAAGAACCTGGGGTGTTGCTTATCGAGCTGGAAGCCTGGCCTTTGCAAAGGCTCTTTTGAAGCAGTTCTAGTGTGCCTGAGGACAAGCATCAACCTGCATGGTGGCGAAGCGAACCAGACTCGTCGAGCCATGCAAAAGAGATTCTGTCCTGCCCACGCTTTATTGTTCTCTCTGTGGATTTTCGGTGATGCAACATTTATTGAGCCTGGAATCATTGATCCTGCATCAGCAATCAAACGCTGAATTCATAGAGAAAGGTTTGATTGTTTTTGCTACTTGGCTCGTAGCCATCAATGCTGTTGTGTCATTATGTCGTCTGCAACCTAAGACTTTCAATTCGATTGCACGTGTCGCCACTGTTTGGAACATGGTGAGATTCAATCAGCCGTCACCAAACTAGTATTAAAAAATCCTGCTAAAAGTGTTGCTTTCCAAAATCAGGACACAGACAATGCAGAAGGACAGACTAGGGACACAAAACTCTATGTATCCTTCCTGCGCTGTGCTATGAAGCGGACAGCAGATGAGCTTGAGAAGGAAGCTTTGGCCATGCCATGAGAATTGCTCCGCAGACAAAGGATGACAAAGGCATTGAACAAACACAGCAATCATGCGTCCATGGACCCATGGATATCCAATGCAAATGAGGATTGGACAAAATCTACAGTATGATTTGGGTTGACCGCCCCTGGTTGGTTGTAAAAGAATAGATAAGGGAACGGGTGCAGGCCATGACCGTCCCCAACAGATTCCTTTAGCTAGGTTTGTCCATATACATATAGGCAGGTGCTGATTGGGGAGCGATTATCACTACTTGGACAATGATATATACCCAAACGTCCTCTAAAACCTTCCATGGAAGGCACCTCATCCACATCCTTCGAACAGGCTACTCGTACTGCTACTCCCTGGCAGTCTTCGTGTCGGAACGTATGTCAGGGCCATGTCAGGCCTAATTTCAGAACATATGCCAAACTTTTGCCAAGTCAAATGCAAGTCTTCATGCCAGAAAGGATGGCATTAACACACATGTCAGGGCATATTTCGGAACACATGTCTGGATTTTGTCAACCTTCATGCCAGAAAACAAGTCAGAACTTGTGCAAGGGTGGTGGACAGGCGGCGCGTTGAGAAACATAGGAAAGCGAATCAACCTGACATACATCTGACATGAACACATTCTGACATATGTTCTGACACATGTTTTGGCCCTCAATGCTGCAATGTGTTCTTCATTTAGTTGCGCGTCAGTCTGCGGATCTGCTCCAGTGATTTGACATGATGTCGGTAGGCTTTATCCAGCTCTGCCTGAGTTAGGATGGGCACCTCCGACTCGTCCAGATTGTCCGAGTAACGCTGTGAATGACCCTGGTGGTTCTCCAGCCCAGAGGGCATATGCGAGTCTTCATGCCTTGATGCATGTCAAAGCTGATGTCTGACCAGAGGTCTTGCTCCATGTTGGGTAAACGGAGAGGGTTTGCCCGGACTGCAACATGCAAAGGGCCAGAAAACAATGCGTTTTACAGGGTATTTTGGGTTTCGGGACACTCAACTTCTCGTGAACTCCAAGACGATAACTTGAGTGCACTTTTAAGACCATCCAAAGACCTGTCAGTCCCATGCGCCACGACATCAGTCCTCTTCCCAATTGAGCCATGACAGCTCACTGTTCTTTTGAGCTGGCGGACCACAGCCTCTCTGTGTATTTCCACAGCCTCTAGCATTGAGTACAACCCCGGATGTTGGCTGAACCACAATGCTGCGAGGCCTTCAATGGCTCTCGTTGCAGCTTCGCATCGCAACGCCCAAAAGCGCAGCGCGAAGATCAAGTTGTCCTCAGCCCCCCCCCACCCGCCAGGAGAACTTTGTTCCGTGGTCGGAAACGTTTGCTTTCCGGGCAACCCCCCCCGTGGACCCTTCATGCTGTCAAAGCCCATGTCAGCTTTCACATTTCAAAGTCTATGCCCATCACTTGCAAGGTAGCGATGCCTGATGTGTAGGGTAACTTGTTTTCTTGTTCTTTGTCTGGACTGGCTTGGAGAGCACCCTTTCTTTGCAGGTTAGATGGTTTAATTAAAGGTATATGGTACAGATGGACTTCAGACATTGCAGTTGCCGACGTTGCGGAGGCAAAGCCAACATAGGAGCTTGTTGGTGGCCCCGTCATCAGAATTTGTTTTTATTTTTATTTTTTGTGCAAGCAATATAGTTACATGATTTATTGTATATATATGTATATATCAATAGATCAATGTTCACACACACACACACACTATTGTGTGTACACATGAGAGAGCCGTGTGCTTGCACGTTCATCGGCAAAAGGATGTACAGAATGTTGGAGCAGAGGCAGCGGGTTCAGAAACCATATTTTGTATGGTTTCATTCTGCGCAACAGAAGAGAGGGTCGGACAGTGCGGCGCCAGGAAGCAGTCAACAGAAAGGAATCCACAGACTCAGTGGGATTTTGGCGCTGCCAGGCAGAAAAAACACACTTAGTTGGACAAACAAACCAAGACAATATGACCGATTCAACTGATGGTTTTGGCCGAGAGGGTGTATGAAGAGTGTGTGGATACAAAACCATGCAGAAAAAGATCAATTTCCAGCAATTGTTCAGATAGAAGCGGTCTATCGTCGGCGGAATCCTCACAAATTGAAAAACATCCAGGCGCTGGTCAATATTACTTGCAGGAGTAGCCAGCAGATGCTGTGCGGGAATTGGAGCAATCACACAGCTGAATGCAAGGCGCTATTGGAGAAACATGTCGGCAGAGAAGCTGTCCTATACGCAAAAGTTTGCAAGGTTTGCAATGGGCCGGGTTGCTTTGATGAAACCTCCTCTGTGGATACTTTGTTCCAAGCCTATTCCTGCCATGTAGACCTACGATCTCGACCCTGGAAAGTTCTACACAAGTCCTCAGGCATGGGAACAGAGCAGCCGACTTGTTTGCTCGCCGATTGTCCTGAGTTCATTGAACCTGCCATTTGCTTCAGAAACTTCACACACCTTGGCAGGTATGAAACTGATGTGAAACCAGAGGAGCCGGACCCCCAAGTCACTTGCGCTTGCTGAATTACATACTTGCATTACTTCCAGCCTCTCAAGAAAAGTACATGAGCCCTCATATATCTAGATAAGGTTTGTATGTATGTATATATATATATGTATATGTTTGCATTATGTATTTGTCATTTGCATTCCCCAAGCACCACTTTGGCGCAACTCATTCTTGAATGCTTCCTGCGTTCAGATTTTGTGGTCCTAGGCCTGGCCATGAGGCACCCGCCGAGACAGGCTCAGGAGCAGCTCGGACGGACCGCACATTTGGGCCTTCGGCCTTCGACGTGCCTCAAGTCCAAGCTTCAACATAATATGGATCGAGTCTGTCATAAATGATACTGTAATCAGGATCCTATTGTATGATGCTTGCAGGTGAGCTGGCAAGGGTGTTTTAGACCAGGGGATATTGATTGTTGCTCTCACAACCACATGGTCACCTGCATGAGTAGCTGCAGACCCAAGAGCTGGGTGTTTGGTCTCCAAAGCTCAGACTTCCACGGTGAAGGTTTGCTCACCCTCGAAAACGTCAATGTTGCGGGAGCGCGCATACTTGTACGTACTTGTACTGAAAGAAGATATTGCTGCAAGTGGCTTCGAGGTTTCAGTTCCGAGCCTGTTTGGAATCCCTTCTTTCGACAAGAAGCAGGATACCAATGGCAAGGGCGCGCTCCTTAAGGTCCCATTGCTTTGCTCGCAGAGTTGGAAGCAGTTTATAGAATCATATAGAATGGCAGAGGGCCTTCGAGCCTTTTAGGAGTAGGAGCGGCAGGAGCAGTAGGAGGAGCAGTAGGAGCGGTAGTAGTTGCTGTGACAAATGAGGTCAAGACGAATCCGATGAGGAGGAGTGAGGGTCCAAGACAGGATGGCAAAGGGACAGACTCGAGTAATTATTCAACTTTTGACTGGGCGACCTGCAACTTTGGAGTTTCCTATGCATTGTAACAGATAGTTTGCGTTTGGCAGTAAAACAAAGACTGCACTGAAAGCCTTACTTGAACTTATTTCTGAGGCAACGACCAGAGCCGGAACCTCCGCAAAAAGCAGAGGCATCCCGCGGCGCTGGTAAACTAAATTTAAGGGCCTAGTTAAAAACAAGGAAGAAATAAAGGGAGGAAAAAAAGTTTAAACATGGAAAGACAGGACGTATCAAGGACATAAAGCCAAGAAGAAGGTTTCTTCAGAAAGAACACGCATGAAGAACAGCACAGAGCCCTTACAGTGACCATGGAACAGGGATTGTGTATATTGTGTGGTGCGCGAGGAATCACAACACGTGCCCCAAGTAAGTTTGCTTTGTATCGGGCTGCTCGGCAGGGCGAATGCAAAACACAGTGAGACGAGTTTGGTTTCTGAAGGAGATCATGCGTGCACTGGCAAAAGAGATGTCGTGGTTGATTGACTCGTGAAGTTTGTCAGCAGTCCACTCCCCAAGACAACATACAGACACGCTCTTGTGCGCTTTGCCCTTGCGAGAAGAAATCGACAAACTCTTGCAAGGTTGACTGTTTGAATCCATTTAGTCACAGGTTGCTGATCAATGTAGGACGTGGAATGTTTAACCCTATGTGGGAGGTGACAGACAAACAGGTGTCTAATTTTTCCTAAGACATTCAGCAGTCTAATGTTAGATTGTTCTAGGGAGTCGAGGGGTCCTTGCAATATGAACACATTTCGACAAATTGAACTTATTGTGAGTTTCATTTGCGGACCTCCTGTGGCTCATAGTTTCAAGCATGAAAACTCACAATGGCTCAGTGAGGGCTTGGGCCCCGATTTGACCATTTGGTACTCGGGTCACTTTCGAAAAGGGGCAGGTGAAAGAGGCAGAACGAGTCACTCTGAACCTTTCCAAAGCACATTTACTGAGACAAATTCATCGACGAAGTCCTACTGACACCTTCAATTGCAATGACCAACGGGCCTGTCTTGTCCCCTTTCCTTAGCGCAGAACAGAGCGCCGGCGCCATCGCATTGGCAAAGGACATGGAGTCTCAGGGAAAGAACACGACGTCCGTCAGTCCATTGAGTATTCAGCGCTACTGAACATGGGTCATGTCGAGTGCCTCTTTGAGTTCTCAGGGCGAACTGCAGCTAGGACATTGCCCATCTTGGCCTTGGTTCATTTTCCCTCAAAGAGGCTTTTATGCCTTTGAGAGAGTGTTTTTGCTGGTTGTGGGGTTTTCTCCTCTTGTCTCCATGTTTTTGGGGTGCGTGGGTTGCTTGGGTCGCCCTTCCTGTGTCTCCGGCTGGCTGTTTTCGACGTTGGGTTGCATAGGTCACCTCTTTTGCGATGTCAAGCTGCGCGGCCAGCCATGCCCGACTGAAGCCTCAGCTGTGCTGGGTTGTCTCCGGCTGTTTGGGCTTGCTTGGTTGCTTAAGTTGCCTGGTATGCCTTGCTTTTTGGGCTGTCTCTGATCGAGCTAGTTGTGTTCGGCCGCTGTTGTTTGCATAGGACGCCAGGCTTTGAAGGTGGCGTGATGAAATGCGTCTGGTGGCAAAACCGTAAATGGGACCTAACGTTGGAACAATTGAGGTGGCGTAGCGAACATCTCAACACCCAGCCCTGAAAAGAGACAGACAGTGTTATCCAGGTATCCCACAAAACTCTGTTTGGGAGCCAGGAGCACTGGCAAAAGGGAGCATGTAGCACCTCAAATGGATGCCCCCTTAGGTACCCCCTCGCAAGGAGGCCTTGTTTCCTTCTGGTGTGAGTTTTTGAAGAGGATCATGGATTGGTTTGACCGTGAAGAAGATGAGCAGTGAAGTGGCATTTGCAGTTCAAACCTTTCAGCCTTCTGATAATGTTTGTCGATCCGAACTTCCCGCCCACTAATGCATCGCTTTGGGGAGTGAAAGGCATCCGACGGTGCTTTGAAAGGTTGGAATGGCTGCGTCCAGACCAGCTTACGTCTTCAGGAACTGTGCTGTTTGAAGGGTCGTTGGCTGAGCCAAAGCCATGTGGAATGCGAAACGTCACTCAGGGTATTTTGTCTGACTGCTACCTGGTGGCCGCTATTGCCCTTTGTGCCAGACAACCTCGCCTGTTGAGCCAACTATTCGTTGCATACAAACCGGAAGAAGGATGGTGTACAGTGAGGCTCTTTCTGAACGGTTCCTGGGAAGAGATTACAATTGACACCCTATTGCCCTGCTTTCAAGGACAACCGGCTTTCGCACATCATTTTGTGGGAGAGCCTCGAGAGCTGTATGCGTGTTTTATAGAAAAGGCCTGTGCTAAGGCCTATGGTTCTTACGCTTCTTTGATTGGAGGTCATATTGATGAGGCGCTCATGGATTTGACCGCACTTCCAGTGGAAGAACTCAATTTGTTGCGGGCACCTGACTATTCCTCGCGCGTTGCGCAACATTGGGAAGAGGGTAGCTTGCTAGCATGTTCATGGGCGTCAAGGGGTGCTGATTTGCCACTGCATCAACATATCAGGACAAATCATTCATACGTCATTTCGGACGTGGTGCAAGAAACCGGTTCTGAACTCAAGTTGGAAATTCTGGATCCAGCGTGCTCGGAGTGTCAAAAACATACTTTTTGGGTCGAGAGCAAAGACTTTCTTTGCTTCTTCAATCGCCTCTCAATCTGCCACACCACCTTTGGATGCGTATTTGATGCACAAGGATTGCGGAAGACGTCCTTTTCACTGCAGATCACCCATGAGAATGCGGGCGGTTGCTCCAATTTTCCATCTTTTCACACCAACTCCATGTTCAGAGTTTCTGCGACACATCCGGTACCATTGGCCATTACCGTTTCTCAGCCTGATGCAAGGCGCGTGTGTCATGAATTCGGTTGCCAGTCAATGTATCCCCAACTTGGACTCACGTTCCTCATCCAAGAGAATGTTGTCAATCAAGTGGACACCGATTTGAACTGCTGCACCCGAAATCGACGGCGCATTTTGGTGCAAACACCATTCTGCAGCAAACGGGATGTTTCTGTTATCGTTTGTGTTGAAGAGTTGTCCCCAATGGGATGCAGTGAATACCGAGTCGTCCCATCATTATTTTTTCCCGGTGATCTGGGCACTGGCCACCTTCAAGTGCATTTTGCATGGCTGGACAGTGACTCGATCCTTGTTGAAGAACTGAGGCCCAATATAGCAACGGATTTTTCCTTTGTTGGGTCATTCGGCACATTCTACAGCAAGCCATTTGAACAAAGTAGCCCTAGCCTTGGACACCTGGGTTCTGTGCTTCGGCTGCGGTTTGACCAACTGACGTCCGTCAAAATACTTGCAGCCAGTGTACCAGTACCTCTTACAGTCATTTTGACCCGCAATCCAGAAGAAGCTGTGTGGTGGAAGCAGGACTCTGTCCATAGGTCCTTGCATCGAATGGTTCAACCCATTGCAGACAAAGAAGAATATCTCTCGCTGCAAGAATTGAAACCATTGTTTGCAAGCTTCCTGGCAGCATGTAATGTTGATGATTCCAGGAAAGATGTGCTTTTGGCCAGATGTGATCCAACAAATTCTGGCCGCATTAGCTTTGGGCAGTTCTTAAGTATCTTGAATCAGGCTGGTGTGTCAAGGAATGACATGCACCGCATTTCTGGCTGCGCATCGAATTCCCAAGTCAAGGGGAGCAGCACGTTCGTAGGTGTTGCCCCCCTCAGCCATCCTGAGCGTGATTTTGAAGTTATTGAAAACCATGACCATGACCATCGAGACCTCAATCTCCCTACATTACACTCTTCATTGGCAAGTGGATGTGATCAAGTGCCAGTCATGAGCGATGTCACCGTCTGGTCTGCCAGCTTTCTCATCCGACAATCCGAATTTTACCTGTGCCCACTCATCCGTGGAGTGGACCAGACTTGTTCCGGCTTCGAGCTGCAGATTCTAAGTCCACTTGCGGGCCTTGTCGTGCTGCGTGAATCAGCCAAAAGAGTGGTTTGCGCAGAATCAATTAATTCATTGTGAATGTATCAAGATTTGAGACTTTTTTCCGTAGGCAGAAGTTCATGGCATGCACATGTCAGCTGTCTGAAAGCAAGCAACATGTCGTACACGTCCGCAGTCTCTCAAGCGGGGGCATTGTGGGAGACTGGGGGTCCCCGTCTTGCTGGCACAGGAAAAAGGTAGGTCAGGTAGGTATTATGTATTAGGAGCATAGCTGCCCACGCAATGGCAAAGGTGGAGTGACAGCAGGGTGAGCACAACCTCTCCGGACCCATAAAACAATACAGTGCAAAAATGGGCTTATATCACGAAGTTTGACACAGGATTGGCTGATCAAAACACTGCGTGATTTCCCAGGCCATGTCAGTGGACTTCTATGGACCTTTCTGATTGTGTGTGCAGTACATAACAATATATAGTGTATATATTATGTAAAATAATGCGACCATTTTCCACTTATAGTACAGTTGTGTGACATCGTTTGCATCATGAGCATGCATGAGACCCCACTGCAGCCCTTTTGAGTGTCAAGAAAAAGTGCGTATGGTAGTGGAGCTGGGATAAGGGCAACCCCCTTTGAGCTCCATAGAAAAGCCTCTAGGTCACTGGGGTCCCAAGTGCGATTTCGAGCCATAGATTTGGGGCCTTTGGAACCCAAACAGCTGGACTTGTGAAGAACTGTTGTTAGTAACACTCTGCGCCCAGTACTTTGTGTCAAAGAGACATTAGTACACAGAGAAGATGAGGCAGTGAAGAAAGCAGTTGAAGAAAAGGAGTCATCAACAACAGATAGGTCAAAACTGATAGCAAAGCCTATATGGACTTGGCAACTGAAACAGAGAAGACCAGGCGCATCAAGCGTTATGGATTGTTCGCTGACTGTTAGCTTCGTTGATGAGAGGAAGGGCGCTGTAATTGGTGAAGGCTGTGGAAGATTCCAATCGACTTGATGCCTGGAGGAGTTTGAATAAAGATTTGAAACCAGCTTCGAAGGCGAGAGGCTTAGCACTCTTCAAATAGCCACTAAATGACCACCACTTGTTATGAACAGTGCGTTTTTTTTAAGTTTGAAGAATGAGACGGTCAAGTCAGGGACTGCAATTCAGGAAGAGTTGAAATCTGCTATTCTTCTGAGATGTGTAGGTGGACAACTCAAACCACACTTGAAGTTGACAATTGGCGACAATGTTCAGCACTCAACTTTGAGGGAACAGCAATCGGACCGCTCTCAGCAGAAGTGGGCTACTTCCATGGTGGCGAGTAGCAGTACATTGATCGAGTTCAAGATGCCAAAGGAAAAGGTAAGAAAGGCAAGAATGACCATCAGAAAGGCAAAGGTAAAGATGCTAAGGGCAAAGGAAAGAAAGGAAAAGGAGATCAGAGAGGAAAGGAAGGTGATTACAGGGTCAAAGGTAAATGCAAAAACCAGAAAGGCAAGGGTGTGGCAACGTGTTACGCTTGTGGAAGGCCAGGACATCTTGCTAAAGACTGTTGGAGGAACCATATTCGAGAGGTAGCAAGTGATCAGGCCCATTCATCTCCAGGAGGACAACTCATACAGTTGGCCAACAGCATGCCAATGTGAGCCAACAAGGTAGCTCAGCAGAGACCAAGCCAGTGGTCAGGAGAATTGAGAAGAGTGAGCAAATCATCTTTGACTTGCGAGAGAAGGATGATGAGCTAGAAGATCAAGGAATTCGAGCAATTCACTTCTACATTGGAGATCATGATGATGACGAGCCAGAAATCCAGGAAGTTGAGGAGATGTCAATCTCAATCTCAGATGACGAACCCATGGTAAGGAGGGATGTGACCATCATCATTGACAGTGGAGCTGATGTAGCGTTATTCCCTTTGACAATGGCAGATCATGGGGAAGGAGAGTTGCAATTGAGCGCAAAGACAAAGCTACAAGATGCACAAGGAAATCGTATCCCCACAGGAGGTGCGAAAAGTGTTGAAATTTCTTTGCAAGACCTTGATGGACGAGAAGTTCTTCTCAAATAGAATATGATTTTCAGTTCAAAGGTGAATCAACCCATACTTTGTTAGGGAGGATTGATGGAACATGGTTGGGCAATCAACGGCAGAGAGCAAATGTTGGAGAATGGCGAGTTGAAAGTACCACTCAACCTACAGAATCGCTCTTTGACAGTTCAAGGCCGCAATAGAGTCATTCGAGATGAAGACGAGAGCTGCTTGGAGGTGCAAGTACCTGAAGCTTTGGAGAAAGAATCAGGTTGGAGATTCAATGAGCGTGTACTGCTAGTTGGAAGCTTATTGACTTCATGATTTGTGGATCCCGCAGTCATTCCAGAAGAGGAAGAATCACCAGAGCTTACGAGAACCACTTTGGTGAAAGAGGAGGTAGATGGCTAACGCCTGAATTTTTTGAAAGCATGATGAAAAAGGGGAACCTGATGAGCAGTCCTTTGACAATGATGATGATGATGACGATGATGCAGTCATTCCGTCTTGACGCGCACCTTCAATGAAAGTTCCTCCAAGCTGTCTCACCCTGTGTTCTCTGACAGAAATGAACGATCTCCAAGCTTTGAGTTTACCAATCTAGCGGTGAGTCCTAGACTGCGGCAAGCATTGATCAGCGTCTTGTGGGTTCATCGTCACTCCTGTAGGCGATTGCTGAATACCCCAACAATTGACTGAAATACATCAACTCTTGCGCAATAGGGCGAAATTGGTCTTTGCTTCCTAGTGGCGCAACATGAATGAATCCCATATCCTCTGGTGGTGCTGGTTTATAGTTGAAGATTTGGCCAGATCACGCACTTTGGACTTGGGCAGCAAGACACGCCAGTTGCGCGCTCAATAGATTTCAGCCAGTAAAAAGTGTAACTCCCTATTTGCTTGTCTATGGCAAAAAGTTACAAAGGACTTCTAGCAGTATATGGTGACCCAGTTCATGGTTACATCAAGAGCCTCAACAAAGGAGTGTTCTTGGGAAAGGTTGAAAGGCAAGGCGCCTATGTGCTTACACATGGAGTGCAGGTAGAGCTCAGCAAACGGCAGTCTTGGCCAAGGCACTGGAAGGGGGAAGTGATTCAGAGAAAGAAGAACCACTATTTCCAGAGCCAATGGAGATTCCAGTCCCGCTCGAAACCATTGCTGAAGCAATGAAAAGAAATAGAGATGAAAGAAAGCCAAGTGGAGAAGAGACACCAAGTAAGAAGCAGAAGGTTCTTTTTTACAGATGAGAAAACACTTGAGAAGGTGAAGGCATTTCCCTCTACATCGTTGCCGGCAGGACAGCCGGACCCAATTACCCCTAGATTATCTTCATTGAGATCACCTCAAGACCAAGAGAAGCATTTGAATTGCTTGAAGAGGAAAGCCCAATGAAGAAACTCAGGCCGTCAGATGATTCAAGCAAGAAGGCCAAGATCAATATGGTGAAAGTTGGAGGTGAGGATCTTTACCATGTAGATTAGATGAAGAGTTATCCCCAGGTGCAGAATACTTTGATGAGGAAGAGTGGGGTGATGAAGAAAGTAAATCAGATTTGGGAGAGGTAAGTGGACCTGAAGGAGATCCAGAAGAACGGATAGACGGAGTAGCTGATGAAGTCGAAGAGAAAAGACTCCAGAAGATGCAAGTGCTAGAGAAACCAGAAGGAAGCACAAAAGGAATCAGTTGCCTGACAACGTGCAGTGTGTATGACTAGAGGAAGAAACCATATCAGCTTGGAGATGGAACTTCAATCAAGAGGTGGCCTGGAAGAGAAGGTCAAGACTAGTTGCTAGAGAATTTGCTTTCGGTGAGAGATAACACTTTCTCACCTTCTTGCAGGGACTCAGTGGAGAGGAAGAAGCAAGAGAGGGAAAAGGAGTACTTTCACAGGTACTAGGATGTCTTGATGTGAAAGATGCATTTCTACAAGTTCCACAAGAGAGGCCATTGAAAGTGATCTTGAGAGGAGAAGAATTCTTGGTCAAGAGAAATTTACCGAGACAAAGAGTTGGAGCAAAAGCATGGTTTGACTTTTCATAGAGTACCTCACAGAGGAACTCAACTATAAGTTCAGTGCTGAGTGTCCATGTCTAGGAAGACGTGAGAAGAGTATTATTTTGGTCCATGTGGGTGGCTTGATTTTCACAGGAGACTACCAGAGTGAGCAAGATTGAGAGGATTGGTGATGAATTCTGAGGAGAAAGTACAAAGTCAGAAGTTTTACAAGAGCGCGAGATTAGCCTTTTCAGAAGCATTGTTGGATCAAGTGTCTACCTATGTCAAGAGAGGTATGATGTAGCATTTACAGTGAAGGAATTGGCTTCAAGAATGTCAAACCCACAGCTATGTCATTTCGAATCCTAGGATACTTGAAGAATACTATGGACGATTGGCTAGTACTTGAGTTTCCACAAGCAGGAGAAGGTTAGAGAAAGCTATTGGTGCTTGGAGAAACTCTCAGATTCAGACTGGAGTGGAAACTAATGCCACAGAAAGTCAACATCAGGAGGGTTCCACACATCGAAGAGTTGTCCACTGTTCAACAGCAGCAGGACGCAGAAGATCCTTAGCTTATCTTCATGTGAAGCAGAACTACATGCAATAGTTTCTTCAGCGCCAGATGGAACCTATATTCGCGCAGTTCTTGAACTTGCTCTTGGGACAAAGGTGGACCATTACATTTACACAAGTTCATCCCGCGCACGCCAACTTGCGACGAATAGAGGAGTTGGAAAAGTGACACACTTGGATGGAAAGTTGCTATGGTTTCAGAGTAGGAAAGATTTCAAGATGGTATCAACAGATAGCAACATGGCAGACATCAACGCAAAGCCACTTGGAGGACAAAGACTCAGATACTTGATGAACCCCCACGGTTACTGGCACAGTGAAGATCAAATCAGAGTAGGGGAGTATGAGAGAAGGGTGTTTGAAGAGGAAGAATTTTGCATGGAAGGTCACTATGATTGCTGAATTGATTGTCAGAATGGTTGCTTCTGAGGGCTTGCAGCCAATGGTTTCAGAAGCATTCCTGAAAGGAGACAACATCCAGTGTGGATGTGGATTGGACGCAGTGAAGACATCCAAAGAAGAATGGAAATTCTGGATTGTCGTGATGATTGTGTTCAACATTATTGGTTTTGTAGCAGGGATCTTTGTAATCTTCAGGATCTACAAACACTTTTAAGACCCTACGTGCAGATTTTGTTCATACAAATCGCTTCATGGCAGAGTTCTATGAGACGATAGCCAAGAGGATTGATAAGCGATTTCATGATGTTGAAGTGAGAGTTGGAATTTGGAGAGAAGAAGAACTTGAAGACAAGTTAGACATACTTTAAACACTTCAAGACTGCGCCAGGAAAATCAATTGCGGATTGATCCTGAATGGATGCTTTGTAGAAAGAGAAACACCAACTACACAAGCTATTCTTAGCTGTAACATCACGAGTGAGATCAACGCAGGAAACTACTTAGCCAGAAGGAGTTTGGAAGCTACGCAAACTACAGAGAATGAGCGAACCCATCAGAGGGACCGTTGAACAGGGCATTCAGAAGAGGAAACAGAGAAGTAGCAATCAGATCAGAATTTTTTTGGACGCAGGCAGTACAGATGTGTGGTAGACTCCATGCTAAAATTGGGGGCGTGAAAGTACAGGAATGGAATCTACTAGGGATAGGAGACCAAGATTCTGCAGATAGATGTGAGCGAGAACGAGAAAAGTACGGACGGTTTTTTGAAATAGCAGAATACAGAAGGGACAACCCAGATCATAGTACAGTTGTGTGGCATCATTTGCGTCATGAGTGTGCGTGAGACTTTACTGCAGCTCTTTTGAGTGTCAAGAGAAAGTGCGCAAATAAACATAAACATATTAGATATGTATATGTTACAGGGGTGGAAGTGTCCAAAACATCGCTTGCCGAAAGGTATTGGGGATGTGCTACGCAAAAGTGCTGTTTAATCCACTTTCACCAGGACATGCTACCAGCAGGAAATCATACTGTAACTCGGCAAAAGAACCTTTTGGCGAAATGAAGATCTCTCACACCCAGACTGGTTCTTGCCAGATGCGCCTGCGCCATCGTCTTCTCAGCTTATACAGGGTGTGTGTGTGTGTGTCCCGCAACGCCATCGTCGTGCTGTCCGCATCGCAACCATGGCCTTGTGCATTCCTCCCACCTTTGCACTGTTTATTTCCGCGACAGAGTGATAGATATTTACTGCGCACCTCCGTGGGTTTGTTCTGTCCATCTCCGGCGCAGAAGCAAAACCGCCTGCGTGAGTGCACCCTGACGTAATTTGCGCAAGGTTGCGATTCTGACGGCAATGCGCGCTCAACAATCCCGGCAAAAGACTCCAAACCGTGTGTTTACGTGTCTACTGTCTAGACCACAGGTGTAGAAGCAGAAGGTGTAGAGGTTTAGACGCATTGGGCTCCAGAGAGAGGTGATGGTAGTGGTGACGGTGGTGGTGGTGGTGGCGGTGGTGGTGGCGGTGGTGGTGGTGATGGTGGAGGTCGTGGTGATGGTGGTGACGGTGGTGATGGTGTGTGCTGGTGGTGGTAGTGATGTTAGTGCGGTTAGTGATGGTGGCGGTGGTGGTGGTGATGGTGAGGATGTGGTGATGGTAGTGGTTGTGAAGGTGGTGGCGGTGGTGATGATGATGGTGGAGGCCGAGATGGTGGCGATGACAGGGGTGGTGATGCTGGTGGCGATGGTGGTTGGTAGTGGTGGTCGTGAAGAAGGCGGTGGTGATGGTGGTGGTGGTGATGGCGGTGGTGGGGATGGTGGTGGAGATCGTGGTGATGTTGGTGGTCCTGTGGTCATGGTGGTGATGGTGGTGGAGTGATGGTAGTGGTGGTGGTGATGGTGGTGATGACGGTGGAGATCGTGGTGATGGTTGGTGA